>JALJCO010001315.1:0-587853 GCA_023101725.1 Atherinomorus stipes
TTTGAAAGCTTTGATCTACTCACCTCCAACTCCTTCTGTGGTGTCCACACTGCAAACATCAACGCCTCCAAGACTTGATCCTTATCTGTTGTGTTGTTTTGCTTTGTTTTTTGTGGCGCAGCAGCAGCTAGCAGTCTGTTAGCTATATTTGTTTACAGTGAGCAGCGCACAGATTGGTTCACGTGGGGGACAGTGAGAGGGGAGGGATTTCAGAGAAGAGACATAGAAGCATCAAATCGTTCTTTATATGTTGCGAATGACCAATTCCTGCAATTCAGAATGACAGGGGTTGGTCAGTTTTTACAGAAATGCAGCTCTCAGAGAGGTCGGACTTTTTCCCTTCTTTTTTATGAATACATGATGTATTGACTACTGTCAGAATGGAAGGACCATTTTACCCAGTATAACAAAAAGTGTTTCCGGACAGAATTGCCAACTCTCGCTTTAATTAGATTTAGAAATGTCTACCATAGGACTGGTCTTATTGTGGAGGGAAGGCTGTTTTGGGGGTGAAAAAGGTCTGTAAATTAAAAGGCACAAGTTAACAGACATCACAAATGATATTATCCTGACAGAAATATAGTGACTCAGTTTTAAATGTTTTGCATAATTTAGCCACTATAATTCTGCACTTTGATTTGTTTGATGACCATGTCTGAAATGACAACCAACAAGATTTGTTTTGAAATTATGCATTTTCAGTAATTCATTTATTTATTTATTATTATTAAAGACCAGAAAAGTGGACCACATCAGTCCAGTTCTCAGGTCTTTACACTGGCTGCCGGTCCATCAGAGAATAGACTTTAAAGTTCTGCTGCTGGTCTATAAAGCTCTGAATGGTTTAGGCCCAAAATACATCAGCGACCTCTTGACCCAGTATGAACCTACTAGACCCCTCAGGTCATCTGGATCCGGCCTTTTATCAGTTCCCAGAGTCAGAACCAGACATGGAGAAGCTGCGTTCAGCTTCTATGCTCCACATGTCTGGAACAAACTCCCAGAAAGTCTCAGATCAGCTGAAACACTTAGTTTATTTAAATCCAGGCTGAAGACCCACCTGTTCTCAGCTGCATTTACGTAGATTTTATTCAAAAGTTAAAATCCGCACGTCTCTGTATTCTCTCTTTTTAATCTTAAATGCTTTTCATTTTGAATCATGCTTCTAATTGTTTTTTTCTCTCCCTTTTGCTTATAATGTTTTATGTAAAGCACTTTGAATTGTTCTGTACATGAAATGTGCTATACAAATAAACTCGCCTTGCCTTGCCTTATTTGCGTGATGGTTTCTTGGAAGGTGTGGGGAAAAGCAACAATGAGAAAACTAACATTTTATTTCAGGAATGGAGAAAAATCTTCATCTTTATGTTCACAGTGTAATGAGGAAGTGGACAGAGATTTGTCATGTTTCTATATTTCTACATTGTTCATTTCAACAGTTAACGCAGCGGCTGTGGTTGAATGCTGAATATCTCTTGTTGATCAGGCAACAGTGAATTTCCACCACACAATTCAGCCATTTAGATTGCACAATTCAAAGACTGCATGGAAGCATGGATGGAAGGGAAGTGAATAAAACCCCATAAAGTGCAAAGTTCTTCCTTTATACCTTAAAGCTTTTTTTTATTAATTTGTTTCACAAATCATTCTACATAGAAATGTAAAAATAATGTAAAGTACTGTATATTGCAGCAGAGTGTGATATGTACATATTTATAAAAATGTCCATTAGCTCATGTGTGCCTCAGTTTCTTCAAAGGTGGGCGAAAAAGTGACAGAAAGAAAACTAATCATTTTACAGGAACAGAGAAAAAGAAACTTCACCTCTATGTTTATAGTGTACAAAGGAAGGGACCAGAGATGTGTCATTTTCCTGCATTTCAATGCTGCTACTTTAACATTTAACGAAGTGGTGGCTGTGATTGAATACATTGAACACCTTGCTAGCCGATCAAACCTTGCCGAATTTCCATGACAGAATTCCAACATTCAGATGGCATAATTCAAAGACTTTGCAGAAACATGGATGTAAATATGAAAGGAGAAGTAAATAAAGTTCCTCAAGAGTGCCAAATGCCTCTCTTGTATACCCCAAAGCTGTTCCTGTTATTCTTTTCACTTTACTCTGCAATTTTGCAGTACACAGTGGAAATATCACTCAAACCTAAGAGCAACCTGAGCCACAACTTGAGCTTGAATTAAATATGAAATAACTACAAATACAAGAGCTGGAAAGCTCCAGAATCAAAAAGGGGAAAACATGACAGCCGAGATTGTGGATGGAGAATGATAGCTTTCTTGGTGATTGACTGTGAAATACTTTTAAAAGAAAAAAAAGTTTGGGTTTGTACTCTTTATATAATTTGTTGTATAAGACAAAATTCTCTTTTTGACAAAACAGTAGGTACAGATCTGTGATGCTGCCTCTTTTAATTAGCATAATGGTTACATGACTAAATAAAGTTTTAACATTCAGTAGCAATTATGAAACAGAAAAATGTTTATGAAATCATTTGCAATGTTTTATGTGATTTATTTATTTTTTTTTTTAGTTTGAGCCCAGTCTCATGCATCGCTATTTTTCTTTATTTTTTTACTCTCCTCTTGAGTAATTCTTGTTACTTGCAAGTCGTCCAGTTAAGGTATTAACCAATTGTGGCGGGCTGTGCATCTGGTACCTGGGCCTTCATTGGGCACTTCCCCGACTTCATCTACTTCTTAATATCACCAGTTTCATGTAACAATAAAAGAAACCTTCAATGCTATACAAATATGCAATGTAACAAACCATGATCTACTGTCTGAAATACACTGCACAATTTTTTCAATCATTGCTCACAGCCCCAACTCAAATGGTGTGAATCAGTCGCAGAGTTAAAAAAGTTCACAGCTTGCGATGTCTGTCCTCATACTGTACGAGGTGACACTTGGATGTGATCTAACTACTCACACTGTACGTCCTCAAAGACAGGTCGGGGTCTTGAACAATCCCAACTACGACAATGAGACAATGACGAACTAAACACGTCTTTATGGTGACTAAAACATGACGAGAAAACATGACTGTGTGAATTTTCGTTGACGAGACGAGACTGGACGAAAATATTCGTGTCTGGTCTGTCAGACGTTCATAATGCAGTAAATGTCTACATATTCTGCATTAATCTGTCAAAAGTTTAAAAAGTAGTTGCATCCTCTCCAAGGCCGCCTTAATGCACGGGCTTACCTGGGCTGAAGCCCAGGGGCCAATGGAGTTCAGGGGCCTATCATTTTTGGGGAAAAAAAAATGCACAAAAAGTCAAATTATTATGCAATTTGTCAGTTTTCCTGTCAATCACATTATATGCAAATTAGAAACTGCTGATTGATCCAAATAAACCCGTTCATACCAAGCCCCGCCCCACCGCCATGTGACAATCTGATGATGCTCCATCACTTAACTTTAGAGACAGGTGTTGGTTGTGTCGGCTAAAAATGACGGTTTTAGAGGTGTTTTTACAAGAAAATGACTAAAGAGCATCCCGAAGCTCTGTGGATTCTTTCAGCCTCACACAAATGACAGCGAGGAAACCGCTCATCTAACCCACTGAGGAGGGCAGCGACGCCCACGCTGATGCCAGAGGTAACGGACACAGGAGAAGAATACAGAGGTGTGGGGGGGGGGAGTTGAGACGGGCACACGCGCATCAGAGAGAGAGAGGAAGGGGGACGAGATGGCACATTAGCGGTGACCTGGGCCTCTGGGGAAAACTTTGACCGGCCCAAAGTCCACGCTAACAGGATAAAAATGGGACCGACACCTTGTCAAAATAAAAGTGCTGATAAATCTGCGTCAGAGCGCACGTGGCAGGCGCAAAGTAACGGGGAGTGAGTAAACAGAGAACGGCTACGTTACTCTCCATCAAACATGAGGGTGATCATGTTTATCATTTAGCAGAAGGCAGTGACGTCCATAGCGACAGACTGGCGACCTGTCCAGGTGTACCTGCCTCTCACCTGATAATAGATGAACTCCAGCCCCCCTGCAACCCTGCTGCTGTGCAGAAAATGAATGAATGACAGTGATGTCCCCAGAAAAACCATGATTGCTTATATTAATCCAGCAGCCGACTGTGGAACAGCAGACTCCAAACCAGAGAAACAGTTAAATGACCGATGTGAATACTGGACACATGTTCTACAGAGGGGGGTTGCAGGTGTGAAATATTTGGCTGAATGTGGACTTGATAGCTTTCATGAGTGAACCACAGGTTATTTGAGCAGCACCAACTAATCAGCCAGTTTGATTCTTTCTTAAAGTCTAGTTTGATTTGTTGCTGCTATTATTTATTTATTTTATTATTACTTATTTCAGATTTTGTATTATTATTATTATCATTATTACTGTTATTTTTCATTCTGCTCACATTATCTGAAAATTTAATATCATGTCAAACTAAAAACAAAACACTCGGAACAGCCATACATAGTATTTTCTTTAATGACACTTTTTTTTTAAAAAAAGAGAAAAATCGAGTAAATTTGGAGGACGGGACAGGGCCTACAAAACTTCCCAGCCCAGGGGCCTACCAGTAGGTTAAGGCGGCCCTGATCCTCTCCTTGTTGGTGAACGCTGACCACCGCTCAGTGTGCCGACCCACATCCACTCGAACCGAGACCCACTAACCGTGGCTCTCCCTGGCAAGCCTGACCCGCACGTCGCACATTAATTTCTGAATTCATAGTAGTCTCTGTCATTTTGCCATTTAGGGGCTTTATTTATTTGAGTCAGAGATTCCTGTACCAAAGAACATCATTAACTTTGTTCTCCATTCCTGCTTCACATTACCAGCAGTGTCTCTGCCTGCGTTGGAAATGATTCCAACGACTGATGTTTAAAACATGTCATGACGACAAATGAAAAAGAAACTTATTCTCACCGTGACCCGCCCGAACTACATAAATAGCCACCCACACCTGAAGTGGGATATTAATCTTTGTCATCTCTATCTGCTAAACAGCGTTTTTGCGGGTTACCTGCTCGGCTGCGTTGGTCAGAAACTATCACTGGTGTAGTGATGGGAAGTTCGGCTCTTTTCAGAGAGCCGGCTCTTTTGATTCGGCTCCCAAAGAAGAGTCGGCTCTTTCGACTCCTGAACGGCTCTTAAGTAAACATATTTGCAGCCCTATATTTTACCTTAATTTTGCAATAAATGAATGGTTTTTGTGTTAAAAAGTTTTTTGCATTCAGTATTTTTATGAGAAGCTTTAAAATTCTCAGAGCCGGCTCTTCTGAGCACAACACATCACTAGATGAAATGATTATGGAAATACTTCCAATAGCCTACAATCCATCACAAAGAAAACAGAATGTATTGTAGGCTATTAATATAAAAAAGTCATAAGGTTAACTGTTTTATGACTTTCACTTGATAGAGCCTGTTACCTTGATTCCAATTTCCAATACTTACTGACCTAATTTCAAACTTTCCTCTTTTTTTTTTTCTTAAAAATATTGTCTAACTGACTGAAACTAGACTAAAACGTTTTTTAATTTTGTCGGCTAAAACTAGACTAAGACATTTTTGATTTCCGTCAACTAAAACTAGACTAAAACTATCAGATACAGAAATGACTTAAATGTGACGAAAACTAATAAGCATTTTCGTCAGAAAGACTAAGACTAAAACTCAGATAGCTGCCAAAAACAATACTGTTTCACTTCCATCATTAAATCCTTTTGAGCTTCAGAGTTGGCCAATCTCTTTTCACAATGTCAAGCTTTTCTGGAAAAGTTCACCTTAAAAATGTTTTCCATATTTCCGAAACCAAGTCTGTTTCTCCTCCAGCTGCTAATGTGGCCATAAAAACTTTGAAGCCAAGTGGATTGATAAGAGCAGATCACCATAATACAAGCTATGCTAGCTGAACTTGGCTGTAAACTTTTGCTTGAACTAACCAATCAGAGGACAGAGAATGTTGACATCACTGTGGGCCCACTAGCCGGCCCTGTGAGGCAAATTTAAAATCTGATTGGTTAAAAAAAAAAAGTCCATTTCTGACATTGTTAAAGCTACATCAGCCAGCAAAACTGATTCTAAAGGCCCTGGGCAGATTAGATTGACATGGCAACACACAGAGGCTGAAATCTGATTGGCGAAAATAAATTAGCAATCACATACAGGAAACGGAAGCAGTGCTGCCAAGAGAAACGCTAAGAAATTAAAAGAATGAATTGTTGGGAATAAATAAATACAGTTGCAGAAAATTAAATTAGAGTTTAGGTTGTAAATAGTGCTTCTGATAGTGTTTAGGCCAGAGAAGGCTTTGCTGGCGTTGACGACCCACCACAGCTATCCAGAAAGGTTAAGTTCAGGAATAAAAGAATAATTTTGAAAAGTATATTTAGAAAAAAAAATCACCACAAAAATGGAAAAAAAAGAGAATATTTAAGATGAAAATGTTACTTTTTCCAAAAAATGTAACCCTCATTGTGACATTGATATGTTTTTGCCTTGCTGCATTGACGCCTGAGTCAAATGCAAATTTCCTTATTTCAAAGCAAGTGTACATTTTCCATCTGTTATGAAGCCATAAAAACATCAATCAACAAAATGTCAAGTGTCCTCAATTCTAACATTATCTTGAGTGATATCATTTACTAACTGTTAATCTACCTCAACAACACACCACAAAGCCACTACACTGCCTCTTTTTCCAACCCATTTCAGTGACATTATTGCATTATTTATGCTTGCTGGCCAAATCAAAATATCTTTAATGTCATCTTAATTTAACACATTTTGTAAACATGTTGTACAGTTCTTGACCCTTCAATTTTAAAAAAGAGGAGTTGAAATGGATAAAGAAAGGAGGTGAATTATACATAATTCTCTCCCCTGCCTCTATTTTTTTCTGAATGTCTGATTGCTTTGATATCCTCATTATAACATGGTGATCCACTGCAGAGTAATCTCACTGAATGACTGAATAACCTTCCATCCACCCACATGTGTCACTCAACAAAGGTCATGGCTCAAAACTAATTCAGAAATAATCATAAACTGCCTCCTTGGCAAAGATTGGGTCATTTGCATCAGTCACCATTCATGTTACATCATTTCTATGTTATGGACTCTAGTATAATAGAGGTGTAGAAGGACAGGCATCATGATACCACTGATGGTGAAAAAGTAAGCTCATACTGAGTGTCTCAAGTCAACAAATCAAGGGTTTTCCAAGTTCAGAATGGGTCTTTGGAGGCCAATGCAGAACAAAAAGCAGGATCGGTCTGTAAACACTGAAGGAAATAAGGTTGTGCTGTCTAACATAACAGGAATGGTATTTTTCTTTCACTTCTGACTATTTGATGAATCAAAATATCTAACATGCTTTGGCAAATTAAACTGATGAATAAAAGTGTTTTTTTATCCATATTTCTCCCCCATAAAGGGTGTTTTGGACATTTTTCAGAATGGTTTCAGATTGAAAAGAAGATTCTTTTTTTTCCCCCAAGAAAATGTCTGAGATATTTCAGGATGTTTTTTACATTGTGTCTTTTCTGCATTGGGCAGTTTTATTAGTCTCCACCACATATAGTCAGTGTTTCATTTATCTGATGGTCCTTGTAACTGTCTGATAAAGAAATGGCATGGTATAAAAATCCACACAGTTCCCTTATTTTGAGCTGATATACAGTTTATCATTTGACTTATGTCCCGTGGTGCATACTGTAGTTACTGTATATTTATGGTGCTCCAGTCTTTCTATTAGAAAAGTAAATGATGCCTTGTTGTTCCTTTGTCAAAGTCGCTACCCAGTTAAGTGCAGGAAGTATGAGAGACTTGGTGAACATTCACAAACATGATTTTACCCACCACAACGAAGCAATTCGGTCAGCCGTTTGAGCCTAAGGATAACTTTTTAGCCTTTTTTTTTAAGCATTTTTTAAATTCAGAACAACAGTATTTCTTACGAGAGCAGTTATATCTTCATTTTTTCATGGCCTTAGATTTGCTACACAATTCTCATCTGTAAAGTACTGCCCCTTCAAGCAGCATAAGGGAAATAAGTGTTTCCAGATCAAACATCATGACATCATTGTCAATTCTTTCATTTAACAAGCCATACAGTTTGTATTAGGACAAAGGAGGTATAGTACAGTTGGATAGAGCAGCTAAAAGCATTGGTCTTTGTATGACATGACATCGACACAACATTTTGTCATCAAGAATGCAAGACTTCACAAAAACACTTTGTTAGCACTTCCTTCTTGAATTTAAGAAAAACATTACTTTGGGAGAAGAACCTGTTTGAGCTAAAATACATTCTTTTTACAGCATAAACTTTCACAGAATTCATGTAATAGATTAAAATGAAAATATATACACAACACGTTATAATGACATTTTGTCATTACCTGGCATAGGTAATATATAATTAGATACAGATTGTATTGCATGAACTTCAGTCTATGCTTGTTATATGTATTTTTCATTTTAAAGTTGAATTCTGAGCATGTGTTTGCACAAGAATTCTTATGTACAAACGATGTACAAATGGCAAATTATCTGCATTAAGTAAGCATGACAAATAAAAAGTACTTGGTAAAAAAAAAAATTGAATTGAATAGAATAAGACTAAAGAAGAATTGCGCATGATTGGCAAAAACATTTTTCATGAGTGTCCCTGTCATGGAGGATATTTTTACCCTTCACATGCAGTTGCAGGCTGCAGTTTTATATGCCACATGGTTATTTTTGGGGGGAGGACAGTATTCTTCTGTCAGAGTTTGATTGAAAAAATACATGTTGATACACAAATAATCCAAATATAAGTTTTAAAGCGTTTTACATTTATTCTATTAAACATAAATGTGAAACAAATAAATAATTGAACCCTCTTTGACATCTATGACACTTTCTTATAATGAATGCTGGTCAGAATAACAATATCGAATAAACTTAAATTCAAATTATGGAAATAGTTTTTTCAACTAAATATGATTTTTGCAATTGGAATTTTTGGGTAATCTTTTTTTTCTTTTCTTTTTTTTTTTGTCTTTATCTAATCCGTTTTATACCAGAAGAAAATAACAGTCAGTCTTTCCCCCTCCTTTTTCTGATGTCTGTTGAAAACTTCTTTTTTAATCACCAAGATCTTGAGGGTTTCTTTTTAATGCTACACTATAATGCAATGAATACATTTTTCAAAAATAACTCCCCCCCCCCCAACCGTGCATTATTATGATGAACTGTGCTAACACAGCAGCCATAATATCACCACCAAATTGCCCTTGAGAATTAGCTTTTCTGTAATATATCCCAGAATGAAAAAAGAGCTGTGAAACATAGGCATATACCCATTTTTCTCCTGAGTATCTATACCCCAGAGCCAGAAAAGCATCTGGTGGAAGAGTTAAATCTATCCAGCGGCTACTGTCAGCGCAGGTCCCGATGGGCCGGGGAGAAACCAGTGACAGACAACCGCACCTTTAAAGCACCTGGTTCTCCCTGCCCTTAATCAAAAATTCAGCACAATTGCTCCTTTTTTTCTTGCTTTTATTTTGGGGTGTAAGGGAGGGGACACTTTAAAAATAGTTTTTAGAGTTAAATTATCTCACTTCATGAAGTGGTATTGTAAAAATATTAGTTTTAGCACAAATAAATTTGAATTGCAAATAGATGATAATAATTTTAGAAAATTGTAATTCTTTTTCAAACTAAGTCCTTACATAATATTTCTTTCTTGGAATTTTTTTTTTTTTTTGGGGGGGGGGGGCTTGTACGGTAAGTTTATTTGTATATTCAAGGTGTCCACAGTACAACTGTCCCTTAACTACGATTTTTTTTTAAGCACCCATAGACAATCCTAAAACAGCACTTCTAGTTAGCTATACAGAATCTTTAAATGGACCTTTTTTTCTTTTCAAAATCCCAGTTTCTGTTTTTAGCATCCATAAAAACTAAGCAAAGCCCATAAATCTAACAGCATTGTAGCTGATTCAATATATTCCCCCACCTGAGCAGTCAGAATGACCCTTTTTCCCCTCAATGCAACAAAGCCATTTACAATAAGGAACAATGCTCTATACCAGATATCCAAAGTTGTCTGTAGTGTTGTCAGAGAAGCTACTCCTTGACGACGGAGCTGTTCAATACGTCATGATTTTATTCCTCGGAGTATGGCAAGTTTCAAAGAGAAATGCGGAGAGAGAAAAGAGGGTTGGCAGCCTGCAGTAGAGAAATGTGAAACCTCCTTCATAATGGGGAAGGAAAGATCGACAGTTACTGTGTCACCACTTGTCAGAAAGAAGAGTAGAGGTATACTGTGGAGCGGGAGTTGTTCTCAAAGTAGTTTTACACGGTACCTTCTGCTAGCTGTCAGAGCACCACTCGGGGAAAGAAGGAGCTCAATAAAGGATGGAGACTACTGGCCACAGAAACTGATGAAATAAGAAAATTCAGCTGCTGTGGAATGTCTGAACACAATTAATTATCTCCTTTTGAACTTAAAGTGCACAGTGGGCCAGAATAAAATTTCATGCTTTATCTGGGAAATTTTGTCACAATTAAACATGATCCATGTGTATGATCTGTACCCAATTAGGGAGCTGAGCTAATTAACTTTGTCACAGTGTCCTAAATAGTGTGTGTGTGGGGACATCAGCCACCCCCCCCCCCACACACACACACACACACACACACACACACACACACCCATCACCACCACATAAAAAAGAAAAGAAGGTACCAAGTACACAATGTACTCTATCAGCTACAGAAGTAAAAACAGTCTTTGATCAGTTTCAACAGTGTCATGACTTCTCTCTGTTCACTCATGACAGATATGAAAAAAGGTGACATTTTTAAGTTATTGTCTTTTTACACAAATAAACTGACAGTTTGTCAGAGAAACAAAGCCATTTTTGTTGCAAGTCACGTTTCAAAGATGGCTTGAACTGAAGAAATATTCATGTAAGGGAGCTCTAGTGAATGCAGTGAGCAACACACATCATTCATGTACAATAATGCGAATTTGGCATTATCTCGGCAAAGGAAGCTGATTTGGGCCAATCAGGTGCTTTGTTGCAGCAATGAACTGAATCCACCAAAAAGAAAACCTTTTTTTCCTCCTTATCTATGAAGATTCTGACAGTTTTCCACCCTTACATCTAGAAAATGGCTGCGGGTTTATCTATTTAAAGTAGCTACTCAACCTTCCTGGTAAAATCTATTCAGGGGTCGTGGAGAGGAGGGTCCGTCAGATAGTCAACCTCAGATCGAGGAGGAGCAGTGTGGTTTTCGTCCTGGCCATGGAACAGTGGACCAGCTCTACACCCTCTTCAGGGTCCTGGAACGGGCATGGAAGTTCACCCAAACAGTCTACATGTGCTTTGTAGACTTGGGGAAGGCGTTCGATCGTGTCCCCCAGGGACTTCTGTGGGGGTGCTCAGGAGTATGGCGGACTGACCCCCTTGTTCGAGCTGTCTGGTCCCTGTATGACCGGTGCCAGAACTTGGTCCGCATTTCCGGCCGTAGTAGTAAACTTTATTTACAGACACCAAGTCCAATACTAAAAATAAGAATGATTAAAATAATAATAATTTTTTTTAAAAAAGAGAGATTGTAAATAAGAATAAAAGACAAATTACTAACAAACATTATGGACAGCACACTGTCTGTCCACACAAGCTAACAACGGTGTAGTTGTTCAAGCCAGTATTTCCAAAACATGGAGATATATTTTGTGTCACTCTGAATTGGGTCTGTCAAAGACATTATAATTCCATTTTTGGATCAACACATTCTGCACATAAACTTATAAAATAACTTTCTTAGCAAGGCATTGAATGTAGGTACATTACAGGTCACAAAAAGATGGCTTGCACTTTCCCACCAAGGGTATTTCAACAAAATACGGGGGGCATCATTACTGTATATGCAACCTTGATCTTATTCATTATACCTTTGCTGTAATTGCACCAGAGGTGTGTGTTGTGTAGTAAAGAAAGAAGTAGCCAGAGTTAGGAGAACGGTCTTACTAAGGAAGTAGGAACAAGCACTGTACATCCACTAGCTGTATTCATTACCATGGACACACTGCCACCTACTGGCAGAATATAAATGTAGGGCAAACACGTAAATGCCACATTCTCTTTTTAGAATAATTCCTTGAATGAAAATATAAACAGATATGATTACCTAAAATTTAAGAGTAACAATGTGCATAAAAGTGATACAACGCGTAAAAAAGAACTAATTTGGCCACAAATATCCAGAGTTGAGACGGTTAGCAGCACACTTAGCTAAACAATTGAAAGTCACCAACAAGGCACATTTGCTTATAAATTTCCAGTTTCCTTAAATTTTGTGCTGCCTGTAAGAACATATTTTAGAATTGTCCTTCACAGAATTTTGTTCAAACTAAACGATCCATGACTTTAACTGGACAAAGAAAAGTCCATAAATCACATTGTCCCACATTGTCCCACCACGGTCTGCCCTCTTTTATTAAAGAGCAGAGTTCACCTGGCAAAACCATCCAACCATCCAGGCGGTTTTATCAGTCTGCGACTCCGCTGAGGCGGAGGTTGAGCAGGCAGGGGTGTCTGAGTGGGCATGTAAACATCCTCAGGTTGTACACAAGTACCCGGTGGTTGCGTATCAGCGGGAAGGGGAGCTCACAGGGGACAGGTGTATGGCATTCCATACTTTACCATCAGAAAGTTCATAGGTAGCCTGGCCTTTCTGAGCAACCACTTTAGGGGCGGCGTGAACCTGGAATGTCCTTTCTTGGCAATTCCAGGCTTCCTGATCCGAACGTAGGAACCACACTGAAACTTTGGAGACTGAGCACTACGACGGTCGTCCACGTATTGCTTCACCTTGGCTTGTCTCCGAGTCACTGTGTCTCTCACATCCTAGCGTTGGCAGATGTACGGGGTGAAGCAACATTTTGATGTTAGCTTAGTTCGCATCGGACGGCCATGTAGGAGTTCAGCAGGTGAGACTTGAGTCAAAGCATGGGGAGTTGCGCGATAAGAGAGGAGGAAGTTTGTAACAAAGGGTTTCCATGGCGACCTTCAATGTCAGCTGTTTGTAAACAGTCCTTTAAAACCCTGTTCCATCTCTCCACTTCCCCATTGCATTGTGGGTAGTATATGGAGCTGCGGCAGTGTGTAATGTCCCTAGCTGCAAGTAGGCCTCGAACTCAGCAGACACAAATGAAGGGCCGTTGTCTGTAACGAGTTCAAGCGGGTTGCCTTCACGGCTGAAAACAGAAGACAAGAATGAGATGAAGTAGCAGACGTAACATAGAAGTAAATGCCCTTGGCCATTTACTGTAATAACCAAAGTGTGATGGCAAAAGGAGTAGGTGGAGCTGAGTGGAAGGGACCCACTATATCCATGGCTAGCTTTTCCCAAGCTGCATTGGGAAGAGGAACTGGTTGTAGAGGGGCAGCTCTAGTTATGGCTGTCTTGTATGCTGGGAGCAGGTGTGGCATGACTTAATGGCAGTTTCAACATTGAGTCCATACCAGGCCACCAGTAGAGCTCTCTAAGTCTTTGCTTTGTCCTCACCATCCTGGTGAGTGTGTGTGAAGCTGTATTAGTTGTGGCTGGAGGTTTGGGGGTATCACTACCCGGTGAGTTCCTCTAACCAAAACCTCATCGTGTCAGCCAGCTCAGTCCGTACACGGTAAAAGGGCAAAGAGCAGGTTCAAGGCCTTTAGCTGTAGGGGGCCAACCTTTCGTAAGATGGATTTTAACCTGCTGCATACTGGGCAATCCTGGTAGGCTGCATGTAGCTTCTCTTTAGTGACAGCCGCAAAGTCCTCAGACACCATTGCTATGATGTCCTCATCCACCTCTTGTGGTGGTGAAAAGGCAGGGGCATGCGTGACAAACAATCGGCTATGACGTTATCACGACTGGCTTGTATCCACTGTGTAGTTGAAGCACATGAGGCGAGCAGACCATCTTGAAATTCTCATACCAGCTCGTCCAAAACCCTTTGTGGAGAGCAAAGCAGTAAGTGGGTATGATGGTGCGCAGGGTGAAATGTCTTCCCCAAAGGTATGTGCGCCACCGTTAGCTGACCACACACAAGCCAGGGCCTCCTTTTCTATGATTGAATTTTCCTCTCAAGTCAGTCAAGGACCTGGATGCGAATGCATGTCTCTAGTGTCCCCGTGCAGCTGAGTAAGCACCGCACCAATGCCGTAATCACAGGCATCCGTAGTGACAGGGTTGGAAGAGTGGGGTCGAACAGTGTGAGCGCAGGACTGGAAGCAAGCAGTCTTTTAATCGTGAAAAAGCCTCTTCCGAGCATAGTCCATTCATCTGCATTTTTTGCAGAGCACGAGTTCCCCACAGAGGCATAGCAGGGGATAAACTTCGAATACCACCCTGTGGGCCGGGAAGGACTGTAGGGCAGCAGCATCACGAGGGGAGGAGCCTCAGTTATGGCAGTGACATGGTCTGGGTTGGGACGGATGCCTGAAGCAGAAACAACATGGCCCAGAAATGGAGTTCATGTTTCCTGAATGGCACTTTTCCATGTTCAGTTTAAGTCCACTGCTGTCCAGGCGATGCAGTAGCTTTGAGTCGTGTCTTGGTGTAGGTGTGTTTGCATCATATGTTCGTTAAATGCATGCGCCATCCACCTGTAAATTTTGCTTTTTGGTGCCTCGGGGCTGTGCGAGACCAAAGGGATTTTGTGAACCTAAAAGTCCCTATGCGTGATAAACCAGTAAGGTCTGCCTCGGGGTGCAGAGGTCTGTGGTTGATTTTGAAGTAATGTGGAGATTTGTGCCGTGCTATCGGGGAGTAGATGGCTGTAACAAAAGCTTGTGGGTGGGGCATTTTGTCCGCAGTTTGTGCACTCCACTATGGGTGCCCATGGTGAGGATCGTGCGCTAATGCCCGTCCTTTGTTCTGTGTTCCTGGGACTGTGTCTCGAATGGGAAGGGGAGACGACGAAGTTTTGCTGCACCGGTTGCACTTCGGGGCGCACTGTGACTTTGTGAACAAATCCAGTACAGTTCCAGTTCTGGGTGGTGCTTCAAAGCTGTGTCTGTACAGGGACAGAGGGGATGAGTTAGTAGTGACATGGCCATCTCTAATCTCAAGTTGCAGTGCATTGAAGAGATCCATTCCCAAAATGGCCGTCCTGCTGGAACAAAATGGATGTACTGGGAAGTGGATTTTTTCATGTTGTCACTGTCAGTTCCAAACACCCAGCAAGGTATAGGTTTCTTTGTGTCGTGATCAGTCTCCTGGGCTTAGGAGAGGGGTGTGGCTGAAATGGCTCTTGTAATATGTTCTGGAAGAATAGAGACACCAGACCCAGTATCCAGCATCAGATGGCAGCTATTATAGGGCCACTGCAGCCTGCATGGAGACACTGCAAATATTTTACCGTTTGTGCATTTATTCTCATAATTAAAGAATGTGACACAGTCACTGGTTCAACATTGATGGGTCTTGCTCCTGCCCTTGGCAAAATGTCAGGTTATTACCTGTCTGCACATGTGTTTAGAGGGCACTTGGCAATTCGCATAGAGTTGAAGACCCTCTGTGCATGTCTTACCCGAGAGTTGAGCCGTTTGAATAGCGTTTGTGGTGGCGGTTTGGGGACAAAGTTGGCTTGTTTTCGTTGCCTTTGCTTCCCACCACGAAAAGTTTCCCTTGCACCATTCCGACAACGGTCCCATCGGCTGCCCCAGCCGCGGGACCGTTGTTTAGCTTAGCAACTGCAGTTTAATTTGGGCAGCAATCGTTAAAGTCTTGTAAGGGAAGTTTATCCTCGGCAAAAGCGCTCTTAATGCGTGCTGGGTCTTCTCCACGTTTTGGTCCCTTATCATATCATCGGATAATGCTCCAAACTCACACGTCACTAGCTCCGTAAGCGCTGCGTGCTGAGCTGTTGACTCACAGTCCGTTGAGTGTTGGCGAAACTTGTTTCTCTCCGCGGTTTAGTTCGGCAAAAAAATGCTAGTTGTGTGCGTCATCGTAGGTTCCCCCTGCTGGCAGCGTGTAAAATATCCGCTGTGCCTCCGCGCCACTGTTGTATTAGCAAGCGCGCTTTCTTTTGTCCTCCATTTTATCAGCCAGCGCGAGTACATAGTTTTCAAAACATGCGAGTCCATGAGTCAAAAGGCACCGTAGGTTCACCTGGGTTTTGCAAAAATGCAGGAGGAGGCGAAATCCCAAGAAGAGCCATCCTCGTCGCCAATATGTTGTGTAGTAAAGAAAGAAGTAGCCCAGCAGTTCAGGAGAACGGTCTTTATCTCAAGGAAGTCAGGAACAAGCACTGAACATTCACACTAGCTGTATTCATTACCATGGACACACTGCCACCTACTGGCTAGACATATAAATGTAGGGCAAACATGTAAATGCCACAGTGTGCTGTATATAGTGGTGTACAGTAAGCTCTAAAAAGAGCAATTTTAACATCCTCTGAACACATGTGAAATTTACGGGCAATCATATTTGCTTGTGCATACAATTGACAGCATTGCCGTTGCACATCTTCATCATCACAGATATCATCTCGAATAATATGCCCCAGGTATTTAAAGGAATAGTTCACACTCAGAATGATTTAACTTTATTTTCCACTTACCCTGATGGTGAGCAAGACTCTAGACCCATTTTTTAATATCTCAAATGTAGCTGGAGTTCAGGTCGACTTCTCATTCCCCCCCAATGGAGTTCGCCAGGGTCCGAGCCAAAAAGGTCCATAAAAGTCCACAAAAAATTGTCAATATTCCTCCATACTGCTCGTCCCATGTAATCCAAGTGCCCTGAGTGGGTAGCGTCCAGAATTTACTTGAAACTACGCCATTTAGTATATTTTTAGAGTCTAAACAAGACTACATCGCATGCCCAGCAAGCACGCCGATGCGCATTCCCGAAACTACTGAAGCCACGGCAGACGAGATCGCGCGTTCTCTTTTTCTTTCTTTCTTTCTTTTAGATCAATATCCAACCCCTCCTGTGTTTGTACCTGTTTGTGTAGAGCTCTTGCGCTCTTACCACAATGTAAACAGTGAATTTCTTCTTCTACGCTTGCATTATTGGCAGAGTAGGCTCTGAATGCCGAGGCTTGTGCATGTGCGCGCTTCATGGACATAAACAATACTCCTTTTTAGACTCTAAAAATATACTAAATGGCGTAGTTTCAAGTAAATTCTGGACGCTACCCACTCAGGACACTTGGACAGGGACGAGCAGTATGGAGGAATATTGACAATTTTTTGTGGACTTTTATGGACCTTTTGGCTCGGACCCTGGTGAACCCTATTGGGGGGAAACTAGAACTCGCCCTGAACTCCAGCTACATTTGACATATTAAAAAAGTGGTCCAGAGTCTTGCTCACCATCAGGGTAAGTGGAAAATAAAGTTAAATCATTCTGAGGCGAACTATTCCTTTAACCTTAGTGGCAACATTAAGAGGTTGCTCAGACAGCCAAAAAGAGGGAAACTTTCGCTTTAGGTCATCCTTTGTTCTGGCTATCATAACCACACTCTTTTTGGATTTAATTTGATATCATATTGCTCTCCATATTCAACACACACTGTCAATAGTTGCTGTAGACCAGCACTATAGGGTGACAGAACAACTAAGTTGTCTGCATACATCAAATGATTGATGAGCCTATTCCCCACCATACATCCAGTCTTGCACTTGTAGAATCTTTGTGACAACCCATCCATATACAAATTAAAAAGTACCGGTGATAGTTTCCCCTCCTGTCTAACTCCACTGGTTACAGGAAAGCTGGGGGACACTGCCTTGCCCCATCTGACCTTCATGGTTTGTTTAGTGTACCAATAGTACAAAATACGTAGCAGATAGGGGGGGACCCCTCGCTTTCGTAACACAGTGAAGAGCTTACCGTCATTATTCTGTCAGAAGCTTTAGTCGCATCTCAAAAGCACATAAACACTGTGGCATTATGCATCTTATATTTAGACACTACTTCTTTAGGGAATACACATATAGATCTGTGCCGTGCTCATTTTTGAAACCAAATTGATTATCAGTCGTTGTTACGTATTCTTGGAGTCTGCCCAATAGAATCCACTCTAACACCTTAGAAAGGGTACTTGCTAAAGCAATAGGTCTATAATTATCTAAGCTGGATGCTTTGCATGTTTTGTCTTTAATGACAGGCACTAGTAGTACAGATAACATTGTTCAGGCAATATACCATGAGCTAACAGTTCAGACAAGCAAATAGCAAGTAGGATGCATAGTCTATAACTTGCATACTTAAGATGTTCAGATGTAATCAAGTCAGGACCACATGATTTGTTTACAGACAATTTCTCAATAGCAGTTTACGTTTCATCTGGTTTAATCATCATGCCATGATTGTCAAGATTATCAACAATAAACTCAGCACTCTCAACACAGTTGAAAAGCTTACTATAATTTTTTCCCCATAGCTCAGCAATATTTACATCACCGAAGACACCTTCAATATTGGACAGTAGGTCGAATCCATTTCCGGTAAGAGTTGGACTCCACCAAGGCTGCCCGCAACAGACGCCGCACAACTATAAATCCAGCTTTACTGTAGGAAGCTGCCTCTGTGACACAACACCAGATAAGTGGGATAGACATAATACGGTACTTTAAAATATTTGGTCCCACAAATTTATGTTACCCCCATAGACTGTTAAGAAAGAGGGATGAACCTTCGGCTCACATCACCCATTGGTTTCTGAAGAGCTGAAAGTGAAGCTAGTTGGGTGTTGCCCCCATCGCCATTTACACTGCATTGCGTGTGTCATTACTACTGGAAAATAGAGAAAATGGGCAGGGAAGGGCCTCAGGGCAAATGATTGACAGCTAGCATTCTCTGAGCTAAATGCTAACCAAGCTAACCTGAAGCTACCCGGAGCAAACAAAGATCAACCACCTAATAAGCGGGCTAAAGGTAAGGCACACTCAAACTTGCTGTAAGATTGCTTAAAAACCACCATTGTGCAACTACACTACTGGCTGAGGCCTTCCTGGGAGCAAACAGGGAGACAACTAGTAGCCACCAGCCGGTCTGCTGCCTGTCAATCAAAATGACACTTTTCTGGAAATTTCAAGCTTAAATCATGTATAACTCAAAACTGTAATTGGTAAGTGCATCTTTTTTCAACAATTTTGCTCCATCTCAAGGATACCTTCATGAACAACAGGAAATCTCACTATTCAAGGTTGTTTTTTTTTTTTTTTTTGGGGGGGGGGGGTATTTTAGAACATGTTTATCATTCAGTATTTGCAACCCTTTTAGGAAAACTGTAATTCAAACCAGCAGATGTCAACGTCTGCAAAGTCAGATGGATTAGTGGTTTTAATGAGATGACTGTATCCAGTATTTTTTTTTTTTTCCTCAAACTCAAGCAGCTTTCATTTCTGTGTCATACTGCAGCCATTAATCAGTGATTATGGTGATGAGGGCAAAGTTGCTATGGATGCAAGGAAGAAATTTTGAGTGGTTGAGTTTAAGGTCATCTTCAGATAAATGCCTTGAGCTATTACTGTTTAGTGAGGATGGGTTATTGAGCTTTATTCCTCTAAAAATACTGATGTCTTTCCTTCATGAATGTGTTTACATGCACTCCTTTTTTTTTTTTTTTTTTTGTAAATAACTACTTTAAAATAAGGATGAATCAAATGAGGCTGAATACATTACACATATAACAATTTGCTAAGATCCAAAAAGGTTTATGTCTATGCTTTGATCTAAAAGGCAAAATAATTCTACATGCAAACAATTTAAAAATTGCGCATATACTGAACACTTACCTTTGAAAGTCAGCGCTGATGTAAGATGTGCAATAATTTATGCATCTGTTTCATTTCATTAAATGCACCATGAATAAGGCCTCAGACTCCATAATTATTATATTTCATGTCCTGAAACTTATCCAAATTATGCCATGGCAACACTGTTGGCATATCCTCCTCAAG
Source organism: Atherinomorus stipes (assembly GCA_023101725.1). Taxonomy (NCBI): domain Eukaryota; kingdom Metazoa; phylum Chordata; class Actinopteri; order Atheriniformes; family Atherinidae; genus Atherinomorus; species Atherinomorus stipes. The sequence continues at coordinate 19,964 of JALJCO010001315.1, forward strand.
GGAAAAGCAGGCATCGAAATGAATGCAACAAGCTCAGATAGCGAAAGAGCCAGACTGGGGATTTTGCTCATAATGTTGTTTTAGATATATAGGAGCTGAATGTATCCTCCTCACATCCCCACAGGCCTGTGGTTAATCAGTGCTGGAGAGAATAACCAATTATAAAAACAAAAACATGTAGCGAAATATATCTCTTGCATATTTGTGTCATGGTCAAGGTATTAAATTTGCTGTTTACTAACTCCTGAAGAGAATTACAGCATGAGCAAATAAAAGAAAAATGCTACATTGGTGATATTAAATCAGCAGGGTAAGGAATACAGATTTTTATAAAAACAAAAATAACAAAAAGTGTGTGCTGGGGGGTATACAAACATGAATGGCTTTATTTATAATAGCCTCCCACCTCATATGCTGCATGCTGCTTGTCCACACATACAGCAGTTTTACACAAAAAGAAGTTACATAACACCAAATCCACTAGATGAATAATAACAAATGAAATATGTGGGTCGGAAAATTTTGAAAAATGAAAGCAGAGAACAGTGGTGTTCTTAATATCTATTTATTAATGGTAACCATTGGGGAAAAGAAAGGCAAATGTAAAAAAAAAAATCAGGCATAAAGAAGCATTAAAAAGAGCAAACAGAGATGATTCCTGAGTTTTGGTTCTTCAAAAGGAGACATTTATGGCCTTTGCTAAAATATTAAAGTCTGTAACATGCTTTGATCAGAAATACATAGAAAGACAGTACACCAAGTTTTACAAGATTAACATTTACAAAGCAAGTTGGGACATTTTTAAACATAGTTTGCCATGTACTCAGCACATTCAACACATGCAGGTTAAAACTATCTATTATGCAAATAAGAACCCATATGAGCACAGCCCAGGGCTTAATTTGTACCGGATCCAAAGCTTTTCAGCACCTCTGATGTTGGATCCAGAACCTTTTTTATTGGATCGGCCACTATAAAAAATAGCTTAAATATAAGAAAATTAACAAATGTTTGTTTCTTTTCTATAATTATCTGTTTTGTCACTGCATATTCTCTATTGAAGCTATACAAAGAAAAAAAATCATTTCTGCATAATTTAGATGCATTATAAGGTGAATTTTAGGAAATGGATAATGGCAGCCTTTAATGTTGGAACTGCAAACATTACTGTAGCAGGGCCATGACATAATTATTGTTCATCTCAACTAACCATGCCTACCATTGTTAGAAAGCCAATTTTATTGGCTACCTAGTGTAAATCAAAGACCCACGTGGGCCTGACCAATAGAAGCAGGACTTTATGAGGCATCAAATGAGGTAAATCTGTGCGCATTGGCCTTCCAAACTGGGAGTACTTGCTTTATTACATGAGCTGTAAACCCAACAGTACCCCAACAGTAATGGAGGGGTTTAGAGGAACATGGCTACCAAAACAGAAAGGATAGCAATAGCTTTGATGAGTAAATTTGTCATTTTCACAATATGGAATATTTTTTATGAAAAATATGTTGGCTTACTTCGAATCAGTAGACCCTTAGGAACAGAAGGGATACAAACAATTAAAGATTGGACTTATAACATGGCTTCAGGACCAACTCAAAGGTAGGGAGTGGCAATTGCATTTTCTTGGTTTACCATGCTACTATATCTTTGTTAATTATGTTTTGGTGCTCATTGTGTCCATAAAATGAACTTAGTGGTTGAATTATGGCGAATATACTTTTTCTACCCATATATAACATGTCTATAGCAGCTAAAGTTTAACCGTGGTTATTTTATGCGTACTGCTCTGTTGACTGGAAACACGTAACTGGTGGGTTAAAGAGGTTAAAGGGGGAAGTCCGTCACATTGGCTCGCCAATTTTAGTGGCCAGAACCACCCCTCCTTTGCCCTCTGGGACCTCCCACTTTACAAATGAAGCACTGATAGAGCCCATTCCAGCAACAATAGTCCCGAACTGTTGAGCAGTTAAAATCCTGCATCAGAAAAGGAGAAAATTCCTCTCCTAAAACTCCATCAGCTTGTCTCCTCACCTTCCAAATGTTTACAGTTGTGCAGAGAAGAGAGGATGCAAGACAATAATAAACATCTTCTTCTTCCAGCTTCTTGTAGATGTGTTGCTGCCATCAAATTCAACAGAGCTTATATTTCCATGAAATTGTAAAATGTCTCAGTTTCAACATCTGGTATACTGTTTATGTTCTGCTGAGAATAAAACATAGGTCTGTGAGATTTGCAAATAATTGCATTCTGTTTAGATTTACATTTAGACAGGAATTGTGGTTGTAGAATTGTTGCTTATTTGGACTAGATTGTACACGGTTACTAGTTCACTTTGCACTGCCAGGGTACTGCATAACGGTGCAATTCATAATGCATGGGAAACAGGCACTGCCAACTTCCAGGTGATAATATGAATAATATTGATCATATTAAGTTGGACAGATACAACATATTTGGCTAATACCTTATCAGATTCTCTTAATATCTTCTGAGATGCAGTTTGAAAATAAGCAAAAGCATAAAAAAAAAAAGAAAGAAAGAAACTAGAGTTTTGACTCCCATGTTGAATTCAAAGTTTAAGTCAGGTGAAAATAAGGTAAGGTCTGTTCTGAGAGGTGTCACATAAGAATCAAAGTATATAAACATATCACTGTGACATGTATGTTTGGACCATGTAACCCCACCATCCATATCAAGCCTGATTATGGAAAAAAAAAAATCATAATCACATCTATTTGGGTATGAGTGGTCTTCAAACTGGGACCACCGCTGCTTGTTTGCTTGTTTTCATCAATAAACTAAGTAAACATTAAAAGAAACAATCAGACTTGTCACCTTCCCTACCCTTGACAACTTAACAACGCAATAGCACAAAAAATAAAATCTGCTAAGAATATTCATGGAATAACATACTTAAAAAGGTACTGCCATATTTATTTGTTGTTTGCTAAAGAAATCTTCATGTCTCCAGAACGACATGCTAATAGACACAGTGATACTGGATAATTTTTTAGCTTTTCGAAATGCATTTATATTTACATAGTCTAAAACACTATGGGCAGATCTATCAAAGGTTTGCATGTATAAAAACATGAACTGTCTCATTGCACACGCAAAAAAATGTACAAACTGATCTACTAACAGCATGCTAAAAGGGTTCATTCTCCATTTTGAGAAGTCCATTTAGAACTTCTGCTGCATTGAATACCCAATATGGGGCGTTTGCACACAATTGTGCATGTGATGGGAGGAGAAAATGTATTAATTTAGCCGTCGTAAAGCTATTTATCAGCCGTGAAACACATTGCCTTGCTAGTCTTTTGTGTGTATTGTTAGTACGTCTGAAAAGCAGGTGCAAATTGCAGCTTGTGCACAAAAGGCTGCAGCTTCTGAGGGGAACAATCCTGAACCCGGACAAATCTGATTCAAAATTATTTTTCATGAGCAATGAGGGCAACATATTTCGTTCTCATTGTTGAATTCAATAAAAATCACCACAGAAAACACCACTATCAAACGTGCATCAAGGTGTAAAATATTCCGGACAAATGAAACAGAAAGTTTACAGCCACTGTGGAGATTAATGAGAACTAAAGCTGCAGTTGTGTCCTTCTATTTCCTCTTTTTGCCAGCGCCATGTTTTCACTTGAATTTAAGCGGCTGGACAGGATCACAGTCACATGGCAGCGTAAGGCTCTGAAGCAGCTGGCATTGCGCAAGGAGTGCACGCCTCGTGCCTAACCCTGCGTACACACGAAATGTGATTTTGGCGTCAAAATCGCGCCTGACGCCCAAAGTTGGATGCTTGGTTTCCAGCATCTTGACGCCCTTGATGTGCGGTGAGAGATGTCCAGCCAAGGCGTGCTCGATGTACCTCGGGAGGAGCCCCTCCTTTTTCTTTTTCCTGTCACCGGTCTGTCTGCACCATGGCAGATGCAGGAGAGAGAGCGGCCCGGCTTTATGTGATAAAAGTTAGGGAATGTCGTGGCATGTCTGCTCTGTCTGGGTTCACAGTTTTTCCTCCTCTGTCTTCAGAGAGAGAGGAGATTGCCCTGGTTCTTCTGGGTGTTTCCCATCCTGTCAGAAAATGTGTGTCTGTGTCATAACATTGAGTCGCTCTGATTGGTTGACGTCAAGACGCCAAAGTTCAGATTTTCCAACTCCGGAATCTGCTGCCTGGACGTGCGTCAAAATCTCAAATCTTGCCGCGCGTAGCACGTGTAATGCGCCGAGACGCGCCACGCCCAACGCGCGGAACATGCTGCGGGGTTTTCAACACCGACGCGTGTCGGCCATTGACTTTGCATGTAAACCCGACGCCCTTGACTCCCAAATCGCGCTTGGTGTGTACGCAGGGTAATAGAGACCACGTCAGAGACCATGTTTGAAGCTGCAGACACTTTCATTTGCTCTGTAATTCCTGATCTATGTCCTAATAAACTGGCCGCTGCCGAGACTCTGCACAGATACCTGTTGTTTTATTTAAATTTTATATTTATCATACTTATTTTAAATTTGCCACGCTGCAAACTTCAAGACAGACAAAACCTAATTGATATAGTGGTGTTTCCAACACGTTTGCACCCGCTGTCATTTGCTCGATGATTCTTATTAAATTACACACACAGACACACAATGGGTCTTGTTCATGAAACGTGAGCAGAGCGAGTTTAAGTGTAAACTGTTAGTAGACGTAAATTTACATGAATCTTCATCATCAACATTTTAGTAGCTCCGATCTGTTCGTAGCTGCTAACAAACTCCACACATGCTCTCGACTGTGTGTAGCGCTTGTATAAATTTACGAACACATATAAATAATGCTTGTCCCTGTTGTAAATTACAATTTCAATTCATATTGCACTGCATCATGGGCAGATTCAGTTCAAAAACACATTCCTTAGCTTAAAGCTGTGTGTCTTTATGTTTAAGTCCACAGTGGCCGTGATTCTGATTGTTTGATTCTGCCTCGTATGAACTGCTGGAGTCCCGCACGCAGCAGTGGATCCACATCACCGGGACAAACAGTGTCCACAGCAGCAGCAGTACGTGCTGCACTGAGTGTCGCTACTGAAGAATTTATATTTGTAATAAATCTCAAGCACTGTCTGCGTCCTCAGATCTCTACACCAGATGGCAGTGAAAAATGCCTTTTGGGGAGGGGGGGACTTACGGAACAAAAGCTTCTGTGTGGAAGAGATGATGTGGTCATTTTTCTGAAATGTTAATTAAAATTAAAATTACCCCCCTCTTCTATTTTTATTTATTTATTTATTTTCTCAAATCGCATAGGCATATCCTAGATGTGACAAACGATCAGAAATTTAGGCTAACACATTTAGTCAGGGATAAGTTCTGCAAAGCGCTCTAATTCCTGCTATGCACCTGTCTAACAACTTTTTGTTGTTGTTGTGGTTCCCAAATGGGAAAAGATACTTTGAGTTGATTAAACCAACTCTCAGCAGCTGTTCTGGAACTTGCCTATTTCAGTTTAGGTTAACCCACAATTTTCTTTAAGGGGCCGTTCACACAAGGACGATTGCAGGTAAAAACGGCAAAATATTTCATCAGAAGTGCCTTTCCTTCATATGGCAACAGTGTTTTTCTGGACTGAAGACACAAAAATCTGAAGACTCATTCTAAAGTGGAATTCCTGAAGACCCGACACTGTTGTGCCCTTGTCTGCACAGCCCAAAATGCAGAAATGATGGTGGACCTGCTCACGCCATGCTCACGTTGCATGCGCATGATGTCACACACAAACAGAGAAAACAACAATGTACGTAAAATACGTAAACCCAGCGGATCTAAGGTAGATTTTACACATGCGTGCCGACCTGGTGGAGTTCTATCACTGCACCACCTAACGGCCTGGTGTGCATATCCAATCGAATTCCACACACTCTTGCATCCTTGTATGCATGCAGATTTCTTCATGACAACGCTCGTGTGAACGCAGATAAAAAGATGAAGACGAGACGCCACTTTTGCGTCTTCGCTTCTGATCGTCGCCATGTGAACGGGGGGGGGGGGGGGGGGGGGGGGGGGGGGGGGGGGGGGGGGGGGGGGCGGGGGGGGGGGGGGGGGGCGGGAGGGGAAAGTAGCCTTAGACTCAGAGTTATTTGAACCTCCTTCCTGGAAAAGGCCCCAGGAGGCTGTTGGAGAAAAATAAACATAAAAGGAAAAAACAAAACAAAACAAAAGAAAACAGAACATGTTCCAAGCCTGAAAAGAAATTTGTTTGAAGTAAAAATATAACAGATTGCCAGCAAAAAAACATGATTCTATCTAAGGAACACGGCGCTGGTATTATCATGGTTTGGGCCTGTCTCCCAGCATGTAAGCTCTCCTGCATCTGGGCCAGGATGGAAAATTCTAAGGGAGCATATCAGATTATATGTATAAAGTGAATCAAATATAGATAAGCAATGAAAGAATAAGTGAAAAAAAAAAATAGAAAATCTATTCTAAAAAAAAAAAAAAACTTGTTAAAATGAAAATGAGCTTTTAATCCAATGGGCAGGACTGATTAACTGCAACTTAACATTTACAATAAGTACAATTGTTTCTACGCAAATATGTCATATAGTTTTAGCATCTATTTCAATACTATATATATGGTGTTTAAACACACCTTAATCTGAAAAACACTCTATTTTAAAGGATTTAAAAACTGTTCAAGAAAAATGTGTGAAACTTAAATTCTATGAATGTCTCACAGTGCTTGAAATGAATTTCATATTGTAGGAGGAGTGATGCAACCAAGGTAAGCTCCCTGGTGTGTATAAAAGTGTTTGGTAACATTGTTTAAAAGACAGGGAGTACAGAAACTGAGAAAACACAGTGCAATGTTAGCCATCCTCTCCATCACCCACAACTGATAGGGATAAAAACCTTTTAGGATGCTTGAGGTTTCTTTTGGGATACTTCAGGTTGCATGTCTGACTTTTGCCCTAAAACCCATACACTCAATTGTAATTTGCTTTGTGTTTCTTATTTAGAGCAGTGCTGTATTTTGTTATGTGAAATCATTACCAACAGATACACATACTTTTTTTTGAGTGTGGTAACAAACATTGGATCAAAAGTTCAAAGGAATTACCAACCATTGTCATTTAGATTCTTATTTTTCATAATTTTGTTTGAGTTTAAAGATTTACTGGCAAATAGCACACATTATATTTTAGCTATACTTGAGGCTCACTTTACTGGGTACATTTCATTTTTCAGTCATACAGTCCAGTTTTATATGGTTGCATAGTGCCATGTACAGTACACAGATTTTTCGTCTTCATTCTGGTAAACACTGATGAAATGGGTAAACATAAACAATAAAACAACAATAAAACTTATTTCAGCTGTAAACATATATGCAGTATATATATATATATTTTTACCCAACAATCATCTGTGGAGAGCTGGCAGCTCAGAGTGCAGTCAAGAAGTGAGTGGAGTAAACACATGACTACATGGTGTTGTTAAAGCTGCCGTTAGTCGTGACCAATCAAATCACCTCTTATGTTTCCCTTTCAAAGCTGTAATTTGGGCTGCAACAATGTGAGTCAATTTTGGTAGACAGTGTCGAGTAGAGGTTATTCAGCACATGTTCAAAGACAAAATAAGAACAAAACTCTCCATGCTTTGAGGTTTGAATGGGAAAACGTGAGGATAAAATACAGAAACGAACATGCACTGGCCTCAAACGTATGTTGTTCACGTGTCTTTTGATGGTGATGTGTATATCAGGGAAACAAGAGGGTAGCCACTGCTTTCCAAAAAGAACACTGCTGCCCACCTGCAGACCTACTAGGCCAGGAGAATCACTCCACCTGCAAAAAACAAATCAAGCCATATTCACTTTACCTTTGCTTATAAAATTTTAAACTGTAAATTTGAGCTCTGAGGTTTCAAATAAATTATCATTTATAAAGGCGGGGAGGTGGAGGGGTGGGGTACCACAAATAAGCATAATTCAATTATGAGAAATAAGTGATATCTTTTTGGATTCTGACACAGAATAGACAAGGGAAGAAAGTCTAAAAATAGCTCAGCTTTTATTGCTTTGATTTTCTTTTCTTTTTATATTTATTTTGCACAAATATCATTAAAATACTGTAAGCAATGATTATGATTAAAATGTGGAAAGGAGAGGTAAAAAAAAACACAGAAGGCCTTATATGAAAGCTACACCCATAAAAAAATTATAATCAAAAACAAATCATCTTGTTTTACTATAAAGAGCAAAAGATGACAGAAAGGTAGTCATTTTACCTAAATCCAATAAAAATGGTTTAGTTTTGCTCAGATTTCTTTTATTACTTCACCCAACTTTCCCCTCCTTATATCTCATGGAGGTATAGACATAATGAGGATGGAGCATCCCCACTTTTAGAACTCTCATGGGGAAAATGTCCCCTCCGAAATAACTCAAACACAAGAAAATTTCAATTGAGGTCTTTTCCTTATTAAGTAAAACATGATATACCAGTGGCGGTTGGTCAATAGAGGGCGCTAGGGCGCCGCTCCACCACTCACCAGTCCCCACAAAGAAGAAGAAAAAAAAAAAAAACATTAAAATAAGATGTTTCTAAATATATGGATATATTCTTTTATTTCAGCAAGATAAATATGATAAAGTTTTAAGTAAAGTTGTCATGTTCATTTGTTTTCTAAAGTTACGGATTGGTCACGTGTTTCCTCTCTACGGGGCAGAAATCTCTACCCGTAGACTCTTGTTTTACGTTGTACTTGCGCAGTTCCTTCTCTTCAATACAAAAGATCAGAGTTTTTCTGCCAAGCAGTGCCCACAGCTGAATCATAAACCATTAATAGAGAGCTGAATGCAGCTGGATTTACAGACACCCCCAACCACCATCCCCCATACGCCGCAGGGTGACGTCACTGCCGTCTGTTAGAAGGGAAACAGAGTTTCAGCGGGAGTTTTAAACGGATAACTGAGAAACAAGCAAAGTGGAGAAAGAGAAACTGAATAATTCCATGAAGTCCCTTAAAACAACGCCTTTTAAGTGGAGGATGTTTCAGGAGAAGCTCGGACCTGATCAGCTGGACCTGCAATCAATAAGCAATTCAGAGAAAGAGGGCGACAGCCGGCTAACTGGATGTAGCGATGCTGCTTTATTCTGCTTTCAGAGTTAAACACCAGGATCAGAGCCAGCGTGATTCAGACAGGTATGACTGATTTAAAGCACTTTTCAGAAATAGCAAAAAAGTGTGAACAAACTGGGATCCACATGCAAAATGCACTTGTGGAAAAATCACCCCAGACTGGCCCAGCAGGTCCCGATGGAAAGATGATGACGCCTCTGTTTGTGCACTTGTGTAAAGAGCTTAAACCTGCACCATCCTCCAGTCCTGTTATCCTGTACGACTCTATAAAGATGACGTGATAAAAAACAGTATTAGAATGGCCAAATTATTGTTTGATAAAAACAAAACAATCAGAAATCAGGTGGAAAAATATAATTTAAGAAATGCAATTTATGTGTCTTTATTAAGTCTGTACTGTTTTCAAGTACAAGTTAGGCTGACCCCATACTCAAGCCATACCATAGTTATACACTTCCTTCTACAGGCTTAATAATCTGGATGTAGATATCACCAATATGAAAATCAGTGCTGCTGAATGATACAGCTGTTCATGAACTCAGTGACCTCCCTGTTACAGCACTACAGTGTTATAGGACGTGATAAATCATTCAAACATCATACAGGTATAAACAGCTACATGCTGGGATGTCATGTTGCAATTCCAATTTTCATCACAGATTAATTTCTATATGTGACTGAAATGCAGTGATTTAAAATCATTTTTTGAACAGATTTTTTTTTAATTTCCTGATGAAGCCATTTCATTTAGTGGACTTGTTCTAGTCTCCATAGTTCAGATCTAAGATAACGCGTTGATGTAAATAAAACCTACAAAGAAAACTGGATCCATTTTACCGCTCAGAAATTAGGCTTCTGCAATGAGAGTAGATTCAGATGCGATACTTTTTACACATGATTTGCTTGCTTTTTGGTTTATGTCTGTTTTGGAGTTTGGTAGGCTGTAGCCCCCCTGGAGAAAACAACACCAGCTGCCACTGTGATATACGACAAAGTGTATTACAAGCATTCAAGTATATTGTGATCACATAGAATCTGTTCTCTTACATTCAGCATAGTTTTCTTTCTTCATTACAGGCAAGTGAAACCATGAACTCATTTTGAGTGATGATGATGAATTTATTTAGTCACTAAAGGCTTCACAAACTGCTGCAGGTTAGACAGAACTGATGAAACACTGACTGTACCAATGACAACCTGTGAAAGGCTCACTAAAAATGGACTGAAAGGGCTTTCCAGCCTTTCATTAACATGGCTCATCCACACAAATTCAAGGCACCATGAATCCTGTTAGACGCCAGCATTTTGCAAGCGTGAAATAAAATAAAAGAAATACCACAAAGTCAACATATACCATAAATTGGGGGCTACAAGGCACTACTTTTTTTACACACTTTGATTTTTTGGCAGACAACGTTAAATATGGATGAGATTCCCGTTGCAGAAGGTTGACCCAGTGCGGCACAAAAACACTCATGCCTTCTTACTATGATGAGCTAAGCCCTACAGTTGGAATTTTGGAGATTAGACGTCCAGAAGGAAAGTTTCAAGCCCGTTTATGAGCCCTCTGTCCAGAGTTCTGTCGAAACGTGCTACCGCAGATGGAAATGACTGGCCCATCTGTCCATCTGCGCTACCCTGTCAAAATATAATACTGCATGTACATCTTGATGGGGACACTCAAAGAAATGATTCATCGAGTCAACTCAACTGGTAGTGCCAGCATTAAATTGAGGGCAGTTTTTCCATCCAATAAATAAGGTGAACTCAAACTACTGTATGTATATTAATCAGCAGCAGCAGCACCAGCATCAACAGCATCATCATCATCATCATCATTATCATCAAAATCATTATCATCATCATCAGGAATCTTCAGGAATATTCTGCAGCTTCTGTCTCAACTTCCGAACCACTCGCTGCTGTTTCAGTCATTCTTCGTGTAACCACCGGTACATCCCTTTTGCGTTTGTGTGCTTCAGCTTGCGGCTAAAACTCTGTTCTTTTGAGCATTGGTGCCACATCGTCACGTGACTGGCTGGCTGCACCTGATTGGTGGAACGTAATGACATATAGCTCATAACGTGTGAGGTGGCCACACTAAACAAGCTGTGTTTGTTTAGTGGGACGTTCACGTGTCTCTCTAACAAAACAGACTGTGATGTTCGCACTTATAAGACCAAAAATAAAAGTAACGACCGGGATATATGCCGTTGTAGCGGAGTAGAAGTAGCATTTCTTTCTCATAAATGTACTTGAGTAAAAGTAAAAAGTATATCATAATAAACTTACTCTTAAAAGTACAATTTTTGTAAAAATGTACTCAAGTAAATGTAACAGAGTAAATGTAACGCATTACTACCCAAATCATTTTGGCCGCTTGTACCCACGATCTCGTTCTTTCAGTCACGACCCACAGCTCATAACTAAATCCAGAGCTTTGCCTTCTAATATTGAGTGTGTGTTAATATATATATATATACTGTATATATATATATATACATATATATATATATATATATATATATATATATATATATATATATATGTATATATATATATTAAAAGATCAATTCTTTCTATAATTAGAAAATTCAACTCTGAGATATTTTTTGTCGTGAAATCTTGTTTGTTCATTTGATTTACTTACTGAGGAGTAACAATTGTTTTTTTTTAATCTAATTCAACTAAATTATCTCAGAAGAACAATTTTTTTTGCTCATTGTGACAAATACGACACATGAGGTTTTCCCGCCAATATTTTTTGGTTTTAAAACCTGCTGTGACGTATGTGTTACATCTATGTTTCCCTTGTTTGTTTTACATCAGATTGTTCAGAGTATCATCAAAACAGTATAAATACCACCAAGGACTTGTAATTGAAGGAAAACAATCAACAAATGGCTTGAATCTTACCTTTGGAAACAAAAATAAAGCTTTTTAATTAGCTAGGTCTTTGACATGTGCCAGTCAGGCACACAGCCATCTTGGAAATGCTGTCCAGGTAGGATAAACTTACATGACTGTCACATGACCACATCAGGATGTTCATTAGGCGTCACTTGGGGACTTAATGGGTTAAAATGAGAGAAAAAGTTTAAAAGATAAATTTCCAGAACATTTAAAGGGGCGGTGACACCGGTGTAGCAGTGGGTCCCTTTGGGCAAGACTGTAAACTGAGGGGATCTACCAGTAATTTTCCAATGTACACATGTAAGTTGTCAGATATTGACTTCAAGACCACATTCCAAGAGTGTCAAGTGATTGCAACAGATGAATATTCAAAGGAGAATTTTATTTTGGTACTGTTGCAACCAATGGGTGTAGTCATATTTACTGGTTAAACTATGAACCAAATGATATACAGTTCTCATGAAGATGTCACTTCATGCTATAATTCAGTTTTTATCTATTTGTTTTTAAAGCAATCCTGTCAAATTATTGATAATTAGTTGTGTCAAGCTGTTAAACTTTACCCCAGTCCAATTCAGAGCAAACATAGCAACCTATCCCCCAACACACATTCACACTCACTAATACTGTAAATGCACAAAATAATAAATAAATAATTCAATTAATGAAGTTTTTTTTTTTAAGATTATTTTCTGCCATTACTATTGAAAATAACAGATAGTCCTAATTTTTAAATGAAACCTACATTATTTCTACAATGTTCTCTAACTTAAAGACTGACCTTGCCATATTCAAAGAAACACAATGGATGTAATTACATGTGGAGCCAATTTTTCTACATTTGACAGAGGATTTCATTATGAAGGGATGTCCACAGTGTACAAGGTCTTTTTTCCAGCTAGTTTTAATTCAATTCAACTTTATTTGTATAGCGTCCATTCATGACAGTGTCACCTCAGTGTGACCTCCTGGTCAAAAAGGACTCCAAGATTCTTCACTGTGGTGCTGGAAGCCAAATTAATGCCATCCAGATCAACTATAAAGCTAGATAATTTTGTTCTGAGTTTTTCGGGTCCAAAGACTATAACCTCGGTCTTGTCTGAATTTAGAAGCAGAAAGTTCAGGGTCATCCAGGTCTTTATGTCACTAAGACATCTTTGTAATCTAACAAACTGATTGGTTTCATCAGGCTTCATAGATAAGTATATCTGAGTGTCGTCTGCATAACAATGACAATTTATTCCATGTTGTCTGATGATATTACCCAAAGGAAGCATATATAATGTGAAGAGAATTGGTCCGAACACAGAACCCTGGGGAACTCCATGAGTTACTCTGGTGTGTGATGAAGACTCGTTGTTAACATTAACAAACTGAAATCTATCAGATAATGCAGTTCCTCTAATTCCAATAACATGTTCAAGTCTCTGTAGCAGAATGTTGTGATCAATGGTGTCGAATGCAGCACTGAGATCTAACAGGACAAGTATGGACAGGAGTCCTTTATCTGAAGCCATGAGAAGATCATTAGTAACCTTCACCAGTGCTGTCTCTGTGTTATGATGAGCTCTAAAACCAGACTGAAACTTTTCAAACAGATTATTTCTGCTCAGATGGGCACAAAGTTGAGCTGAAACTGTTTTCTCAAGAATTTTAGACATAAAGGGGAGGTTGGATATTGGTCTATAATTAGCTAATTCTCCTGAGTCAAGAGTTGGTTTTTTAAGGAAAGGTTTTATTACTGCAGTCTTAAAGGACTGAGGTACATATCCTGCCAATAGAGATGAATTAATCAGATCTAGTAGGTAAGTGTTAATCAATGGAAAGACTTCCTTGAGCAACTTGGTTGGGATGGGATCCAGAATGCAGGTAGAAGGTTTGGATGCCACAATTAGTTTGGTTAACTCAAATATCTGTATAGGACAGAAATGATCCAGACATAATTCAGCATCTACAGATGTCTCTAAACCTGCAGGGGGTAAGAAGTCGTTAGTAGCTGGGAGGATGTCATGGATTTTCTCTCTAATAGAAACAATTTTGTTTGTAAAGAAACTCATGAAATCGTCACAGCTGAGAGTCGGGGGAATGCATGGCTCAACAGCACTGCGGCTCTTCGTCAGCCTGGCTACAGTGCTGAAAAGGAACCTGGGATTATTCCTATTTTCCTCTATCAATGATGAATATTAAGCTGTTCTAGTCTTACGTAAGAATTTTTAATAAACAATTAGACTCTCTTTCCAGATTAAGCGAGACTCCTCTAAGCCAGATGCGCGCCATTTCCTCTCATAACGTCTAGATGTCTGTTTTAAAGCTCGTAGCTGGGAATTAAACCAAGGGGCTTCCTTCTTCTGACAGATGATCTTCTTTTTTTAACGGAGCCACATTATCTAGTATTGTGCGTGTTGAAACTGCTATTTTATCAGCAAGCTGATCAATCTGAACTGGAGTAAAGCTTGGATAGATGCTTTCTGTGACGTTAACATCTGGCATTGTAGGAAATAGTGATGAAATAGATTCTTTAAACTTGGTAACGGCACTATCTGATAAACATCTACTGTAATGGAATTTATTCTCAGCCATCGTGTAGTCAAGTAAAGTAAACTCAAAAGTTATTAAGAAGTGATCAGACAGAGCAGGATTATGGGGAAAAACTTTCAGTTCCTCACTGTCAATACCATACGTCAGGACAAGATCCAGAGTATGATTATGAGAATGAGTGGGTTCGTGAACATTTTGTGAAAAAACGATTGGGTCTAGCATAGATTTAAAAGCAATATTTAAGCTGTCGTTGTTATCGTCAACATGAACATTAAGGTCGCCCAAAACGACAACTTTATCAGTATTCAACACTAAATCTGATAAAAAGTCTGAAAATTCAGTCAGAAACTCTGAGTAAGGTCCAGGTGGACGATACACAACAGCTAACAAAAGTGGTTTCTCTGATTTCCAGTTAGGATGAGAAAGGCTTAGAATTAGGTGAATTATGACTAATCCTAGGTCTGGGATTAATAAATAGCCTTGATTGAAAGATAGCAGCCACACCTCCTCCTCGGCCTGCGGCTCTAGGAACATGAAGATTTAAGTAATCGGGTGGAGTAGATTCATTAATAGTAACATGATCATCCTGCTGCAGCCAGGTTTCTGTGAGACAAAATAAATCAACATGATGATCGCCAATCAGATCATTAACTAACAGAGATTTTGAAGAAAGGGATCTGATATTTAATAATCCACATTTAATAGTTTTATTTTTCTGTTTTGTTACGTTTATTGTTTTAATTTTTATTAGGTTATTGTGATTTACCTTAGAGGTGTTTTTGGATTTTATTCTAAGGGCCCGGGGGACAGACACAGTCACTATGGGGGTGTGGGAGGGCGGCAGGTGGGAAACTGCAGAGAGGTGTGTAAGACTACAACTCTGCGTCCTGGTCTCAACCCTGGATTGTCAATGGTTTGACTGACTAACAAAATCGTCCAGATTCCTAGAAATGAGAGCTGCTCCATCCAAAGTGGGATGGATGCCGTCTCTCCTAATAAGACCAGGTTTGCCCCAAAAGTTTTCCAGTTATCTACAAAGCCCACGTTGTTTTCTGGACACCACCTAGACAACCAGCGATTAAATGACGACATGCGGCTAAACATGTCATCACTGGTCAGATTTGGCAGGGGGCCAGAGAAAATTACGGAGTCCGACATGGTTTTAGCAAAAGCACATACCGAAGCAACATTAACTTTTGTGACCTCCGATTGGCGTAACCGGGTGTCGTTACCGCCGGCATGAATTACAATGTTACGGTATTTACGTTTATCCTTAGCCAGCAGTTTCAAATAAGACTCAAGGAAAAGGGGAAGGGAGGGAAGGGAGGGGGGGGGGGGGGGGGAGGGAGGGGGGGGAGAATGGCAGGGGGGGGAAAAAAATTTTTTAAATTTATATTATTTAAAAAAAAAAAGAAATTGGATATGTGGGGGGGGGGGGGGGGGGGGGGGGGGGGGGGTAAATATATAAAATATATAAATCTATCGGGGCGAATGGGGGAAAGAGAAGGAAAAGTGTATAGGTAGGGAGAAAACAAGGGGAACACCCCCCCCCTGGAAAAGAGAATAAAAATCATGTCAAAAAAAAAAGATTGGGTAATAAAATTATTGTCTTACTCCAACCTGTATAGGCCGAAAGCCTACTACCAATTAAGTATATCAGGTGATGTGCATCTCTGTAATGAGAAGGGGTGTGGTCTAATGACATCAACGCCCTATATCAGGTTCATTAGGCAAACATAATTATTAGGAAACTTCCTTTCCTTTGGCAAAATGGGTCAGAAGAGGGACTTTACAGGCTCTGAAAAGTCAAAAATAGTGAGATATATTGCAGATGCAGCACTCTTAAAATTGCCAAGCTTCTGAAGCGTGATCATCCAACAATCAAGCGTTTCATTCAAAATAGTCAACAGGGTACCAAGAAACGTGTGGAAAAACCAAGACGCAAGATAACTGCCCATGAACTGAGAAAAGTCAAGCGTGCAAGATGCCACTTGCCAGCAGTTTTGCCATATTTCAGAGCTGCAACATCACTGGAGTGTCCAAAAGCACAGGTGTGCAATACTGAGAGACATGGCCAAGGTAAGAAAGGCTGAAAAACCACCACCACTGAACAAGACACACAAGCTGAAACATCAAGACTGGGCCAAGAAATATCTCAAGACTGATTTTTCTAAGGTTTTATGGACTGATGAAATGAGAGTGAGTCTTGATGGGCCAGATGGATGGGCCGGTGGCTGGATCGGTAAAGGGCAGAGAGCTCCAGTCCGACTCAGATGCCAGCAAGGTGGAGGTGGGGTACTGGTATGGGCTGGTATCATCAAAGATGAGCTCGTGGGGCCTTTTCGGGTTGAGGATGGAGTCAAGTTCAACTCCCAGTCCTACTGCCAGTTTCTAGAAGACACCTTCTTCAAGCACTGGTACAAGAAGAAGTCTGCATCCCTCAAGAAAAAACATGATTTTCATGCAGGACAATGCTGCATCACACGCATCCAAGTACTCCACAGCGTGGCTGGCAAGAAAGGGTCTAAGAAGAAAAACTAATGACATGGCCTCCTTGTTCACCTGATCTGAACCCCCTAGAGAACCTGTGGTCCCTCATCAAATGTGAGATTTACAAGGAGGGAAAACAGTACACCTCTCTGAACAGTGTCTGGGAGGCTGTGGTTGCTGCTGCACGCAATGTTGATGGTGAACAGATCAAAACACTGACAGGATCCATGGATGGCAGGCTTTTGAGTGTCCTTGCAAAGAAAGGTGGCTATATTGGTCACTGATTTGTTTTTGTTTTGTTTTTAAATGTCAGAAATGTATATTTGTGAATGTTGAGCTGTTATATTGGTTTCCCTGGTGAAAATAAATAATTAAAATGGGTATATATTTGTTTGTTAAGTTGCCTAATAATGAAATGAAATGAAATGAAATGAAAAAAACTTTATTCATCCCGGAAGGAAAATTAGTATTTTAAAAAATCACTTTTTTTTTTTTTTTTTTATATTTTTAAAAAAAAAAAAATATGTTTGCCTAATAAACCTGATATAGGGTGTTGATGTCATTAGACCACACCCCTTCTCATTACAGAGATGCACATCACCTGATATGTTTAATTGGTAGAAGGCTTTCGGCCTATACAGGTTGGAGTAAGACAACATGCATACAGAGGATGATGTGGTCAAAATACTCATTTACCTAATAATTCTGCACTCCCTGTAAGGAAGTGTTCACAGACTGAGTGAACTGTCATCACTTTGGCTGGGACAGGAGTTTCCTCAGGGCTTCTATTACAAATCCGCCATCCAACTCCCTTCTTGCACTTGAATGTCACTATACATTAGAGGGGATTTGTGCCCATCAATGATGAACATTCTTGATTAAGTTACATGCAAAATATTGTCAACTTAAATGAATCATTTAAATGATGTTATACTAGAGGTACATGGGTGTGTAATGCAATTAAACTTTGTGTTATGTAGATGAAAAGTAGCTTATAAGTGCTCCAAAAGAACATCATGTAATCAGTGATTAATGTGCATGGCCTAATTATGTTTTTGTTTGTGAAGCTTTAAAGGGGATTCATGGCAGGCAACTGAGTTTACTTGGAAAAAATGAACCAAGATTGTGATAGTAATGCATTGCCTTAAAGCCTGAATTGCATGCTGCACTATAAAGCTCTTTCTTTGTTGTTCTATAATCAACGACTGTTGATTTTCTGCTCAATCAAATACAAATATTTAGAGGGCTAATCAGCATGATCCTATGGGAACACCAAAGGCTGCTTTGAGCTATAGGAGCATCTAAGGGACATAACAAAAAGCAGACATAATGCTAGATTATAATGTAACTGAATAGTAGAGGAATAATTAACAATTTAGTTTGAAGAGCAAAAAATAATACCCAATTTTAAGGTCTCCTTTTCATAAAGACAATGGCCCAATACCAATTCCTATTTTCATCCCTACCCCTACCCTTTACCCTTGACCCTAGCACCAGAAACGGAGTTTTACAATAAGTGATTGGGATTGAAGTATTCCTCTAAAAAATGGGACAACCCTTCAAAACCCTCATGCATCACCAATAGTCATCCTAAGTGCAGTAAACTGACATCACAGCCATTTCCGGAAGAGTTTGCAATGCCGCCTGCAGCATTGAGTTGTCAATAAAGATTTGTTTAAAAAAATTGCCATCTGCAGCAGCATTAATCTCCCTTTTCTGGGCGATTGGGTTATTTTTTCAGCTTTGGGCTGAAAAATGTAAAAATGAAAGGAAAAGAAGACACCTTCAACTCATGCTTAATATTAACATTGTGTTGCAGACGAGCAGATACATGTAACGTTACGAAACTAACAATTTCGTAATAAATGAAAGCGACCTTAAAATAGCAATTTACATATTTTATTTACAAAAAAATACTTACATTTGTGTGTTTCTCTGGCTGCCGCTGACAATTTCCTCACCATTTTGCCTGTATTTTGCATTAAGTTTTTGGCAATATCATTGCTACCACTACCACTCGTTTTCATGTGTGCCCTTAATTGGAAAATCTCAGTTTCAAGGGCCAGATAGCCCTACCACTTCCCCTTTCCTACTCGGTCTGAACCAGAATCAGCACACCACTACCGTTTGACATGAACACGCAAAACGAAGGGTTAGGGCCACAGCTTAGGGCTAAGGGGGGATAGGAATTCACCCTATGTCTATGGTGCCACATTAATAAAAGGTTACAGAATCCAGGTTTAGGATATGGAACAGTAAATGTGTCCATGAGCAGCCATGTAGACTGTCAAAATGTCCTTGAGCCAAGATCTGAGTCTTTGTTGTGCATTCTCACTCTGTGGTATTTGGTCTGAGTAAGAGGCTGCAAATAATTAGACTATACCCTCAAATTCTGCTCGCACTGAGTGGAATTATGCAATAACTTTACAGAAATGTTACAAAGAGAAGGCTACGGGCGATGGCTGATCCTTTATACCTTTTCTGTTGCAACACAAACAGATTGCATGTTGAATCTGTTTGACTCTTGAGTCAAATGTCACATGGAGTTGTGACAACAAATATGAACTTCTTTGAAGAACATGAACACTCAGATATAGGTTTGCAATCAGAATGATAGTTCTGGCATTCACAATATAATAATCCACAACACCTCTAAAGTTTGAGAAAAATAAGAGGACTCTAAAAGGATGGTTATCAATTTGCTTTTCACCACGCACTGAAGCAAGAATTTTGAATAAATATTCTATTTGTGCTATTCAGCAGGAGAAATGTTTAGACATCTGTTGCACTGAAAAACAAAATCACTTAAAAATAAGTGCCTTGAAACTGTTTTCTTTCAAATCTGTTTTCAGTATTACTTGTAAAATAGAAAAGTGAAATTATTTACCCACTTAGATCTGGCCTTGACAAAATCATCTTTTCTACTGCAGTGGTCTGCTGTGTCCGCGCTCACAGCAGATAGTTCTGCCAGAGACAAATCAACAATTGTATTTAAGAGTGGAACACATTCCAAGTTAACAGTATTGTACAAGGAAAATGATTCAGTCTGTCCATTTCTCTCAGTAATTCTGAGAGGTGAAAAACTAGCTTTCAAGAGCCATCTTTATAATCTGTAAATACTGTAGAGCTTCAAGCTAAACTGGGTGTTTTGTTTTGGTCTTGTTTTAACATTCTCTTTGTGCTCGGCTATTGTGAGGATATCTACAGTTCGCACACGTCTTCATTCTTCTTTTTTTTTTTTTACAAAACAGGTTTGGGATATCATGCTGCATTACATTCTACAACAAATGTTGGCTCACACTAACCACTGCACCTTTTTTTACTCTAAAAGACAGTGGCATGTGTAGAAAATGTTCCACAAAGGGGGCCAAGGATGGGCACATACTGTACCTGGAAATAGGTGGCACATGTAAGTGAGACCTTTTATAAAATTATTTAAGTTCTATGAAATAATGAATTGATTGATCCAACTAAAGTGGTAAACTTATGTTCTAAGCAAAGCAAAATTATTAAAAACAAATACATACAATTATCTGTTTAGTCAATAGTTGTTTACTGAGGGTATGGCTTTAATCACTGCTGCACCGATAGTTATACTTCATTGATTAGAAGAAATTGATTAGAAAACTCAGCCTTGAGTCAACTCACATGTTTATTAGTGTTCATTAGTTGGATCCCCTGTCCTCAGTCAAAAACGGCAGACCCTCGACAATGAAAGTGGAAACAGGATGAGCTAAACCTGATGAAATCTGACAATGTACAGTAAAAAGAAGCTACTTGAGATGATTGTTGCCAAAATCTTTTAATCTGAATCAGCAACAGATGATTAATTGTGAAATGAATAACATAACTGCCTACATGAGCTCACCTTGTATTACATCCTCAGTGATCATGTGGGCATAATGATGGACCTGCTGCTGCGTTTGAACCTGAGCGATGTGGTTCAGGACGATGATCTTTGCCAAAACTGATATACAATGTTCAATCTCCAAAATGTTTCATATTAAATTAAAGCATATATATATATATATATATATATATATATATATATATATATATATATATATATATATATATACCTGATAATGCTGGGATAGGCTCCAGCAACCCCCGTGACCCTGAACTGGATAAGCGGTACAGAAAATGACTGACTGATATATATATATATATATATATATATATATATATTTATATATTGCATCAGTTTTGTTGTTTTTTTGTTTGTTTTGTTTTTTTTTTTTCAGATCGTAGAGTAGAAATGAGACAGAGAGCATAAAAGTCTGGCAATCCCGAGAGACTTATGCTCTCAATGTTTACCAAGATTTCAGACCTTAATTAGTTTCTTGGGTTTATGGCTTTGTAACAAACCCTGTTAGCTAGGGGAAAGTTAAGTGAAGAAAATTGTTAAATCTGTGACTCCTTAACCCTTTTTTTTTAATAATCAGTAGCTTAAGCACCTGTCAAAAAGTAAAAAATAGAAATAAAAAATACTCATGAAGCAGTGCATGAAGTCTCAAAAGAAAGCTAAATATTAAGATATAACCATTTCCTTTCTATCAATGTATCGAGATGGAAATTTTATATGAATGCTGGAGGCCAAGATGACATCTGGAGGAATGACAAAACCTGAGATTGCTAGAGGCTGCAGAACATCATTCAAGCTTAGAGGAGGTGTACTCCTGTAACCCTACAAAATTTGTCCAAGGACCTTTTTTTTTTTTTTTTTTGGAACAGCTCCCTGTACTGGTAGAAATATTTACCGTAAAGCTGAATCAAACTGCTGACTCATTGATGCACGTTTTAGTCTGACCCGGACTCTTTTCAGCAAGTCATGCTCTCTATCCATGTTCCACCTATTATTCGCTTCTTTAAATACCAACAGGTTGGTATTTCTGTGTAGTTGGCGATTTAAAGAACATCAACTTTAAACGTTCCACCAGCATGTAAACACCTCCACAAGTGGATGAAATATCCTGAAAAATCCTGGCAGTTACAAAACCCTCCCACGGCCTACTTCTGGTCGATGAGACTAAGCTGCTCTGTTCCTCCAGTTTACTCACTCTCATCTGATTATGTTGCTGTGGTTTCTTGTGAAATCATTCTTTTTTTTCCAGCTTTTATCCTTAATTTGAACAACTGTTTTGCCCCCTTTTTGAAGGACTTCATCTGTAATTTATTCATATATAAAAAAAGGTGCAGGGCACAAAGAAAAGTGAACTGAAAAATGAAAAGAAGGTCAAATTTGATTTAAGAGAAAACTCCTCACTAAAACCCCTAACCCTAACCAAGAGGGTGGATGCACAGGTTGGAACTTATTGTCCTTAACTTTACCGTAATATTCTGAAAACACCAATGTGTCTGAAAACAAGGCTGAAGGAGAGGATGGTTTTTACAATCTAAAAGTTATTCTCAAAACCTCTCAAATTATTTGAGAGGCTAGCTAAAAGATTTAATAGGGCCTTCACAAGCCAAAACAACCTTTTTAAAGAAGTTGTGGATGAAGCCCAAATGAACAGACAGAAGATAGCCTTTAGCAGGATGAATAAGGAAAAAAGTATCCCAAACAAGATCTACAATACTCAGTGTTCACCAACCATAACACTTGCTACAAGGGAGTTAGAGAGCAACCAAAATTTCTGTTTGTGCAGATGGATTTTTTTCTTTTTTAATTGCCACACAGCACAAACTTCAAAGAAATGTATTCCAGTGGGATGTTTGGTGTGTGTCCTCTGTTCTGTGTGTTTTGCCAAGGGAGCCGGGGAGTCTTCACCCTAAACTAGGAATTTTTTTTTTCCTATGAAGCTTTTTTACAGGGTCTTTTTTTAAAGCCAAGCTGTGATTCTTTAGCAACTCTAATCAAGTAGTTTTTAACCACAGAAACTCCATGAAAGAGCACTGTAGAGTAAAGCAATTTCAAATATAATGGAGTCTTTGTGTCAGTTTCATTAAATACTTTTAGATGGTACATCTAGGAATGTTATATATCCATGTACAACAGCACTTAAAGGTGACAGGTGTAACAAAATCAAAGGTCAGTGGCAGAAAAATGTAATATACAATTCAAAACTTTGTTCCTATTGATGTGATTGCTGCACTAGTATAGCTGTTAAGTGTTTATTTTCTTAGAAAGAGTCATTACTTGCTGGGGGTGCACATACATGGAGGCTGCCATATTTGTGCCACCATTTTTACTATGGTGTCTCTGAATGGACAAAACAATATATGTGAAGTGAGAACCCTCTGAACTTTTAAACTGCTGTACCAGCTTTTTTATAGGAAGTTAGAGCACTGTGATGCCTTAAAAGACACTAAAAAGTAGTTACTCATAGTACAGTCATAGCGACACCTGAGACCACTTGATCCACTCACCGATGAAAGCATCTTTATGTCTGGGAGAATTTTGGCAACTAATGGCCACCGTAAATTCACAACAGTGCTGGAATATGAGGCGATTTGGAAGAAAACATATTTCTTTCATAATTATCTATCTATCTATCTATCTATCTATCTATCTATCTATCTATCTATCTATCTATCTATCTATCTATCTATCTATCTATCTATCTATCTATCTATCTATCTATCTATCTACATAGATACATACATACATACTACTAACAAAATGTTAGGGATGTTTGGCCTTTTGGGTGATGTCAGAATGAACCTAAAGTCCACTACAACCTTTCTGGGTGGACTAAATTAGACTTTCTCTAAACTTTACCAACACATGTACCAATGGTTCAATGGTTAAATATTTGTTGCACATCATGCTGTTCTTCAAAATTTTGACTAACCACAAATCAATACAAAAGTAGCATCTAAACCATGACTTGACCTCTACGTAAATGTTCTGGTTTGATGCCATCATGTTTCTAAACAGTTCTCTTTATAATCCTGTTCACATTTAGACATCATCAGACCAAGACGACACTGAACACATGACAAGTTATTGAGACATTGTGATTTTTATGCTGTGGTATTGTCTTGTTGTTAGCTTTTCTTTTAATGAATTGTTTAAGATAATAATAATAATAATAATAGGGCCAAGTATGAGGAGCTGGCAGCCGAGTGCCAGAGCGTAGGATGGAGGACCCGATTTTACCCCATTGAAGTCAGATGCAGAGGCTTTGTCTGCCAGTCTCGTCATGGCACTGAATTTGTTGGGAGTGAAAGGGCTGCAGAACAGGAAGGCCATCAGAAGCATCTCTGACGCAGCGGAAAAAGCATCAAGATGGCTGTGGATCAAACGGGGGGATCCGTTGGCTACACAGGCTACTTGGACACAAGCCGGGGCCTGATCAACCCCAGTTGGGTCACCTGGGCGAGGGTGTTATATTTACATCTACAGGCCAATACAGGCCGCCAATGCAGGTTGCCAAATACGATCTATGTGTGGCATATAGTATGCTCGGCACAGCTAGACTGGCACTGGAAAACATGGTGGAGTTGGCAAGTCAAGCAGCTGTTTATCGCCCTGGAGATCCCCTATTGTTATCTGTCTCTGAATAGGAGTGACCTAAGAAGAGAAAAAAATGGAGTTATTTTTTTTTTTTTTTTTTTTGTACTTGTCCTGTCCAGCATCGAAGCAAGCAGAATGGAAATCTGATTGCTTTATTTTGTTGAACAGTTTTGCTTTACCAAGCGGAGCTTTATGAACATAAGGCTCCACTTGATATCCTGTTTATTCATTTTATTTCTTTAATTAAACATTTGTCTATTACAACATTCCATATCATACTGCTGGGCCTGACAAGGGAGAAATGAAAGTTAACAGAGGTAATGATAGAAAGTGGAACAGAGAGAAAGGAGTAAGGAGGAGGAAGAGAGAGAGGAGAGAAAACATGAATCCACTTACACAGTTCACTGGTACATCTGTACAGCAATCCCTAAACAACATTCCAAGGTCTCTGTTGGAAAACAAAACAAGCAATCCCCTACAGGAGGACCTGCAGGTGGCTTAAATATCCTCAGATCATACAAACACACGCAGAACTACGCAGAGAAGAGGTACAATGGTAAAATGGAGTAAATTTAAGTGAAGCCTACACTAAATGGACCCACACAAACATTTTCCACAGCATCAAAATGCGGAAATGGCAACTTTTCTCCTGGATCAATAAGCTAGCTCACTTGCCAACACGGCTAACGTTAACAGTCAGTTATAAACTTCTTTGCAATACTTGTTGGACATGCTGCAGGCTGCTGGTCCCTTGTCGTATCGGCAGCGAGCCTGGCAACCCAGCAGCTGGAGTTGTTTTTCTGCTGTTGCAACTACAACCTAGACAGACGTGATTTAGCTGTTCTCTCTGTATTCCGAATTCAACCTTTAAAGGTGTCATAACCTGCTGTTCTACATACACAATCCTTATTAAATTATCTTCAAATGAAATTTTGATAATAGTTGGGTGGGACGAAAATTTGATGAGCTCATTTCAAACTCTTTTTATCCCCAACTTTTGTTTGTCGCGAGAATGCGCACGAGAATTAGACCTGGCTGTAAGCGCATTTACGAGGCAAACGTCAAAGCCAAAACAAAGTTTTATCAGGACAGAGCAGGTGAAGGAAAATGATTTCCCAACAGAGAAAAACGTGATGATAGAGAGGATCCGCGGAGTAAAAGGGCTGGACTCTGATGAATATAAGGAGCAGACGTCTGACGTGAAGTTAACCAAACAGTGTTAGCTTCTGTAGCTACATTAGCAGCTTGTCTGTTCATCAACCGTCGTTTACTGGTCTCTTACACAAAAGATAATAAGTTACACAAGCAGCAACACTTACCGACTGCACATCCTCACTGATAAATATAATCCACTGGTCCCTGGTAGTGCTGTCCCTCCTGTTAAAGCACTGAAAACTGCTGAATTTCTGCCGAGGTAGCTCAGCATGGCAATCTCCCCCCTCCTCCTCCTCCTTGTCGCCGGCGTCCTTTCTGACAAAGCTCGTCTACTCCGTTGCAGGTAATCAGCTGCCTTCAGGTGGTGCTAAAGACGCTAGCTTAGCAGCTTGCTCACAGCCTCTCTAGTTCACGTCATAACAGCTCATCATAACGACTCCACGGCAGGAAATCAGCTACTTTTAGGTGGCGCTAAAGAGGCTAGCTTAGCAGCTAGTTCACGTCATTCGGAGAAAGAAATCCAAACTCCGTACTGTGGAGAGCGCGTGCTTGTGGCCGATTCTAGTGAGAAGAGAGCGCCCGCGCTCAAAGACAAAGTTACTTTCACTTTCCGGAGTTTCTGGCATGTTATAACTGAGGTCCTGTTCCAGAACACGTTTTAACGTGAAAAAGTGGGATTTCCGGGTGATGACTCCTTTAAATAGAGTTGCTTTGAATGAGAAAAATTAAGCGTATACGAGCATATAGTATGTAAGAAAATTTGTGAAGAGAAGTCAAAGAGGAGCGATGTGCTCACACCTCTTATACGCATTCACGATTTCCCCAAGGGCAAAAAACATAGCAGCCTCCTGTTTTTTCAAACAAACCAAAATGTCACATCAAAATGATGATATATTGGTGTAATTGTGATATGTGATATGTCTTAAAGTTAAAGTTTGTGTATTTTTAAGAAGTAGACAGAGAAAGCTTTACAGTTGGAGCTTCGTCAGTCAGACTGTTAGAGAACTTCATATGACCACTAAAAGAAGCAACAGGACGAAGGGTTATCCCTGCCAGTGCCCCGCTAATGTAGTCTTGTGGTTGCCATAGAGAGCTATATCAATAACCTATCAGCAGCTGCAGCTGTTATGCCGGCACAGCAAACAGTGGGTAGACATCCACATTTGAGCGTTCCTTTGGGAAGGCGAGGGAAATCAGAGAACTAATCAGCGGCAACTAGAACTGTGGAGGTGAATGCAAGTGCAACGTGCTGATGATGCTGATGGGGGCTGACACTGTGAATTGGGAGAGGATCAGGAGGCACCCTTTACTTAAGGAAGCCGTTTCCTCAGTCTGGAAAACTTTGATTTAATGTAATGGAGTCCCTATCAGAGATCGGAGATGGAGAACAATGTGAATGTGGAAGATGCTCCCCTTAGCAGCTGGTGAAGTAAAGATGAGGAGATATTGCATGTGTGTTTTTAAGGTAGTGGGAACTCCACATGTGAGACGTGCTTCCTGAAGCTGTTAAGTACAATGCTTATTCTTGTTCTCTGATGTTTGGCAAGTTATTTGGGGTGTGTAACAACAGCGTAATTAACATCCCAGGGGTGTAAATAGCAAATAAATGAATACTAATTCTATGCAGAGATGTACAAAATAGCCTCCCTTTTTTAGTAGCTTGTTAGCGAGGAGCTGCACACACAGACCTTGTACATACATGCACGCCCATCCTGTGCACAAATGGCTCCAAATAAACACACTTCCCCAAGTGGTATGCAACTGTAGCACAAAAGCCAACACATGAACAAACACAAACACACACCTATTTCTTAATCTCTCAGTCCCATGAACCCAACGAGGGGGTGAATTATGAAGTGTGAGGACTTGGCATGGTATCAGAGGGAGGCTACCTCGCTGCTCGTTTGGATGTTAATTAGTTTGGCCTGTTTGCATTTTTATTTATCTGGTGCAGAGTTTGAGCTGCTTATCTATTCACACTGATACCGGGAGATAAAATTTGAGCTCAGATGAGGTTGGCCGGTGAAACGGCTGCTTTTCTTAAATTATTCATCGACAGCGCAGCTATGATTGGCATCCCATACATTTCAAAGTCACTTCATCCGAGCATTTATCTGGTCAAGGTATATGTTGGGGGAAGGATCCCGGCATCTGAGGAATTATCATCCCCCCTTCCTCTCTGTCTTCCGTCTGAGCATCAAATACATCCGTGATATATCGTTCCTTCCCTTCGTTCCATTCGGCTGAATTGAAATGTTATATCACTCTCAATAGCATACTGCACGGAGACGGATTGATATGCATCCAACATGTGGCACATAATGAGAAGAGATGACAGAGTGCCTGGACTGTGTGTACACCTGCCACATACTGCTGGCCAAGTCAGCGGGACGAGAGACGAAGATGAAGATGAACAGGGCAAAATGATGCCCCCCACCCTCCCCTTGCTGTGTGGTTGATTTACAAGTTATGGCCTTTTTCTCCTTCATTCCACTGTCATTGAAAGAAGATTAGATGGAGCCGATTGCTTTAGACATCAAACACCGTACAGCCGATCTGTCAGAGCAGTCACTTTCTGAATGCATTCCCAGTCCACCCTCTTCCTCAGCCTCTAACCTCCCATGTTTCTCTATTCCACACTCAACTGATGCTCACTGGGATGTAAGGGCACTATTTTCCTCCCTCCCTCCCCCCAATCCCCCCCCCCCCCCCCCTTCTTTCTTCTCTTTTCCCCCTTTTCTTTATCGGTAACTTGTGAATGGCAGCCAATCAGGGGCAGAGTCGCCTTAGCTTCAGCCTCGGTGACATCCACCGCCAGAAGTGATGCACTGCTAGAGAAAGAGAGGGAGGAGGAGACAGAAAGAGAGAGACACAGAGGGAGTGAGAGGAGATGAGAGAAAGAAAGTGCAGAGGAGGAAAGGGGAGAGGAGCAAGAGAGCGGGGAGGAGAAATGGACCGAGGGAGGGAAGAGAGAAGCAAAGAGTGAGGGAGGGAAGCGGGAGACTCTCTCTTCCACACACACAGAGTCCCATACACATTCGCACCAGCTGTGCTGTTGTCAGTCCTGGAATGTAAGCACTGCCGTGAGGAGTCAGATTCTCCGCCGCTAAGCACTGCTAAGGAGTAGGAACACTTCTGTGCACCCAGTGACACAGATGGATGCTATGCTGGGCAAACCAAAGGTAAGGGTTTTTTTCTTTCTAATATTTTAGAGTAGATCTATATTTTTCTGCCTTCAGACTCCAAAGGGATTATCTCCTGCTTGCATTGGCTTAGACGCACTAATGAAGCAATGAAGATACATCAAGAAAAACAAGTGCTGCAACTTCAAAAAAAGCTATTAGAAAGAAATTCAATCCGTGCCTATGTAAGGTGCGTTTGATACTGACAGAAACTCCTCATAGCAATACCCGAGTATATCCTCAATATTTTTCTTCTTTTTTGTGATGAATTAGACTTAATTCTACTGATCACTCTCCATTAATTCCATCCCTATGACTGACAGGATGCATGCAACTTTAAGGAGGCTGTTTTTGCTGGTGATCACACTGAAGACTATTAACTTCTGCTACATCCAGACACTCAATCACCCACAGATTGTGTCCACATGCCTATGTGCATGCTCATGTGTGCGGCAGGTGTATGCACCTGTTTAAGCGGACACGTGCAGGATATAAGACTCTCTGCAAGTGTGCGCATCTGAGTGTGTGAACACATTTTCAAGCGTCTAAGCCGAGCTGTGTGTGTATTAGTCTGTCTGCAGAGAGGCAGTGAGGAAGAATCGTACTTGCGGTGTGCTACAGGCAGATTTGATGGAAAGGCGCTGTACCATTCATATCTCTAAAAACGCTTCAAGGTGTTTATCAGGATGTTCGAGCACCACAGGACGAGCAGTCAACAGTGTTACAGTGTATGTACATGTGCTCCACAGCACAAACTTAATCCAGCCCCGACTCTATTTCTTCTTTTTTTTTTTTTTCAGCTGCCTAGTCCTCAACGAACTGCCTCACTTACAGACGCCAAAGTGATATATTGGGGTTTAGTGGCACGCTTCAGGTCATCAATGTAATGCCATTATTGTTTAGTGCAAATTAGCCATTAACATGCTCCTTGAAATATTGTCAGATGTGGAGTGACCTTTCAGCATTAAAATGAAAAGAGGTGGAAATCATTCTCCCACACAGATAAAGAGGCTCTCATGAGCCTCTGCACAGCAGGTTTAAAGGTTCAAACATGAATATTTATTTGGGAAAAAAAAAAGAATATTTTAAAGTGAGACCATGAAAAAGACAAAAAAATCAGTGGATGAAAAGTAATGTTAGTTCAAATTGAACTCCAGTAGTTTTTTTTTTTTCTTCTCTATTCTGGCAGTGCATAATTTCTTTTCTTTTTTTGTGGTTTGGCTTTCTGCACATACTTCATTATTACCCTTGTAGAATTTATAGACCTTCATCAGCCATCAAAGCATGTGTTTTTTTTTTTTTTTTTTGCTTCTTTTTTTGTTTGATTTTATTTTCCTTAAAACAACAAATTCATTGGATTTGTATTATTCTATTTACTGTCAACATCCCCTTTTCATGAAAGAACCCCCCATCTCAGCATTCGAACCCCAGTCGCTTTTTAACAAGGAAGTGTGCACCGTATCACAAAATTGCTTTGAGGATTTCAAAACATGAGTAAAGCTTGCTGAGGTTTGCCAAAGACTGCGGCCACCAAAGGCCGACTTTGGAAGGCCTAGGGCTCCACCAAGTGGAGGTTTGCACAGGTGCTGCGTCTTGGTGCATCAACGCCCCTCTTGCTGGATTTATACCCTGTCCATGCAGGTCTGTCAATACCAGCAGGCATTCACTGAAGCCACTCAAACTGCCAAACAAATAACACTGGCTTCTACACTCACCTTACATATACATGTAGTTTTATCAGAGAAAAATGCTGGATTTATTCACCGTTAACTGGACAAACTGAGTACATAAAGATGACCAAGACTAATTCTGACAGCAGTTTGATGACCTTGTCAGTTTTCCGTGCGTCTTTCCCAGAGATTGCCCTTCTCTCTGCATTTATGCATGCATCTCACACAATGTATGCACTTGTTGAATTCTTTGATCCCAAAACTAAAGACCAGAATTTAAATTGGGTTCGAAAGCCAGTAGTTTCAATCTAGGTCAATATTTGTGAGGGAGGGAGGAGGTTTTAGATAGTTGCAACTTGATTATGTTGCCAAACTGTTACGTAACACTGTAATTATAGCTGGGGTTATGATCATATACAGTATAAATAAATGCATTACATCATGAGCAACAGGAGCAGGCCATGGTTTTTATCAAGTTCTTATTGTTGCTGTCATTTTTATATATCAGGTCTCGCTGAAATCTTGTTCTCCAGAATTTAATACTTTTATCATAACATGGAAATAGCAAATATCCTGCTTGTTCTGACAGGCGTAAGCAGACCTAAAAAATAAAGTTTACAGCAAGACAAAATCCTTAAAGTCAGTTTGTAGCTTTACTAGCCACTCATGAGTAGAGAAATATGAATTTATTATGCCTCCAAGACACTCTTAAAGGAGGTTTAACCAACCAGACTGCTGCATCATATTGTGGTCATGATTATTGTCCTCCTAAATTCTAAGAATCCACAAAAGTGCTTAGTTGCAGAGCTCAGTTTAGGTTTTTTAGAGAAGCTTGCATGCTCAGTTTTGGGATGCATGTGCATGAAAAAATTCATAGCGAGCAATGTGCAAGGCTGTGCTTTTTGAGGAAGCATATCCTGATGAACATTTCGTTTATATCTGATCAAAGATATTCTTATTCAGCAAAACAAGAATGTATAATTTGCAGATTACAGAAATGGAGCACAGCAGAGCTGTTGCCAGCCAGAACGTTGCCAAGATTAAGAATAACACCCCTTGACAACCTATAAAGGCATATTTAACAATTTGATTCCTTAACATGTGTGTGTTTTAATGCCAAGCCATATAATCAGCCTACTAATTAATCTCATCATAAACAACTTTATTTTTTATTTCTTTAAAAAACACCCCACTATTTAATAGGCTGAATAACTTGAGATAATTCAGCTTGAGTATATAAGATCTGGCATGGATTCAGCATGCTCATTCATCCTTTAATGGAGTGTTTGGAAGAATTCTGCAAGGAAACATCGGCCTAATGCTTAATAAGCGCACCACATCAAAGATTAATATCCAGAATGCTATTAAAACTCAAGGACAGGCTGGAATGATAATTAGAAAATGCAATCACAAGCATCAGACGAGATTAATTGCAAGGCAGCGCTTCCTGATTTCTGTAATGCACGTGTCACACTTATGTCACATTTCATACGAGAAAATAACGATAAACAATTCGGCACCGAACAGAGATTTACATCAATTTCTGAAATTTACTAAATTTTCTGTTCGCATAGAGTTGGTTTCAAGGTCTTTATTGATTCTTAAAAAGTTTTAGGGGCAGTTACAATACCCTAAATATATTTCATCATAATATTTATTTAAAAAAAACTATTTTTGATCAACTTCTTCAATATTTTTGTGATCAGAAAGGTATCATATAAAAAGATGTTGATTGAAAAGCTTTAATTAAGTTAAACTGACTGAGATACAAACAAAAAACATAATGAGTGATGTTTTACATCGCTATTTCATTAGCTACGTTTTGTTTCTCTATTCAAAAGATTACAGTCATTTATATTTGGCACTACACTTCAATCAATGGAAAAAATAGTACTCATTTGTTCATAGACAGTAGAAGAGCCTTTGTTCATGCAACTAACTCCACTGACATAACAGACTATTTAAAAGCTCTGAACAAAAGCGTGAGGAAATGACTTGCATGTGCCTTTACAACGGCGTTCCCTGAGGTAAACAGCGAGTGCTTGTCAGGATAATTCTTGTACTCTAGCCTTTATACGGGAACCCTACTAAATTGGTTCTTTTAGAAAAAGGGGAAAGATTTATTAGGATTAACTTCTAAAAGACCATAAATTATGCATGCACACCCAAATTACCTATCAGGGCCAGTCCTGCTGGGGACACCGCCTTGGTGAAGAATAGGAGGAACACTGCCAATATCGCAAAGTAGCTCATCGGAAGCACAAAGCCTGACAGGTACCTGGGGATCATTTTTGGTGGTTTTGGCAATCACTTCATGCCTGTATAGATTTTCCTCTTTTTCAGAACATCATAACATCCTGGAGGGTGGAAAATCAATGAAATTTCCAAACAGTAATGGATGCAAAAAATTAACTGGAGCAAATATAGTGAGGAAGTGTGAACTGGGGATGATGGAAAAGATGAAAAAGAAAAAAAAAAACACTTCCCTTTAGCAATACAATCTATTTCCACGTGTTAGTGGATGTTGTTTTTTAGCTGTGCACTGTGAGTGTGAAGAAAGACATAAAAACACCAACAGCATTTGAAAAGAGAATGCTGGGGCTGTGTCTCATCCTCGTGTCAGAAGCACTCTGCTCCCAGAAACACATGTATTAAGCTTTTCAAACATGCTCAATGGCTTTGAAGCACATCCATGGCCTAATGCAACTAATAATTAGCGAAGTGCTGCTCACTCTAATTATACATGCATACTAAATCAAAATTATCAGCCCTTAAAAAGTGGACATTTCAACAAATACATCCCAGGTAGTAGGCTGTGAGGAAGAAGCAAAAATGGAATAGCATTTTGATTAGATGTCAAAGGAATATTAAAAGTAAAATATGGCATCTATGAAGTGCACGTATTATGTCAAAGTAATATTTCACAAATAACTGCTTCTCAGTTTAAAAAGAAAAAGACTGATAAAACTCGATGATGCATTTATATTGCAATAGCTTGAGATTCTTTATACCGAAAAGTAATTTTTGCCCCAAATCTTCTTTTTTTAAAAAACTTTTTTACAAGCTTGTCATAAAAATCTGCACTTATTGTCACTTTTATCTGATGAACATATAACTTGAATTATAAACTGGGTTTGAAAACTCGTCACTTTATGAATTCTTGTCTCAGAGTGACTACATTTAAATTCAACTTAATATCTACCGATCTTCGAAAATCTTCTGCTTTCAAAGCATTTTTATGCTAATCTTCCAATGCAAAAAAAGCACATGGAAATCATTCTCCCTTCAGTGATTGCATTTTTGCCTTAGCTGCTGTCCTCACGAACTGAAAGAATTTATATGCTGTGTTGCAATCTGCATGCTATTGCACTGTTCTTCGACCATGCAAAGATTTTTGAGAGATATGTAAAGTGCCATGAAGTGTCACGAAGCCCCGTTTAACTGCAGTTTCCTGTCTTCACACAGATCTAAAGGACATCAATAAAGGAATACAATGTCTGTTCTGCTGACGCTACCTTCCGCTGTTCATCCTCTCAGAAGCTTATCTCCATAATTCAGAAGTCATTCCAGACGTTTCCCAGTTGATTGGATACCATGATAACCAATCAAGCTCTGCTCCTCCTGATGCTCTCTATCCTGTGGCCCAGTACTGCCCTTCCTTTCATGCCTGGGAATATTGGGAATCTGTTTGGGATGCCAGAGAGTGATGGGAAGGTTCTTCAGCGTTCCAAACGTGGATGGATGTGGAATCAATTCTTTCTGCTTGAGGAATATGCAGGAAATGACCATCAATATGTCGGCAAGGTAAGATGCCCAAACACATTGCCTGCGGAGTAATTACAGAAGGTTCAGCTTGTTGAAGGAGTGTTTGATGTAATTGGCTGGAGATGGATGGGCTGCCAAAAATCTGGCTGTTACAGGCACGGTTAACTGGAGCTATCAGATACACATGAGTGAAAACAAATGCTGTCTCATCTGTTTTCTAGAGTACTCTTAATCCACAGGGAAAAGACATTATTGCAGTGCAAGTGTTGAACTACCCTTCATTTCTTTATTAACAAGAAACACTGCAACATTAATGGAAATACTGTCTACGACACACACGCACAAAAATGTTTTTCTAACACCTTCAGTCAAACTTTCTGGGCATCTCTTTCAGTGGTCTTCAGAAATAGTTCACCAGACTTCTTGGAGGACATTTGAAAGATCTGTGGATGTTGGCTGAATGTTGTCTGGTTCTATGCCAAGATGATCCAACAATACCCCAATATGTTAAAGTCCAGGCTCTGGGGAGGATTTATCACTCCTGTTGCCAATGATTTTGAGTCCCATTCTTGTGCTATGTGGGCCTCCCCTGACCACAGATGCTTTTTCCTTTCTATCTATTTTTTTTAAATTTTGATTATTGAACAGGGACTATGAACAGCAGCATTGATCACCGAGGAAAATATTGTTTGTACCAGATTGTCTCTAAGCTAATTTCCATCTGCCGTCCCTAAAACACACAGAAATACATCACGCATAGAAAATATAAAGCACATATACGGAAAATATTATAAAAAGTATATTGCATAATAAAATGCAGTGACACTGAAACATTAATAAGAGTAATCATGAAGGTGAACATGAGTGTACCCCCCACCCCCCACTACAGTACTTCCCTCATTGCCCCATTAAATAGAAACAAAAATCACAGGCTGGGACATTTACATCTATTTACACACAATGCAACAGATGATAAAATGATTTCTGCTTAAGTTAACGGCAGATTGCTAAACTGAAAGGTTCTGATAAATTGTTTTAGGTCCTGTGTCACGTCTTTGCTAAAACTGTTTCCTATGGATGCTTTATATGCCACTGAAAACATGATAGGTCTTTGGTATGGGTAGCTTGTTACAAAATGCCTAAATAAAAAAATCAGTCTTTGCTTCGTTATCTATCACGTGTTCACACAACACTGGCTTATTTCCTGAGTTTTTGTTTAAGCTTGGAGAAATCATCGGTCAATTTTAAGTTGTTTAATAACAAAAAACTCATTCCTCTGAAAACGTTCAGGCACAAAATCTGGACTAAAATCGAAAGAAAAGATCAGACAATGTCCAAAGGAGAACTGTTAAAGACTTTCAGAGTATCTGGAGAACTACTGTTGAAGGTCACTTTAAGAAAGTGGTGTCCCAAGTTGGTCCTCAAGGGCCGCTGTCCTGACGGTTTTCCATGCCTCCTTGCACCAGCACAGCTGACTCATATTAATTTAATCTAAAAGCCTATGAATTTGAGTCAGGTGTGTGTTGGAGAAGAGAGGCATGGAAAACCTGCAGGATTTTGGCCCTCAAGGACCGGAGCTAGACACACCTAAAGTGGCAACCTCCACGTGGCTTTTGAGCCCCGTTTCTACCTTCAACCTCATCCTGCTTTGTTTTTTGTCTGCTTGAATTTGAGAAATGTAAAGCAAGGAAGATGCTGTTTTTAAACATAGCAATTGAGCTAGCAACTTGAGAGCTAATGTGAACATCGAAGAATCCTGATGTTGGTATAGGTAATCAGACGTAAATATGTACTTTTTAGACCAGTCAAAATAGATTTAAAAAAACAACTATTTATACAGTAGGCTATATTACAAAAAAAAAAATCTGTGGTAAAATTATTACTTTTTTTCTGCACCCATCTAGATGTTCTGTGAATGTTTTTTTTTCTTTAATTATTGCTTTGATGAAAAAGTTGTAGCTATCACCTTTAAAAATGTGTTTCTGTCTGCTGCAGACTCGGGTTTGCAATCAGGCTGTCATCATCATCATCATCACTGTTTCTGTACTGCTCCGGTCAGACAAAGACAGGTCTAACGTGCAGAACTAGTGTAATATATCTTTAGAATGAACTATTAACTAAATTCGGGTCATGGGTGAAGTAATTAATTCAGGGAAACTTGTTGCTAGAATACGATGCCGTTTTCTTCTTAAACTCTATTCATGCATCAGCATCTGTGTCAGGTTGGTGAATCCGTAACCGCCGTACGTCCTGTATAGATCCACAGAGACTCAATACGAACTTCTTCAAGCCTGACGTGCAATCAACAGAACACAGCAACTCTTTTTTTTACTCCAACATGAGTGTGTGGAGAAGCGCGTGTCTGCAGGTTTCTGCTGAGTGTATGGGCGTATGTATCCAGGTATCTCCGTATCACTCCGCCTCCTCTCCACGAGAGCACCATGACAACAGAAGCAAGCGTGCCTTCTGGTCCCGCCCACCGAACCTCGGTCATTGTACGGCATTGCTAACAGTAGGCTAGTGCTACCTAGTAGTGCCTGCTATTCTATAACAAGGCTGAGTTACGGCTAATGATCCTTTCATACAGTGTTCATCTACTTAGAGTCTGACTAGAAAGGGACCAAAAGTCGCCGGGAATTTCATGCCACTGGCACTTTAATACAAGCCTCAAGTTTGACAACTTTTGACTGAAAAGTCCAAAATTTACCATCAACACCAGAAAACAGCCAGAATAGTGGCGTATTTTTCAGACCGAATTCAAAAAGGAAAGAAAAACTACTGCTAGACACTCTTCTCCCAGAGAGTTTGCAACTTGGAGACAATGCAACTCAGCCCCATTCAACCAGATCAGAGAGGTTCCTGTCAGCTCACCCGTGCTAGCACTATAAAGACAGGTGTGATGTGGAACGCTACAGTTATCAACTCGGAGGGAAATGAGGTGACTGTCGACAGCCAATTTTCTCAGAGGAAGCTCGCTTTCATCACACACCTCATTCTCTGGAGTAAACAAGTGTCTCGTGAAAGGTTGAGTAGGGGGATATGACAACTTCTTTTGCAAAAACCATCATCCTGATGTGGTTGAAGAGAAAGGAACGGCAAACAATAAATGGAAAAGAGAGAAAGGGAGGAAGAAAACATATCCATCAAAAAGGCCAATGAAATTCACCTCTTGTGATATGTGATAAAGCAGCAAAGCAAATGCTAAGTATAAACAGGGCCATCCGGTGACACGTCAGTGACTGGAGAGATGAAGCTTTTTTTCACCCCGACTCTTTGATGCTTTTTGGCACCCAACTTCTGTGGCATGACAGCAATCACATTCTCCAGCTCCACATGCTTCCTGTGTCCAATATCATTCACTATTAAACTGTCAGAAAAACATGAGGCTGTAATAAATTACTGGTGGTAGCGAGGGGGGAATGGGGCAGGCACATGCTGCTGTTTTGCTTTCCACAAGAAGCTGTGGCGATGTGCATCACTAATCCCATCAGTTTAATTTTAGAGTTTTAGCAACAGTCTCTGGCAGAGACTGAACGAGTTGAAGAAAAGATTCATGAATAAAAATCAAGTTTGAGTCCACATGAAATTAAACTTAATGTTTGAGTGCTGTTGTACAAGATATCTCAACAGTTATGGAAAAGTTGTGCTGTAGGCATTCTAAATGGTCTGTCACTCAAAACATGGCATTACTCCTCCTGCATTTGGCGCACTCTAATTTTGGCTACTGCCTCCATCTTTTCATCCATCCAAAGCATCTGGATTCTTGAAATTCCCAAGATCAAAATCACCGAGAATCCATCTTGCCAGGGTTTAAACAGGTTTTTTTGGTTTGTTTGTTTTTGTCTGCTCCTTTTTTTTTTTTTTTTTGTGAGAAATTTTCATTTTTTAACAAAGGCAGTTTTTGCCAATGGCCTGCTCAATGACGTTTGATTGTGATGATGAGGCTGATTCTTCTGCAAATGATGCAGTATATGATTTTTTTTTTTTTCCCCCAATTGCGCCTCCCCAATTTGATGAAAGACTTTGCAAAGGATTCTGAGAATCAGGGCAATACATAGATTATAATACTCTGGACATCCTCTGGAAAGACTTTTAAGGAAAACGTAGTCAATACCACATGAATTTGTCATTCATATTTTCTTGAAAGATAAATACTTATTGAGAGTTTTCCAATCAACAAGTTATACTATTACAATATAGTCATGAAGTCCAATTAAATCCACTTATAACTCAATCTAATTAAATTAATTATAATTTAAATTAGTTCAGTTCATTACCTTCCCCAAGGAGGTAATGTGATTGCTGTTGTTTGTTGAGTTGAGAAAAAGTTATGAACGGATTTGAATGATTTTTTTTTTCAAGGAATATTGATAATAAAATGCAGAAGAAGAATAAAATTTTGGTGTTAATTCAGATCAACGAATCCGGGAATTTTTTTTTAAGGATTTTGTGTCATTGCCAGATGGAGCCGTTTACCAGAGATCTGCGCTTTAAAAAACTCCAACAGTGCAGACTAGTTATGTGAAAGTTGACCCAAAACATGCATGTCAGGTCTTGTCAGGTCAAGATATATTCACTTTAATTTCAGTGCTGATGGGCGAGTCATTGAATACCCAGGTGCACTGCGTGTAGCCTGCGATCTTCATGTATATATATTCATGTATATATATATATTTCTTTCTTCCTCTTTTTTTTTTGCTTGGAACACTTCTTTAAATAAATATCAAATCATAGCATGAATAAGCTAATGCAATGGTAGAAAATTAAACATGTAAAACATGACATTTCATTTCAAGTTATTTGTTGATCTTTGAATGAATATGAAGAAATTTCTTACAAATGGGAAAGGTCATGAAGAATTTTCCACATATCTAATCATTTCCAGCTCTATGAAGGTCCAACTATTTCTTTTTCTTTCAAAAGTATCAAGTATCAAGATCAAAAGTACATAAATGTTGCCATTTTCAGGGCAAAGTCAAAGCAACACAGCCACGAAGAAGATGAATATCAGCTAAACCATTCGTTGATGTTATCCTAATTAACAAGGTAATTGCTGTCAGCAGGTCGATTATTGGTCAATACAGACGATAGGCTCTGGGCATAAAGAGTAACAAACAGGGTAACAATGAAATAGCTTCCTTCCAGTGTTAGCAGAGCTTATTTGGGCCTGCATAGCCAATCAATGTCATCAGACCAGCCTTTTTTGGAGAGGAGTTGACTCACCAACTTTTATTTAATCGATTTATTTTGAAAAGTTTTTGTTTTTTTTTCAGCACAAATGGTGAGTAGCATTTCTACAGCAATGTTATAGCAAGTTTGAGGGATACTGTAGTAGAAACACCTGAAATAATCAGCATTTGGATATGTTTGATAAGAAAACGTAATTTTTCAGCAGCATGCAATTTAGCATTGTGTTTTTGGACATAGATGATATAATTCCATACAAATTATACACTGAGTACATTTCATAATTATTGAATCAAAGAGAACTGAAACAAGAAGAAAAAAGGGTAGGTGGAAGGATTAAAGGCAGACATGCAGCATAATGTAAAGAAGAGCGTATAAAAGACACGATTGAAGTGTGCTACAAAGCCATCATAGCCTTGATGGTCTTCCACATAAAGATTGCTTGATGGTCTTCGGGAGTGCACTGTTGGATATCTTGTTTATTTCCCATTCAATCAAACCTCTCCAATCAGCCTATGCACATTTACTGTCACTTGAGGTTGATTTCTTGATTATGGCAATGAAATTTGATGTAAAGAACAGTCATACTCGTGTAGGCTTTTGCTGAACTGGAAAGAAAAATCATACACTTTTGCTCTCTAATAACTGAAGCTGACACTGCTTAATCACAGTGTTTAAAAGACAAGCTGCTTTGAGGCTTAGTATACTGAACAGAGCTGACTGATACCTTACAGACTGACAGAGACATGTGATTAGAAATTAAGCATCTGGGAAAAATCATAACACATGACCCACTCTTGTCCTATGCAAGTGCACAGGAAAAAGAGTGAAAAAGAAAAAGCAAAATCTCATTTTCACTGACTTTCACGGAGCCATTAGTGAGTGTGAGCACTCACTGTCTGCAGCTGTGGTGCCCTACTTCTTAAGCAGGGCTGTGAAGTGTGAACACTTGCAATGCTGAGCAATACAACCGCAAACTTTGGATTCAGGAGCATTGGAGTGGTGTGTTTGAAGTGAGCTAAATCCTATTACATTCTTGGTACACTGCATTGTGTTGAGCCTTGTAAACAAAATGTGCTGCCCTAAATTAAAATATTCAAGGTAGCTCACTTTGTTGTGCTAATATTTGGACAATAAGGAGCCTTGGGAATTTGCAAGGCCTTGTTCGATACCTCTCTGCATAAATTTTGTGTAAGTAATGGAAAATATAAAGCACATTAGAGATACTGTAAGCTGCAACTTTAACCTGCATATTTCACATTAAAGTACAGTGCTTCACTCGTAAAGAATTGTAGCCTAGGTCTTAAAAGATGCATGGAGAGCGGAGAAAGAGTAATTATTCTGTATCCGTTCTGCACTCTATTTTGCTATCTCCTCTTTGCAGCACCAAGCAATGCTTACCAGCGACCTGACAAGAATTGCCAATGATTTTGCTCCTTTACTGACAATTCCTCAGTGTTTGTGCAAGGCGATTTAACTCATCAAGGCTCTCTTCTGTGCTGCTGTTGTAAGGCCTTGAAAAGGCTGTGTTTGTGCTGCTAGGCCTTGAAAGGCAAGCCACTAAGTCTGCAAATATACCATAGTAGGGCTAACATTTATCAATACCTTTCTTCAATACCTTTTCTCCCCTCCACCCTCCAAAATATACGTAGTAGCTGGTTTAGATTTATCCCACATATAGAATTTAACATAATATAATCATTCATTATGGTTTGTGCATTTTAAATAGTTGCATTACACGGATTGCATTAAACTCATTTCTTTTTTTTTTCTTTTTTAGCTTAAAGACATCCAAACTCAGTACCTCATGGATAAGGATGAATACCAGCTCTGTTA
Organism: Atherinomorus stipes; assembly: GCA_023101725.1. NCBI lineage: Eukaryota > Metazoa > Chordata > Actinopteri > Atheriniformes > Atherinidae > Atherinomorus > Atherinomorus stipes. Next base: position 61,289 of record JALJCO010001315.1, read on the forward strand.
TTTTTGCATGCCACATTATCTCACACTAACACTGTTTACCTCTGCACAATTGTTCCTTATTTGCTGCAAAACCCAGTCAGAAATCTATATGACCAGGGGAGAAATGTTTTTACCCATATCATCAAGAGGGCAACAGTGCACAGACATTCAATAATTGGTGTGCTTGGTAAAGGCTTGCTGGCTTCCATCTAGACTAAGGCAAATATGTAAAATACAAGGTCCTGCAAAGACTATAAAATTGCCATTATCATGCAGGGTGCTAGTCTGCATAGGTATAGGCTCCTTTGATGGCTTCTTGTTTGTCGCCTTCATTTCTCAGATTCTGTTTTACACGATTGACAATCAAAACAGGGAAATATGGTAATCATCAGATTAAAGCTAGTGGAGGAAATATTAAAAGCTTGAGGAAAAGAATGTAATTGTTATGCTCTGAAATTGTGACCTAATTAACACAGTGATGGCAATGAAGCTTGTTTGAATGGTAATTGTTATTAGGTTGTTGAAGAGTTGTGTTTCCTAATGGGCTGACCTATAGTCGATACAATCAGTTTCCTAGCAGTGAAAAGACGACTGTAGAACTATGAGATTTTTGAAGGATGAAACTGCAGATCCATTATATAAAGCCAGTTTTTCTCATCATTCACTGTCGACTGTAGTAGGATCTTTTACATTCATAACATGCCTTAAATCCTTGGTTCAGTGGCCTACAGCTACAGAAAGAATTCAAATTCACAAAGACTGGAAAACACTCTGACTGATATCCCTCTTGAATAAACTTTCATAACGGAGTTCCTTTGCAATACATTGTTTTCGATTGTATTGCCAAATGCAGTGAGTATAGCTCATTTGAACTCAACAGTGTTTCGTTTCCGCATGTGTCTCCAGGTTTTGAATTCTTCCTGAGAAAGCTACCTCTCTGCCAATGGATTTCTGATTTTCATTCAGCGTTGTACTGTTGACATCGCTTTTCAAACTCCAGGAAAAATAATTACTTCCCTCACAGCATGCGGGCATTAATATTAATAAGTTACCGAGGTACATTCTGCGTCCCTAACTTCTTGTCATTTAGAATGTGAACCCATGAGATAGTGCTCTAAATATATCCACTGACAGATCCAGCCCAGTAATGAGCTTGAATCAAGTGTCTGTCACAGTATGCCGCCATTACTCCTATGTGACACTTCGAGGCTCTTCAAGGTGATGGATAGGTCAGAGGTGACTAATTTTAGCAATTGTTGCTGTAGGTCAGATTTTCATCATTTTTCAAAGGCACAATCTGGAAGAAAAATCTAACACTAATTTGACCTGGAGTAATGGTCTATGTCTCACTTGACACTGTGGGTGCAAAGACGATGTTCTGTACTGAGACAAAGACAGATTTCTCAGTGAGTTTCTATCATTATTTCAGCTTTAACAAGAGTTTTAGAGTGTATAACTAAAATGAGGTGGTTATATGGAACGTGTGTAAAATAAATTTTAGATGCAATTGGAAACAAACAAACAAGGTGAAATTACATAAAATCTGTGTCCTGGCCAAATGCCATTATTAGGGACAGTAGAACATTCTATTTGATTTAATTTTTTTCTTTTAGAATTGCCAACAATTTAATTTCTAGCAGCAGGGAACCAATGTTGGGTTGTTATGCTCTCAAAGATAATTTCTACTTCTAAGTACCCCGATTTTTTTCTTAAGAGTTGCCAATGGCTACAAGGAGTTAATGTACAACAGAGCTGGAATTGTGTCTTTTCTTGTCAGCACATGACAGTGAAGAGCATGACAGAAACCCAATACAATACAAAAGAAATTGCATAGCCTGACAATATGTTTTATTCCTATGTACTTAATGAGTCTCTCCAATTTCAGCTGCACTCCAACATGGACAAAGGAGATGGCACTGTAAAGTATGTTCTGACTGGAGACGGGGCAGGCAGCCTGTTTCTGATCGATGAGAAGTCTGGAGATATCCACGCCACAAAAAGGCTGGACAGAGAGGAAAAGGCTATGTACACACTCCATGCTAAGGTTCTGGATAGGAACACTAACGCAGAGCTGGAGCCTGACACTGAATTCAACATAAAGATCCACGACATTAATGATAACGAACCGAAATTTGCCAAGGAAATCTACTTCGCCAGTGTTCCTGAAATGTCTGAAGTTGGTAAGTTCTGGCTTTTGTTGCATCCTGAAACTGATTTGGTTGGTTTGTTCAACAATCAATTAATGTTATCAGTTAATATTAATTTTTATGCTTGCGCCTTCGTGGATATGTGTATATAACACTTTTACCATTTTTTTACAAAGAGGCCAAAAGATGCAAAAAACAAACCCAAATTTTCAAAAGAATTACAGTATTTTCTATACTGTTGTTGTTGTTTTTTTTTTTTTTTTTAATCTGTTTTGTTTTACTGTTGTCTAAAACATTGATGCATTTTTTGGGGGGGGTAGTTTTTCATTTGTGTGTTTTTTTTTTCTTATATTGAAGTGCCGTTGCTTTGTGATATTCAGTTTTTCTTATTTTCTATCAGATTTTTTTCAGTTTTTCTCATTTTTAAACATTGTGTTATATTTTCTTAATGTTTCCCCACCCCAAAGGTATGATTACGGAAATATTGTGACTGTTTTCTAAAACAACAAACTTGCAAATTTACCTTGGAAATGTTAATATTGTATTTTGCATATATTTATGAAACAAACTTACCTCCTTGCCCTTTTGTCCAATAATGTTGAGGTTTGGCTCTAACTGTTGCCAATATGAGTCTTTATCATGGTCAAATTTATCATTTGCAAACAGTTGCATTTTTTTCTATTTGTCTGATTAAGTTTGTTTTACAGTTTTCATCTCGTTGAATTCAATTTTAGAGTAATTTCCAAGAGTACCTAACTGCAGTTACAATGACCGACAAAGGCGCCACCATATATCCAATCCATACAGGAAGTATCTATCTGCGGCTTACAAACAGATGCGCATGGTGTAGTTGGCTGGTTAGGGTTAGGGTTAGAGTTTAAGTTACATGAAGAACAAACTTCCGATTGGGACTTCCGGCGTAGATTGGATATATGGCGACGTATCGTGACTGCAGATGGGTCCCTCTTGTAATTTCAGCCAATTTCATGATGAAAACATGTAAATCTGTGAAATTTAATGCATTTCCAAATATATTCAGTTATTTATATACTTACATACAGTCGAAAGTAGCAAAATACTATGTTAAATCTTTAATAAAACAAACAAACAAAACAACAACCACAAAGAAAGTGTGCCACTGTGACTGAAAGCAGACTGGCCTCACGTATCTCTTGCTTTCAGTGGTTCAAATTTGTTTTTATACCCTGATTGGTATTTGTTTGGTCAGGCTCATTGGTCATTCATAACAAGTATTGCCATTTGCCATTTTTAATAGGCAGTAGAAATATTGAAAGCTTAGATTGTCAGACTTTCCAATTAAGTATTTGCTTCATTGCACTTCATTCAATTCAAGTCATATAAATAAATCGGTAGGCATGAATATAAACAAAGCCTATGAAAATAATGCATGCAAGCTAAAATCAATCCTCAATTATGCAACCACAAATTAATACACGGGAGCAATCAAGGGTAAATCAAAACCCAATTGCCTATATGACAAATAATGCTCAATTTGGAATTCATAATACGGTGTCCTTAGATTTCCCAGCTGCACAGACTTGGTAAGAGGTGGGTCAGGTCATGGCTACTCATCTCTGGACTAATAAACTGCCTCACATGTTCAAACTGAACACATTGCTTTATCAAGCCATCCAGCCATGAAAAATCAGCTTCACCCCCTTTATACTATCAGTGCTGGGACTAAGTGGGACAGATGTTCAAGGGTTCATTAGTATGCACGGAGCCAGTCAGACCCAAACAGGACACGGCAGAGGTCTCCTGAATGCCAAGGACAGTATTTCCAATGTGGCATTACTGAAACGCTTGGGTGGATAAAGCTGGGCTTAATATGGAAGTTATTTCAATGACAGGATATCTGAGAGGAACTGAGCTCTTTCTGAGCTCAGATGTTCATTAATTTTACTTTTTCAGACACAAATGACACATCTTCAAGCACTTATCACTAGAGGGCATCTTTATTATGCATAGCGGCATTATGTGCAATGCATGTGTGTTGGTGTCTATGAAAGGTGAGGCTGTTTTATACGGGGGATCAAACATTTTCCAAAAAGAGACTGCTGGTTCAAAGTTGTGAACAAAAAAACAGAAAGCCGGAATCTGTGTCTAATGCAGCAATGATCAAGAGTCTGAAAATGTTAAAATGTCAACAAATAATAATTAAAAAAATCTTCAATGCTGGTTTTTACTTTGGTAGAAGTCTAAAATTCTGTATTCTTCCTGTTTAAGATTCAAAGTCTAACCTTTGGGAATGAACAAAGACTATTACATGCATTAACATTACTGTGTGGCAATGACAGATGATGTGACAGACCAACCACAGCCCAGTGACACATTATCAAAAGAGAAAGAGAAAAAAAAAAAAAAAAAACTGAGGGAAAAAAAAGAAAACAAAAAACACACACAGTTTAGACAGAGCATTAACTGTCACTGAATAGCTAGAACAAATCGACCCACAGACTGCAAGTGTACCATTTTCCTTTCATATCTCACCCTTATGATAGAGCTACCTCGGCACATTTGCCTTTTTTTTAGGCCTGCTAATTTGATTTACTTTAGCAGCCTCAGGTTTCACATGAAAGTTAGAGATTAGTCACTGGCTACCGGTTAAAAACATGAGTAACATCAGGGCAACGCTGGTTTTAAAAGCTGCCTGTTTGAGCTACTGCATGGCTGAAAACTGCTCTTAGGCTTGCAGCCAACCCATGCAAAATGAAAGTAAACAAAAATATGTTGACTCAGTGTCTTGATCTTGCCTTGGACTCGGTATCACAGTCAATTAAATTTGACTTTGCATGTTTTTCTTTCGCAGGTACGTCTGTTGTCACAGTAACTGCCACTGATGCTGATGATCAAACGTATGGAAACAGTGCCAAGCTTGTTTATAGCATTCTACAGGGACAACCTTATTTCTCTGTGGATTCTGAAAATGGTAAGCCAAACTCAGCAGGATCCCTCAGATGGAGTCTTTATTGTTATGCAAACAGATCTTTTGAAATGAAAACTATATGAAATCATCAGATTTTCAGCGCTTTTCATCCTGATTAACTCAGCGTGGTTTCATTGAAAGAACATATCAATAGACGGTTTCTTGCTTGCAAACATTACACCAGAGAGGAGACAAAACTGCAGGTCAGAGGTCCAATCGGCTAATAAACCACTTTAATAAGCATGTATTGTCAGTGTTATCAAATTCCTCAAAGACATAACTTGATTTTAAAACATAATTACACCATTGATAATATGACAGACTTTTGAACATTATGATTCAACCTGACAATATATCTGAATAATTCTCCATTTTTTTTCTTGTTTTTAAATATGTGATATTAGCAACTACATACATTTACCAGGCTCAAAAAGTAAATATATTCTAAATGATAGATTATTTGCAATCTGTTGTTTCGAACTAAAGTTGCAGCCAAATTATTCTGCAACAGCTGAAACTACTTAAGTGTTTGGTTGGACTGTATTAAATAGCCTGTATTATTATCAGTATTGTTTAGTCATGTAAACATGCAATCAAACAGGCTGAGAAATGATGAGTTTCTGAGCTTATTCTTGACAACAAATGGCTAGACATATCTGATTATGCACATCCTCTAATTAAGCCCTAGGTTTTCACAGAAAAAGAGTAGATATTCTCTGTGATGTTACAAAAGATAAAATCTTATCTGACACAGGATCAGTTTTGCATTTCAAGACAGAAAGTGAGCCCTGCAGAGACTGATGCCTTTGAGATTCATGAGACCCAATCTGAAATTGACAAAAATTATCCACCTAATATTGTCAAGTGGTACATTTTACCACTTTGTCACCTCTTCCAAAAACAAGGGGTAATCCTGCCTGCCCCGTATTCACATGCATACCTGATGATATTACCCAGAAACCCATCTAGGAAATGTGTTTAATGTATAAAATCCTTGTTAACATCCTAGGTTAAGGAAGAGTTCATCTTTTAAATTTGTCTATGAGGGTTGTTATCCTAAAATATGTATTGAAATAATAATAATGATAGTCCAATCTGCACTCATTAAAATGCTGTTACAGGCAGCAATTTCCAGTTATTTGTCTATAACTCACAAAAGCTGAAGACAACTTATTTAATTTCAAACCTATTGGTAACTACTTTTAGATACAAATCATGTATAGCTATCTGATATTTTAGGTAATGGGTTCATTTGCAGTCTTACCAAGAGGAATAACTGAAAGGGCGATCAATGCCAATTCCATTTGTAAGCATTCACTACTGAGATATTTTCCATTTATCTCAAAATTATTATCCAGGAGCTACAAACTGTAGCAAAATTCCAATATGTGATTTAAAAGAAAAGAAATAACCATTATACAGCTATAAAATCTTATAAGGCTTAACATCTAGAAACAACAAGCTTCACTTGAAAAGCCAACAGAACTACAACACAGTATAAAAGTGTAGCAGTCGTCAGTCTGGAGCAACATTGACCATCGTCTAATCAACAATTACACTGGAAAAAAAATAAAAACCCCATGTCAAATAATAGAGTTATGTTAACATTTGGGTTACACAACATATAGAGAATTTCAAATTTTATTTTCAGTAGTTACTAATCTTCATATCGGCGTTGATAACATTGTGGTATGGCCATTTGTATCAGATTGACAGTCCTTTGAACATGAAAGGGGTTAATGAATTTGATTGTTCATATCTTTGTGTCCGCCAGCTACAGCATGTCTCTGGTTATGGACAGTCTGAGGTGCGATGTGTCTGTTGTGCAGACCAATGGCCTCATCAGCTGTGCATGTCGGTGGTCTTAGACGATCCCACAGATGGACGAACCAGATGTGGCGATCTTGTGCTAGTGGTCACATGTGGCTGTTGGGTATGAGGTTGATTTTAGGTAGTGCCAGTCTATCGGAAACAAACTCAAAAGGTCTATGGGCCTACAATGGACCTGCGCAGCTACTGCCCTGGTGGACATCCCTGCATCCAACATTCCAATGGCACGTTCTTGCACACTTGTGACATCTGAGGTATTATGACTTGTGACAAAATTTGACATTCTGGGGTGGCCTTTTGTTGTACCCAGTCAAAGGATTGTCCCACTGCTCATTTTGTCTAATCACCCACTGGACATGCCCCACCCATGCACATGACTAAAAAGCAACTCACAGGATAAATGCTCACTGACAGCGAGTTGAATAAAAAAATATACACAAAAATTATACACAAATCAAGAGAAATATCACTTCTGTACAATAAAACGTCAGCAAATGCTCATTTACAGTTGTTAACTCCACATGGCAACAATATTATGCATGGGAGTTTATGTTTTTGTTAAGTGCAGATTTCCTTTTGAAATGTAACTGACAAACTTCATGAGAGGGTATAAAGGTAATAGGACACAAGGTTGTGCATGCAGTAACAACTGATCCTAATCTCACCTCATTTCGGGAAACATTGAATGAATACCACAAAATAAAGTTTCTTTTTCTTTTTTCTTAACTAGTTAAAACTGTGCAATTGTGACTTTTCTTTCAGGCACCATTAAGACAGCCCTCCCAGGCATGGACAGAGAAGTCAAAGAAAACTACCAGGTTGTGATCCAGGCTAAAGACATGGCTGGGCAGATGGGAGGGCTCTCAGGGACCACAACAGTCAGCATCACCCTTTCTGATGTCAACGACAGCCCGCCACGCTTCGCCAACCGTACGGAACCCTTCCTCATCATAACCGTATTGGTTTTTAATAGCCTTTTAAGAGACTGAAGAGCCTTCGTCACCGCTCTCTGAAAGACAAATCCCTCACACGTACTGATTATATAAAACTCACTGGCAGGCAAGTCTTAATTAATTTGCTTCATTCACTGTCATGCTTAGATTCCTTTCGGGTGACTGCTGTGGAGTCAACAGAGATTGGAGGCGCCATTGGCCGCATTAAGGCTGACGATCCAGATGTGGGCCGCAATGCTGAGATGGAGTACAGCATAGTTGGTGGTCATGACACATTCAATATCACCACTGACCAAACCACACAAGAGGGAGTCATCATAATTAAAAAAGTATGACAAGTGTTTCTTTTTTTTAATGTGCTTTACAACCTTATTTCATGTGCTTTTCAGCATTAAAACACCACTTAGATATATTCATGTATTTAGTAGATGACTGAAATGAATGTGCAGAAATAATAATTAACAACTCTTGTGTCTTTAAGAGCTTTTCAACAACATAAATCATTTCCTGTAAGAAGTGGAATATTGGTGTTCCTACATCTGTGTCATTTACTGACTTAAAATCAAGGCCAAATGCATTGCATACTTTAATTCAAACCAAACTCCTGCTGCCCTTTGATCTTCTACACATAAGTAAAATCTCTACCCCAACTGTAATATAAAAGGACATTACACAGAAAAGCAAAGTTTTAGATCAGGAAATGCCCCCTAAAAACATTCATTCTTGTAAGAAAGATATGGCAGAATCTATTTTTGAACTGCAGTGTAAAATCAGATACCATAAGCCTGTAAAATGAATAATATAAAAAAAGAGTCTTTTGCAAGGGACTCTTTTTAGTTTTCCCCTTGGATCTTCAAGATCAATATTTCTGGATTTGTAGCTGAGAATTTAGAGAATGACTTAGATAAAGGCAGACAAATGAAATGCATATCAAAATCGTGGAGGTGTGCTGTTATTATGGAAAAGCCTACAGCTTTCCCTCTGATGCTCTTTCATCTTTAGGAGCTGGATTATGAAAGTAAGAGAGACTACGAGTTCAGAGTGGAGGTGAGAAACACCTACCTGGATGCAAGGTTCATCCATGGCTTGCAATTCAAGGACTACGCCACAGTCAAGGTGACGGTGGAGGATGTGGATGAGCCCCCCATTTTCTCCAGGAACCCTTACGTCATTGAGGTGCACGAGGACACGGCTGCTGGCAGCTTCATCAGTGTGGTGTCTGCCAGGGACCCCGATGCTGACAACAAGCCCGTCAAGTATGTCATAAAAGACAAAGAGATGTCTTTGGACCTTTAACTGAGCTAGTCCTACCTTTTCAGGTTCTTTTCCATTTCCTTCAGAACTAATTACTATAAAGTAAACTTCCAAATAAGTCAATAGCCTTTAAAAGCCAAGATTTCCTCAAGAACAATGTGGGTGTTATGCTTTATTCTAGTAATGCGATTGTTTAAGAACTCATTGTCCCAGCTTTAATGAACTCGGATAAATCAATACAAATACAAGTAAGCTATGGTAGATATACAAAGTCTCCTCTTATCAGTTTTGTAGAGTGATGATGAAAATGTGCCCACCCAGTTTAATCTAATCCATCAGCCGAGCCACGTGTCAGTGTGAAAGAGGAAAGAAAAGATATTATTCATGAATCCCTGCTGGTGATTTCCCAGTGGAAGATGGCGGTGGTCCTGTGAAGTGAATACAGACAGTGTTTATTTCCCAGAATTATGTAAGCCCTCTGTGGCTCTGCACAAAGTCAAAGAGTCTAATTTGCTGTATCGATTCACACAGCTCAGAGCCCCCATTCCACACATATGGCGCCTGCCTGTCCCTGACACGGAGAGATGCCACTCTCGGCCCATGCCACATGGCGTGTTGTGTTGCATATTCAGATTTCAGCTAAACGTGAGAGGTGACTATGATAAATGAGTCGGCTCGAGTAAAGAAGCACCATCTTTTGACAAAGGAGAGCAGGGGATACATTTACTTTCAAAAACGATGACAGATGTACTGTTTGTTTGCCCCCCCCCCCCCTGTTCAGATACTGTAGAAACAAAATTTCCGTTTTTGTTCTTATGTGCTATTACATTCTTGGCAGCAGCAAGCAGTGGCACCTAATGTGCCCTGCAATGAGTCTTATTAATGTATTGGCTTAACGTCAACTTGCATTGTTCCTGCAGATACTCCATTGATCGACACACAGATCTTGAGAGGCTGTTTAATATCGATTCTGTGAACGGGACAATCACAACATTGAAAGCTCTGGACAGAGAAATGTCCAAATGGCACAATATCTCCGTAGTGGCCACCGAAATAAGTAAGTGAAGTTAATGTTTTGTCTTTAGCAATGCATGACCAGAGCAGATTCTTTTGCATTCCATAATAACTGTATATATTAATTTGTTTTAGATAATCCTCGTCAGACGACTCGAGTGCCTGTTTTCATCAAGGTGTTGGATGTCAATGACAACGCGCCTGAGTTTGCTATGTCCTACGACACATTTGTCTGCGAGAACGTCAAAGCAGGACAGGTACATGAAAGTCATGTGCAAAACATGTCAAAAGGATTTCGTTACACAAGCAATTATGTAAACACAAGGTCAGACTTGGGAAAAAATCCTCTAACTCCATCACAAATTTATTAAACTAATGACTGGGGCTGTCATGTATTATCATTCTGAATTATGAAGACAATGGAGATCATGCCAGTGTGATTGTGGTTTTTACAGCCACATTATGTCCACAGATATTCATATAGCAATCTAATTATTCATATAACTGCACAGTGATGTTATATAGATTAAATGTTTCAATGCAAAGTTATGACAATACACACTGTGCACAGTGTATAATGATCTTAAATCTTCGTGAGATCTATAAAATGCCTTATGCAATTTCATAAAAGCCTCAGTTATCCTATTAGTCTGATTAATAGTGGATCAGTTCTGTTTTACAACACATATTCCAGTGAAACAAAAGGAGTTACAAGGATTTGATGCTTCATAGTTGCCTAATCCTCAAAATTTGTTGTGTTTTTTGCAGCTAATACAGACCATAAGTGCTGTTGATACAGACGAACCCCGTGTTGGACACAACTTTGTCTTTAGTATAAGTGCCACCAACCCTAATTTCACCATTGTTGAAAAGGGAGGTAAGATCTAATTTATGAATGGCAGCCAAAATGTTATTAGAAGTGTTATTAATTAAAAGCCTTATCAAACTAACATTCATTGATTTGTACAAAAATGAGATAGGGAAATAGACTGCATTATCATGATATTTTTTTGTCTTGTTTTGTTTGGTTGCTACACTTTAATGGCATCAAGTTCAGTTCAGTTGGATTTTGGTTCATTCTTATAGCTCCAATATACAAAGAAAACCATCTCAGGCTCTAACAGAGAAAGTAAACAAGATATGAAAGTCCAAATAGATGCAATCCAGTTTAATCTAATTACAGTCCAATTCAAAAGTTGCCTGCTAAGTGTTTGTTACTTTGCATTAGAGCCATTCAGGCAGTTGTTCACATTGGACTGCATTGTGCTCCAGAACAAAGAATGATATCACTTTCAAAAACATGAAGACTAACACTACTTCAGCAATAAAAGGTTGGATGAATCATTGGATCTATAATAGTCCCTTTTTATGTGTCTGAAGGTACTTGACTATGCAGAAAACTCATTTTAGCAGTAGTTCCACATAAACCACTACATTACTGTATCTTTACTGCTGCAGTTAACAGTCATGATTGAGACTAAAAGGTGCAGTTGGTATGGACGTAGACATATTAGTTCTAAACTGTCAACATCTTAACAATTTTTTGTGTGTTTGTTTTCTAAATGCCATTAACAATTGACAATTACAGTTTTTAGCCACGAGTTAGACTGGTGTATATCTGTGCATGGTCCATAAAGGTTATTACAAGCCATCTGTCACATCAGAGAGAAAAGAGAAAATGAAGATTACAATCCTATCAGACCATTTAACCAACTGAATCGTTTCATTATTGACAAGATTTGCCCATCTACATCTCTCTGCAGATAACACTGCCAATATCCTGACAAGGAGGGGAGGGTTCAGCCGGCGTGAGATGAGCATGTACTTCCTGCCGGTAGTGATCTCGGACAATGACTACCCCATTCAGAGCAGCACCAGCACACTGATTGTGCGTGTATGTGCTTGTGACAGCCGTGGAAACATGCAGTCATGTAGCCCAGAGGTGTTGCCCTTCTCAGATGGCCTCACCACCGGAGCTCTGGTGGCCATACTGCTCTGTGTCATCATTCTTCTCAGTAAGTCCAACCCTGTACTACTGTATGTGAATGCATCTGACCGTGTATACATAAACCCTGCAGTCATTTCTAAGATGTCTTATAGTAAAGCCATGGAAGAAACTGCAGCTTACAATGAGGTCTGAGTTCATTTGTAGCTTCCAGCCTCAGCTCTTTAGATGCATTTCCACGGAATGGTCTTTTCCTAAGCAACTGAGAGTTTGAGGGTTGATTCCCTGACCCCATTCACACAAGTAACAAGGTGCTAAGTAAAGTACCCATGACTTTGTTTCCCAGGGAGGTAGTACTAATTGAGGAAATAATTACTTTGGGATGGGACCTGAAACACTGAAGTTTTGGATCTTATCTATGCTTTTCTTTGTCACCTATGTCATGTTTTCTTCCCATAATATCTCACAAAATGAATCAGTGTGATCAGAACCCCTGTTCTTTGTTAAGTAGCTGGTCAGCTCTATAAGATTACTGTACATACTGTGATCACCACTGGCAAGATTCTTCAAAAATAAGTTAAATTACTTTCAGGTTCTGGACTAATGGCTTAGCAATTCACACGGCTATGTCAGGAAAATTCAAGTCAGGCATCATCCTTTCCTTTTTCTTTTTCCTTTTTATTTAACTTGCCACCCATTGGGATGTAAGACCCCACATCAAGCATGTTAGTCATTAACAAACCTTTGGAGGAACACATTCGAGTTGGCTAATGACCAGTTTGGTAGTCATGGAAGCACAGATTTTGTAAACAAGGAAAAGCTTGGGGATATTGTTTTGTTTGCAGCTTTTGTTAAAATTAACAAACATGCCATTTAATCCAACCCTGATTTACCTGCCGTTTTGTCCAAAAACATAAAAGAATAACACAAAGAAAAAAAAAAACAAATGCATGGTGTAAGTAGGTTGCTAGGATAATGGTTGTGATTGGATAATTGCTTTTTGGGCATGTGTCTGCAAGTGGTCAGTTCTTTGAAATTAATAGAGATGTTGCAACATTCCAAGACATCTTTTTTTTTCACAAATGGTCCTATCAGTCGCAAACTCTAACACCCATCTTAAGTTATGTCTCCTTTTATGACTGAAGAAGTCATATTTGTGATCAGACTACCCTTTTCTTTGTTTATTTAACATAAATAATGAAAATTTGGGCTGGGTTATGAGCCAATCTCCCCAACAACAACAGCAATAACAATTGTGATCATAATAATACTGTAGGGTACAAACACACAAGGACTGGAGTAATTCTGTCTTCACTTTTATTTTCATATGCATCACACTACAGCCAATACAGGGAATAAAAAGTCAATAACATGGACCACAGTGACGCGGTTTGCATGCTGCTGAGTCCCCACATAGAGTGAAACAGAGGGAAAAATGGTACATCTCTGCTATTACAAAGTCTATCACCAGAAACAGTACATCGATTAATAGCATGGACTCCCATCTCACTGCAGTCAATAAAATGTTTCTATAAAGATATCTTTCTGCCAGTTGTCTCCCCTTTGGCTTGCAGCAGTTTAGTATCTCAATGTAGAATCACAATCATTAACAGAACATTCAGCATTTGGATCCCAAAAGATGTACAGTTTCATAGTACTGATAATCAGATCACAAATAGTGACTATTAGTCAATTAATGATGAAAAGCTTTTTTGATGAAGAAACTAGCTGCAGCATGACGTGTCCAATGAAAACATGTCTAGCAAAAACATGCATTTGCTACAAATGGTCCATTTAATAACCAGCAAATATAAATCAGTTTAGATGAGCTGTCATCCATTTTCATTGTTAAATTTTATTCACTTGTTTATTTGGGGGTTTGTTGTTTCACTCTCTGGAAACAGTAACTGGATGTCTGTTGGCTGGGTCTGCTCTGTCTTTTACTAAGAACAAGACCTTAAAGAGAATTTTAACAAATATAGCCACCCTTAAAAGTTACATATTTTCATTGTGGGTTTGAGTAAATGCTATAGTGATGTATCAGATAATTACTTTATCAACATTCTCTCAACTGAAGACCAAGTTACTCTGAATTATTGCTCTGTCAATATTTCCTGCAGCTGATTAGCTAAGTCCATAGACAGCAGTAAGCAATCCAACAGGACTGTGTTTGTGCTTTTCACTCATGTTTACTTGCTTATAATGATATGATGGGATCACTGATCATTGGCAAAGTAAGATTGCTCGCAACCATCCAGGCAATCAACGTGGTGTAAAAATGACAAATGAAAAAGAGAAAAAGAAAAAACAAAAGTATGACATCACCTCATACAGTAGCACCAGTTTTCAGAATACAAGGTGAATCCTGGGTATCAGAGCTCATAGACGTGCAGGATATTGTCTAATTCAGTTAATGATATGACAGTTCTCTCTTATGAAATACTGCTCTATATTGATTCCAGGCCTCTTTATAGCCACAACGGTACATCTACTTAACATGAGAGTTTGAATTTCCCTGAGAAAGGCTGCCTGTGCCCAACAAGCCAAAGCCATACCTCAACCCACCCCAGGGTATGATGTAGAATGTAATGCCATACAGAGAGCAACAGCTACAGCGCCTATCGTTTTACCTGGTGAAAGGCAGAAACATGGGGCCAACAGTCAAGGGCATATCAGCAGGCGATGGCTTTGACCTTGTCATTGAATCTTAGCTAGCCTGGGCAAGTATAAAACTTGACAGGATCGTTTTAGACTTACTAAATATTATGAAAGGAAATTCCATGCATATTACTGAAGGGAATACAGTAAAAAAAAAAACTGTCCTCATACATTCAAGCATGCATGAGCGTGTTAACTTCTTGGGGAAAAAACTTATTAGCTTTAGCTCCTCTCCTCCTGCCACATTATTACTTTGGAGTTGTGTTTCTCATTTATCTGGGTGAACTACTGACTCAACCAATCGAGTAAAGCTTTTTCTTCCATTCGCTTGTTTTCAAGTCTAAATATACAACTCTGTGTCTGCCATTGGGCAGATCTCCTCAGCACATCAAGTGAACTGAAGATTAAACTTAATGCCCTCCTCTTGAGAAAAATATCATGACATCTGCTCATTATCTGAAGCTTTTCGCGCTTGAAACCCCTGACAGACTGTCTCATTCACCTCTCTTTGACTCTGATAGGCAGGCACTGAGCTGGAATGGCTTGCCATATCTGGTCCTTCTCATTGCAGGCCTCTTTGCTCTCTAAATCCATGCAGTGGTCACTCACAAATGATCCTAAATAATCCCTTTAAACTGCCACCACCAAATGTATCCACCCCATGTTGAAGGCATTGCAATTAACGCCGAGGTGGGAGGCAGGTAGACAACTTCTGTGCCTGCTGTGATGACAAAAACAGGAGAGGAAGCAGAAGGAGAGGGATATAACTGAAGCAGGATTTTTGCATGAGCTAAATGCAGCAAGAGCTTGTTTTCTTTTTTATAAAGATTCATGGGTTTATTTAAAACTTGCTACCACATCGTGTCACTCTAAGAACATGCTCACTCTGCAGTCTCTGATTGTCTTTTACCCCCTGAGATGAGATATGAGGACGCTTGCTGAAGAGTATCAAAACGGATCCTCCAACCACCATGCATTTTATAAAGTGAATGTGCCATTCAGCGGAAAATGGAAGAAAAACCTTTTTTCACTGAATCTTTAATAATAGAAGGTGAACGCCTGAGGCAGAGTTAGGGATTTGTTACTGGTAGCAAACGTGCCTCCCCTCTGCGCCTTTGCTCCCCCTCCCTAATGCATGTCACATGTTAAGAAGCACATATCTGATGCTGTGCTTTCCCTCTCTGCCTTTTCCCTCCGTTTCTCTACAGTGATTGTGGTGCTGTTTGCTGCCCTGAGGAGACAGAGGAAGAAGGAGCCTCTGATCATCTCCAAAGAGGATGTCAGAGACAACGTTGTCAGTTACAATGATGAAGGAGGAGGAGAGGAGGACACTCAGGCCTTTGATATTGGCACGCTGCGCAACCCAGAGGTGATGGATGCTAACAAGCTACGCAGGGACATCATACCCGAAATGCTGTTTCCTTTTCGGAGGACATCACCGATAAAGGATAACACGGATGTGAGAGACTTCATAAATGGGAGACTTCAGGAGAACGATTCAGACCCCACTGCACCCCCCTATGACTCCCTTGCTACATATGCTTATGAGGGCAGTGGCTCTTTGGCAGAATCCCTGAGTTCGCTGGAGTCTGCTGCCACCGAGGGGGACCAGGATTATGATTACCTCAGCAACTGGGGACCACAATTTAAAAAACTGGCAGAAATGTACATAGGGAGGAGTCCTGACAGAGAGACCTAGAGAAAGCCATTAGTCTCTCTTTTTCCAAACTCATTCTTAATGTCTGTTTATCTAGCTAGCCAGCCAGCCAGCTGTTTGTCTGGTTAGTTTGTCTGGTTAGTTAGCTAGCCAGCTAGTTGACTGTATGTCTACCTATCTATCAAGCTGTCTGTTTGTCTAGTTTGCTAGCTGGCTCGCTAGTAACTGGTTGTCTGTTCGATTCACGTACAAATGTGCGTGCACATGCACAAGCACTGAGACAGAAAGCTCTGCCATCCACATGTGGATGCTGAAATGGAAACCAAGACTTGAACTGAGCTGATTCCTTTTTTTCTTTTTCTCATTAATAGAGATACAATATAAATCTCAACGTTTTGCTGTCTTTGGTCATAATCAGTAAAGATGCCTTTAAATTTTAGGACTTTTTGTGTACAATGGTGTGGACAATGTGTTTTGTAATCGACCTGAAAGATAGTAGTATTGTATACTATCGATGTTCAGTGGTACCGACTTGGTTTGGGTGGGGAAGGGAAGGAGTCAAGTGGCTTTTATCAGCCAGCTCCATTAAATACTGTAAATGTACAAAGTGTTTTTAATGATGGACATCCTACTATTTGCTATCTCTGTTTGAAAAGCAATGTTCATGTGAATGGTTGGTGCAGTTTATTTGTCAAACTGTGAATTCATTTCATCATTATAGGTGTAACATATAATGAAAAGTGTATGTTGTAGGAAAGTGTCATACACTGATTTCATGCTGTTTGAATGCTGAGTCATACTGTTTTATATTTATATTTTTATACTTATTTTCTTAATAAAATCATGCCGAAAAGAAAGTCGTATTCCAGGTTAACTGTCTGCTTTTGTGTTTAAAGGGAAGTGCTTGTTGGGTTAGTCTCAAAGTGGAACAGAGATAATCGTTTTGGACATCTTTCCAGAGTGCATGTTACAAACTCTTCCATTCATTATTAGGATTATTACATAATTGACTGATTAAAACTTTTATGTTAATATGATGACAAATTTCAGAAATAGACATGGAGTGATTTAGAAAGAGCAAAGCTTGTTAGCCTAAAACTGTGAATTCAAACAGCCCATGGCTGCTGAAAAAGTAAGAGGTTCAGAAAAATATCAAAGGGCTTAAATGGAGTAATTACATATTTCTGATGTTTCCCATTATATCTGAACAGTTTGTTCAAACCACTATGCACCTTGAGTAACATTCAAAGTCCAAAATCTCAGTGAAAAGTGTCTGGTATATGAAAGCAATTGAAGAGAAAATAAAGGGCCTGTGTTCTGGATTACTATCTTTATCTCTGATAAAACATTGCTTTGCAATTTAACTTGAACCAACATCAGAGCTGGCATTTACTGTCTCTATTAACAAAATGCCAAATGCACTTTGCAGAAATGTTCTGGTAAAAACTCTGCAACATCCCTCTGTGCCAAGATGCTATAAAGTTGTCATACAACTGAGCTCAACATGGAAGCAAAGACTGAGCATGTAAAACTCTCCAAGTTTAGAATGTTGGACTGAAAGGAGGCGTTTAGCTCCAATGTGTGAGCCATACCTGGAGATGGGTATAGGATTCAGGTCAGATCATGGTTGCATCACCAATGAATTGCTCCAGATTTTGATTTGGACACCGAACCAGGTCCACCTCTTCTGAAAGCCTCATTTTGGTTTGGCTCTGAATGCAGTGTTCCAACTAATCACACCCAAAGGGAAAACAGACCAGCTTCAGATTCAGCCGGACGAAAAATCGAAGGCGTGAAAACACCCTTTAGCTGTGCATCTCACTGGCTCTCAAAAGTCTTGTGAGATATTGCTATAAAACTACTGACAAACTGAAAATGGTCATTTCCAAATTTACAGTTTATCAAACACCAAATGCGTTAATGCTACACTTGTGTGTAAAAAAAAAATATGCACAGCTGATAAACGGTCAGCTGCATTACTTGGATCTAGGTCATACAATTTTCTGCTTAAGTCCTAAAAACAAGCTGCTAAGGTTAAATCTCTCCTGAGAAAACATGTATGGATACTTCTCCAGAACTAATTCGTCAATACATTTTTTTACTCTGAACAAGAGATTCATCATCGTTTATAAGAAAGGGGCATTTGCTTTGGAAAGTTGAATCTCTATAAATTACAGTTCCGAGAGTTGCATAGTAATTTAGTGCACCTGTAAGCTAACGCATCCAATATAACTGCCAAGCAATATATCTGCTCCTTGTGATGTTTTTACTGTGTAGTCAAAGCATATAGAAGTCTTCAGTAAAACAACCCTGCTTCTAATTTGATTTGTGACCTTAGTAAACATTTTCTAAATGGGTTTAGTCTTAATTGTTGGTTTAATGGCTTGTTTAACAGAGCATGTTGTCAGTTTTGTGAACGATGGTTCTACTTAGACTAAATTGATGATGAAGCAGGATATGTTTCTGAGCAGCGCTATCCTGTGACGAACATTGCTCTCTCGCTGGTCTAAAGGCCAATATACTGTTAGCCAAATCACTGAACCTGAGGGTTCAAAGCACAGTTGATAAGTATAAAAGCCATTTTTGAATATGCATAAAGAAAATCATCAAAACTCTTCAGTGCAAAGGTTTACTAATGGATGTAAAGCAATACTCTACTTACTTTTGTTAGTCATGAAGGAGATGGGTTCTCTGTCTAATGGGATGAATTGCAAGAAATATGTTTTAGTTGACCTCCAATAGAGGATTTCATAGGTCCAGTGAGAAGTGATTAGTCCTTCATCATTTCATTAATAGTGCATCACAATCATGTTTCATGTCTTGCCACTAATTTGACCTCAGTGACTAAAACTGAGACTAAAAAATGCAAAGAGCGCAACTGTGCTCCTCAGGGTATTCATTGGCTTTCCAGACAGAAAGAGAGAATATTTCTACACATCGGATGAGATCTGACTCACAAAACCCACGTTTTCATATTCCATTGATGTAAGGGAAGATTGGAAGAAAACTTAATCGTTAATGCCTGATGATAAACCACCTAGGCTATACTGCAACTTTAGAAATTCAGGTGATGTCCAAAGAAAAGGAAAAACAATTTTATATTTTTGTTTCTGTAAATGACACGTAGCATGTGACTGGGACTTGGGGTTATGCTCACATGCCGACGGTCACTCAGCAGCCCCGTGTTATTAGCCTGTAGCCTGACACCAGATGGTTTGTTACACTCAACCGCCTGGGAAGTCCTCCACAGAAGCATTTGGAAAAGGGCAGGAACTATCAAAAATACTCAGCAGGTGATTGGCTGAAGCCTCTCTGATCTATAAAGTGCTACTAGCAGAGCTAGTCAGCCAGTAGGAGCTGCACTGTTGACTCCTATCAGAATCCAGCTGCCTCAAAACAAATATTTCTAAGGGGACTAAGATTTGTTTTGAACCATGGATAGCAGGCTTGGCCAGACAAAGACCCTCAAACTTTGTAGCTATATGGTGAAAGGAAAAAAAAAAAAAAGGGTCAAAGATCAGGTTGGAATAAAACATTGGCTCAGATGGTCACAACAGGAGGTTTACTAACATTATTCAACTGAAAACACTTTTGGTACTTACAGTATGAACTTTGGAGGTCTACTGGTGTTGCTTAGTGTCAGTAATTGTTTATTTCAGGTCATTATGCAATAGAAATTATATAATGACCTGAAAATGATTTTCCTGCTGCAAATGCAGCCAATCCCCTCAGTTCCAACTTGCCATAGCTCCATCTCAGACTGTGCACAGCTGCTTTTAGCTTTGCACAAACATACTCTAGACACCGAGCTGATGCCACAACTCAACAACTTAAACTTTCACAATGTTTTTGTGCCCCCTGCAAAGCTGGTACAAAACAGGCCTCGTGTCATGTTTCATAATGCATGATTTTTCCTTTTATAAAAAAAGAATATATATATATATATATATATATATTGTGGCTGGAAAAGACTGAAATACGCAAAGTACTGCAATCAATAATGCAGATGAAATATTGGTATGCAGACAAGATGTGACAGCAGCAGCGGACCGCCTCAGGCTTTTTTTTCTCCCCCTTGTCCTGTGCCTACCTTTTTAAAAACACTCGTCTCTTGCACAGCACTCCTACAAACAAGTTACGAGCCGATACCCAGGGCACCTAATTTCTCATATGTCCTGTATATCAGTGTAATGTGGCTGAAATGTAACTGAAAGGTCATTATTTTAAACACAGTCTGATTACATAACTGTCCATCTGGCCACTTTAAAACCTGAGCTACCCCACATGAGTGCTGAATAGATTTTTGCATTTACTGACCTTTACCATTTTAAATACCCATGTGTCGATACAAGAGGACTTCAAATTGTGTTTTAAACTATTATAATAACCTTAAAAAGCAGTAAAATTAAGGAACTCTTGAAAAACCTGTAACTTATAAACAGTGGACATCAAGGTTCATACCATTTATTATTGTTCTTTTGTTTTCTAATCATTCACCATCAACCAAAGAGTCACTTTCAGGACTTGGAAACACATTATTTTTTTTATTATAGTCCGTTATTAGTCTGGATAAGGAGTCGCTCGGTCACTTTAATCAAGGTTTCACACCTTAGGACCTACTATCACAGGCCTTTGAGCCAGAGAAGTCACAGCATTGCCAGGCATGGCCTTGTGAGAAGTACTGGGAAGCTCTAATGAATCCAAGAGGTCGTCAAATGTGATTTGTTTCCGGAAACCGTAATAGAACATGTGCTCTTTTCACTATGAAGCATCTATGTAGCAATAACATAGCACGGACAGCAGACACGTACAGCAGTTTTTTCTGGCTATCATCGAGCCACTTTCTTCCATTTAAAATAAATTCAGAGCTCTACTGGCTTGTAGTTACAGACGTGGGTTGAACATTAAAGAACACAAGGCAGCTTTTTTCCCTTAGGGAAGAAAATTACTTCTGAGCACAAGGGAATGCATCAGTGACATGGCATACAGCCTAGTTTGTTATAATTACAAGCAAAAGCATTTCTGAATAGGCATCTTAATGACCAAACAAATTGTTGCATATTTCAAACCCATCTGGATCGTTTTCTTGGGGGGGATGTGATTGCTGTTTAGAAATAGAGAACACCATCTTTGTTGAGGTGAATATACAAAATCATGGGCTTTTTTTCCCCAAAGCATGTTTGGTGTTCATATACAGGCGGCACATGTGATTTTCTTCATTTTGTTTACAAGTTACTGTAGGCATGTAAGAGCTTATTAAAGCTTTGGGAAGGAGCCAACTCACACCTTATTGCTGGTGTATTTTGAAGTTGAATCTGTCCTAAATATTGCATTCAACACAGTCTAAGACATGGAAGATGGTTTTCTTGTATTTCTTTTTAACTCTCAATGGGAAAAAAAATTAAATATGATAACCATAATAAAGAACATTGCATAACATAACACTGTGTAAAAATATACTTCTTTAGTTAGTATTTGGCTCCATCTTCTGGACAAATATGTTTACACCCAGTAAATTCTGATATACTGCCCTTAGTAGGCTTTATCTCTTCAAAGCATCACTGTTAATACTTAAATATAATTTAACAAAGGTTTCTTGGATATACAAGTATGAAAAGCATGTATGATCATTATATAATTGGTTGAGCACAAAGTAGAAATAAAAACTTGAAGAGCATCAGTTTACCATGTAGAAATATTGAGATGCTTGAAAGAAATAAATGTGAGAGGAAAATTAGATTTTTTGTCTGCTCATTTGTATGTTGCGGAGCTTGGTACAGTTTTCATATCACACATATGTTTCAGTCATTTGGACAGCAGTGTTTGGTTTTGATGGTTGACAAGTCATCAACAGAGGGCAGTAGAGATCCGTCAAAATGTAGCAAGGATCAGCAGCAAGTACTGCAATTGCTAAACAGATTCCCCATGCACCAAACATGGGGGTAATTTCATACACACAGCATTTCAATAACATCACAATACAGTAACAAATGTCCTGCTTTAAGTAGCTAATGGTGATTCATAAAAGGACCAAATCAGGTAATTAATAAAGTTAAAAAATATATAGATTAAAGCTGCTACATCTCTATTCTTGATTAAAATAAAAAAGGAAAATATGTGAAATGCATGTGAACATCTGAAATACTAAACTTGATAACTTAAGTTTCATAGATAAGGGATACCCTGAGAACCATATTTTCATCTTACTCTATTTGCCAAGGTTCGAATAGTTAAATACTATATTTACAATACACAGTTTTAGGCAGTTATTCAGGACTCACTTATTTCAAGTGTTTACTCTCAAACTAAGCAGACCATCTATTAGTTGCAGCTACAAAAACTCCTGCATGGAATTACGCATATTTTTCATTACCTTATTTAACAGCTAACAAAAAATAACAGAGGCTCAAGCACATTTATTAAAGTTTTGTTTTACCTTTAGTGCATTTTTATCTAAATACACTCAGTGATTTGATTCTTTTTGAAATCATAGAGCACTGGGCACAGTTTAGATTTAAATTAGTGCCACTCATCAAAGGGAGAATATTATTTGTGTAAACAACAACAAGCGTTACCATACAGCATGCTGTGTTGAAATAACTGCAATGTTTCCGGATGCCTTTTCATTACGTCTGTTATATGAGTTGCACCATTCAGCCTCTGTGATAATGGCCATTTTATTTTCAGGGTGGGCAGATGAAATGCACCCTTTGTGGGTATACAATATGGATGATTACATTTCCTGATTTAGACTTGTCCTTGCTGTCACCTCGCTCCCAATGAGAGGAAACATAAGACACGAGTGCCCACTTCAGACACAGAATACACAAAACCTCGTCCAATCTTCACATTCAACCTCTCTGTGTCTGCCTAAAGCACCAGGCTCTGACCCAACTTTAACCCCTCTGAGTTAAACCACCCTCTAAAAGCCTCTTCAATGCTTGACACAAAAAATCCTGAAAACAACAACAACAACAAAAATGTTCATCTGTGTGAAACAAAATATTAGGAATCACTATCAAGTTTGTCTATTTGCAGTGCAAGGATTTAAAAAGATTACAAAATGCACATTTGACCCCCTTTAGATAATCTCTGTGACAGCAGCCTCTAGCACTTGTGTATAGTGTGCCTTCCAGAGGTCAGCCCCGATCTCATCTTCCATTTTCTGCGTTCGTTAAGCTCCATTCTGCTAAGCGTATCCAAATTGGGTAATTCTGTGTTCAATTAAGCAGGGCAGACACAGGACATTCAACACAATGTCAATGAGATGCCACTAGGAGTGAGCTATCAATTTGATAGACAGCCAGAGAGGTAGATAATAAGCTGTTGTATGTCCCCTGATTCTGCATCACCCAAGGCCGTCCCTACAATTGAATTACACTGGTGCCTTGGTAAGTCAGTGCTGATAGGGGCTTATGAATTGCAAAAAGCCACCTTGCAGTGACTGACTATTTTGTATAATTGTGCGGTTGTCTATAGCTATCATGGCAGTGCCTCCCTACCAGCCATGGACATGATACCAGTATAAAGAGGCCCACTAGGCCACACAAAGCACTGCAGTTGTCTTTAGGCATGTGGCCAGAGAGAAAGAAAGGAGTGAAGGCGAGAATTAGGGGGATGGGGTGATTCTGCTATGCGCTGTGAGCCAAATATCCCTGGGACATGTGCCAAGTGGCCAGTCACAAGGATGGCATGCCAAGAGAATGCTATCCGGCCAGGTTGCACGGCCAGATAAAATGCTCCGTGGGCTGCCCGTGGCTCATCAAATACGTCCCACAGTACAGCAGCCTCCTTTTTCACTCATTTCTTTCCATATCGCTGCTCACAGCAATATAAACATGCTGCAATCACTGAAAAAAACCCAACCAAAACCAGAACATTCGTACATGCATCAGGTAATTCTGCCCTGGTGCGAAAATACAAGTTTATCCCAAGGTTGGCAAAAGGAAAAAAAAAAGATCTAAAGCTTTGATTTTGTTTGGACATTAAGCCCACAGCCAGAGCTCTGACGTTTCTGTTGTTCAGGTTTGAATAAAAGCTCCTCGGGGTGTTCAGCATCTACCTATTGCAACTGAAAGGCAACAACACAGAAGAAAAAAAAAAAGACTTTTGATAGCACTCATTGTTCTAGGCTTTTCAGTGGAAAAAGTAGCAAAGACTTTAATTATCAAATTTGCCAGTACAGTTATAAAGTCATTGGGTTTTATGCTGTGAGTCAGATAAATTTAATTGTTTCAGGATATTAACACTCTTTATTATTAGGCAAAGAAAATGTCTCAAGGCATCAAAGAGATGTAAGCATCCAAATCAAGTCTTACTGTGGTGTGGCGAATAATAAACCAAACTTTTTTTTTTTGTACAGGGGGGTTTCAAACACTAAAAAGCTGTGACCTGTGTTTTGTGCTAATATTTTGGCCACAAATTGGAACGGTGATCTTTCAAAGGAAAATGAACTTGAGCAGAAGTTTTCTGAAATAACCTTGCAAAAAAAAAAGAAAAAAGAAAAAGAAATGTGAGTTTTCATCGTGTCAGCTCTGGAGGAAGGGGAGAATAAAACATCATATTTAAACTGTTTGGTCAATTATTTCAATGTTTAATGGCATTAAGCTGTGTGCTGTTGGAAAGCCTGTTTATTTCCCTACAAACTGTGCCACACTTGTAAGGAAGATGTATTTGTAGGATATACAGCAGAGTTCAGTTTGTGGGTTCACCCAAGAAAAACTTGTCAAATCTTATTTTGCTGTTGCCTTGGCGGAGCTTCTTGTATGAAATGGTTGTAGCATGAAAAGCAAAAATATTGGCAGTTAAACACTTTCTTCATTTTGCAAATGTTAGAAGAACCACATACAGCCAAGGCAGCTTATTACTCACTCCTCAACCTGGTCACCAGCTTGGTTACACACAGTGTTGTATCAGAGGAGGGGAACATGCAACAGTTACAGCCTATGGGCGACTCCAAAACTTAAAAAAAAAAGGCAAATGATGAGTATCTTTGTTTTGTCAAATCAGGTTTTCCATTTCACATCTTCCATTTCCCTGGATCCAGCTGGTATGGTTGACAAAAACTTAAACATCATAAACATCAAGCAGTAATACATATACACACACATGACACAGGCCACATGCTCACAATGAGGATTTACTCTACTTAAAAACTGATTCACATAACCTATTAATTATCAGTACTCACTAATTTATTCATCTTTAGGCTCTTTAAAGGCGCGCTGCGTAACTTTTGAAAAATATGTGTTTCCGACTCGTCCAGCACATTTCTGGAGTTATCACTGCCCAGCAGCATCCTGAGGCTGAGAAACCCCCCTACTTTTTAATCCAAGACGCCTCCCGACGTTGCTGCTGAATTTCACTTTACAGCACTGCATCACACACAAACATAAACACACGGGCGGATTTTAGCCTGGTACACCAGCCTGACTAACGTCATGTACGAGTTACACAACAAGTCAGTCTAGGATCCTTCCATTGGAGACTGATTTCCAAATCAAGATAAGAGGCAGGACTACCAGGAACAAATTGAACATCTTTTTGTAAGGGTGCGTTTACACTCTGGCAGTCCACTTCAAAAGGACCGTGGTCCGATTCCTCAGATAGTCCACTTCGTTTGGTGCAGTCTGAATGCCAACCGTACTCTGGTACGCACCAAAGAAGCAAACTCTGGTCCACCTGAAAGCCAGGGATCTCAGTTCACTTGCAAACAAACTATCGGACTATCCAGCATACAGTAGACACCCAGCGCACCTAATGGAATGGACATTTGTCGACCGCAATAAAGCAGAAGTATAAGAAAGTGGGGTAGATTATCGTTTGGGTTGGAGAGAAAACGAAGCAAACAGTGCATTTTTCAATAAACCAAAGTTAAACAGCTATGATAAACAACTGGAAAATGTATAGACAGAGGTAGACTGGGCAAATAATAAGAAACAGAAGGATTTCCACTTTAATCATAGAGTCCGTTTTTCTTCCTCTTCCTGCTTTTTCACAATTGATCAGTGATTGTATTGGGGAGTGTCACCCCTAGCGGGCAGTAGTTTAAAGGTTGAATATGGAACATTTTCATTAAAAGCTATATTTTTTAAAAGATAATACCACCACAGGTCGTTTGGGGGTGTACAGAATGAAAGTACAACAT
The DNA here is from genome assembly GCA_023101725.1 of Atherinomorus stipes. NCBI lineage: Eukaryota > Metazoa > Chordata > Actinopteri > Atheriniformes > Atherinidae > Atherinomorus > Atherinomorus stipes. The sequence goes on from JALJCO010001315.1 coordinate 87,820, forward strand.
TTCCCAGAAAAATTATATTTAGCCTAAAAATAATTATAAAACAAATTTTGACGGGTTCGATAATGGCATTTTATTTACGTCTATAAGCCAATACACGCCACCATTGCAGGTTGCCAAATACGATCTCTGCGTGGAAACAATATTTCGGTCATAGTCAGGCTTGTACAGGGGAAAACCGTAGAGACGACGAGTGAAGCAGCTGCTTCAGAGCCCTGGAGATATTATCTGTTTCTGAGGAGGAGTGACCTGAGAAGAGCAAAACCTGGAGTAAATTTAGGTGAAGACTACACTAAATGGACCCTACATCTAAACAGATGAGTTATATATAAAATAAATCACCCACCTCACAGTTGACATGAGGGTAAACTTGACCAATTAAACCTAAGGAGATTTTTTGAACCAGGCTGTTTATTTCTGCTTTGAAGTTGGACTTTTTATGGGAGTGTGTGGAGATTTGCTCTGTTTTGGAGCCAGCCCCTAGTGGATGAAGAAACGATTTCATTTTTTGGGAAACTCGGAAGTAGCCTCACTGTTCTCCCGCGGAGTTTGCCCCTTGGTCAGAGACCTAAAGAAACTGCACAAACTGATAAATAAGGCTGGCTCTGAGACAGCTCTAGTGCCCCTGGTGCTGATTGTCCAGAGAAGAACGCTGCACAAAATGCTGAATAATTCTTCACAGAATAACATGAGAAAATAACAGTACTTGTTAAATGAGAGACTTATTCAGGTTTGCTGTGACACAGATAGGTACATAAGGACACTTTTGCCAGCCACCCTCTGGAACTGAAATGTTTTTTTTTTCTTTTCTTTTTTACTAATAATCAATGATTTTATCTTAATTTTTCAAGAATTTAAAAAAAAATCTGCAACTTTACAATTTCCATTTTGGGATTAATAAAGTAACTTTAATTCATTTTGAAAAAAATAATAATAATATATATATATATATATATATATATATATATATATATATATATATATATACATATGTATATAGCAAATATGTTTAATTCTTCAGGGCAACTAATTTGAAGGTTACCTTTAACCAAAATAATGCAGCCATAACATCTACAAATGTTCATTCTGCTTCCCTTTTTTTTCTCCCCTGAATGAGGAGACGTTGGCCTAAAAGTGCCATAGCGATGTCAAGAGAGCAGCCAGAGGATGACAGCAAAATTCACTGCAAAAGGGTGTAATGAAAACAAATGTTAGAATGTTAGAAAAAAAAAAAGAATTTGACAAATGTGAGACAGTGAGGCGTCAGAATTGGAAAAACCATTAGCTGGAGCCTGGAGTCCTTAAAAAATCATGTTACATGCACAAGAAGTGAGAGGAACATGGTTTCTCACTCTGAAGTGTTTCTGAAAAGGATATGGGATGAAGGAAGTGGACGCTAACCGCACCTTTTGAAAGTCTATAAAAGAAATAACTGAATAATTTTGATATTTATAGATAACTTGAATTAATTATAAAATAGAAAATAGACAAATCTTAATTCTAACCTTCCCAAAGCAATAACATTTGTTGTTTTTGCAAGTGCCACAAAACATATGCTTATTTTGAAGCAGCAGTTGGAAAAAAAAAAAAAAAAATCCCAGGAGTGAGGACAAAGTGGACAGATGGGTCAACAAAACCTTTGCCCCTAACAGAAGAGGTTGCTGTTCATTTCATTATATTAAAACAACCCTGAAACTAAAGGCTCCTCTCCCTCATGGGTGTTTCCTCAACCTTAACTAAGTACTTTATCCTTCAATGTGATTTTTCTCTGAAACCTCACCAATTTGTTTTAGTGGCTAGATCCACGCAAATCCTAAGTATAACACTGTCACACTGCAAAAAAGATTCCTCGCCCTATGCCAAGCCCAGAAATTATTTGTAATGGTAATCCTACAGATAGGAGATAAGGGGCACGGCCAGATGAGCTATTTTCCTGTTTAATTTGGAGGATTTGTTGCCTACAAATATGTCAGGAAGATCCTCTAAAACCCATTAAAGTCATGAAATGACATTGAAATGAGGGCTATAGTGTAAAAAAAAACGTTTTTTGAATGCAAATGTAAAACAGTTTCTGTACCCTGTTGCAAAACAATGATTTGTACTTCAGTACAATCTGAAGGTTATACTGTATCTGTATATATAGTGAGCACAATACATTCTCCACTATAAGTATGTGTGTAAAAATGAAGAAAATTAAAAAAAAAAAAATAAATAAATATCTTCGCCAATTACATTTGTGAGGAAATGATATTGATCTCAGGAGGAGCTGAGCATAAAGACGTACTCATTGTTTGATGTGGCATACTTGTAACCTGTCACTTTACAGTCAAAACAAAGGTCCCCAGAAAGACTTCAGATTGCATGTCTGTGAGGTTTATGCTAGCAGTCAAAGTAAGAAATGTATGTTTTCTTCACTTATTGAGACTGTTGTCTACAGTGCAGTAGGGATGTAGAGATTACTGGATATTAATTGGTGATCTGAGACAGACGTGATGTGGCTGCACCATACCTTCAATGTGCACTGGATAAAACTGTGTGTATCTGCCTTAGTTTGTCTGAACCGGTAAACCCATGGTTACATTGATTTTTACATAATTTTATCTCCTCTGCAACTGTGTTTTCACCATCACTATCTTTTGGCGTTTTGCTATCAGAAAGGTGGTGCAGCCGCAGTTAGTAAGCAGCAAATATAAAGGGGAAGTGAGACAACAGGTGAGGAGATGTTCTGCATACCTCTGTCGACATAGAAGTCAAAAGTTTGGCAATACTTAAGATTTTTTAAGAAAGAAGATGGAAAATTTTACAAGACATTTGTGATTTGCAAACAATGTTGCACTGCTACAAGAGATATTAAAAGCATGACGGACACAGCAAGACTGGCAGCATAGTGTGGATACTTCTGATGCTGCTCCCTGATGCACCACTTCTTAAGATGATTCTACTGATGCACAAGTATGACGCAAACAGCAGCTAAACTGGTGAGAAAAGTATTTTGTTTTTTTCTTTTAAAAAATATCTGACACTACCCTGTATAGCTATCTCTGTATGTACCATAGCAAATTGCATCTTTTTAAGTTGGATTCACCTCTTTACTCAATCAAGTACCAAATACATCCTTCAAAGGAAAAGAGAGAGGACAAAATAATTTTTACATTGTTTCGAAACCAGATGTAGACTTGTAAATTATTTGTTTTGTGTAGCATGAGTCACACTGCACTATAAGCGCATTGTATAAAATCAAATAATTAAATCATTAAAGGGATACAACACCCACAGAATGATGTGCCTTCATTTTCTACTCACCCTCATGCTGAGCAAGACTGTGAAGCACTTTTGTAATATCTGAAATGCAGCCTGGGGGGGGGGGGGGGGGGGGGGGGGTTAGTTATCCACCGACATTCATATAATAGGATTCACTGGTGCCTGAAATGAAAAGGTCCATAAAAGTCCACAAAATTTATCAATTTTCCTCCATACTGCTCATCCAATGTAATCTAAGTGTCCTGAGTGGGTAGCGTCCATAATTTACACGAAACAACATAATTTAGTTTATTTTTATAGCCTAAACAGTAGAACATCGTACTTCCCGATGCACGTTCATGCGAGTTGACAACCCTACAGAAGCTGCAGCGTTCAGCGCCTACTCTGCTGATAATGCAAGCATAGAAGAAGAAAGTCGCTGTTTACATTGTGTTAAGAGCGACCGAGCTGTGGGCAAACACAAGAAGGGTTGGCTATTGATAAGAAAGAAAGAAAGAAAGAAAGAAAGAAAGAAAGAAAGAAAAGGACATGCAATCTCGTCTTTCACGGCTTCCCTAGTGTCGTGAACTCGCATGATCGCGCATGTAGGAAGTGCAATGTTCTACTGTTTAGGCTATGAAAATATACTAAATGATGTCGTTTCGAGTAAATTCTGGACGCTACCCACTCAGGACCCTTGTATTACATTGGACGAGCAGTATGGAGGAATATTGACAAGTTTTTGTGGACTTTTATGGACCTTTTTGTTTCAGGCACCAGTAAATCCCATTATATGAATGACGGCGGACAACTAACCGCCCCAGATCTCTAGCTGCATTTGAGATATTAAAAAAGTGCTCCAGAGTCTTGCTCAGCATGAGGGTGAGTAGAAAATGAAGGCACGTCATTCTGGGGGTGTTGTATCCCTTTAATGAATCGCATCGGCAAGGGGTTTCACTGAATCGTTGATAATATTGTATAGTTGGCAGATGTGTACTGAACTGGTCTCATGGTGGGGATTCATATCCTTCTTGTGCTGCACCGTGCAATTAGCATACAATTTTGTATAATGCTGATCAATAAATTCATCAAAATATATTTAATTTTATCAATCACGTGAGTACTGAATACCAGTATATATATTTTGCATGATGTGGCTGTAAATATTTCCTTTGCTCTTCAGACAGGCAGTTACATTGTCTTCAAAGGCAGTGAGCTCTGTAACTAGAGCTGGTTTGTGGACCATTAATCTGGCTTTGCATGGGGCCCTATGAGTAAAGCACCTCAATGCTTCTTTGACTGGAATTGCCCATGCTGCGCAATGAAATGTCATTGATCCAGGTAACAATTATCTGTTGAAGGCAGCTCAAAAGTAATGGCAGTGCCTTGAATTCAAAGAGAGTCCTATTCTCTTTCCAATTAAAAACATTGAACATTTTTCTTCCCTTTCTGTCCTTATATTTCAAAGTAAGGATAGAGAAAGGTAGTGGAGTGTAATGACTGTTGTTGTTTACTTTAAATTGGACACATGGACAAAAACTACCCAGAGATTGCTTATTCTACATTGCCGTGGGCATTCTGCAATTGCTTTTTTTTTGAGGAAAACATATGAAGTCCCATGACTCGTTCTGCCCTAAGCATGCTGGTGTTGTTGAATTTTAGTTGATCAAGGGAAAATAAAAGATAAATATATTGAATCATTTTACGGTAATTAGTCTGAGTTGGGAATTGGCAGAAGTCCAGCATAAGTACATTTCTCCTCCAAAATGTGTCCAAAATGACCCGCAGAGGTCCTATAAAGGGTAAAAACAACAGAGGACACTTGTCTGTTGTTTCACAGGGAGCTTTCCTGGTCATGATGGGTGCCAGCTTGGCTAGGCCATGTCAATATAACTCATACGTTTCATATTTATAACGTCCTCTCCTTTTTATACTAAGAGCCTGCAATGCATTATTTATGCTGCCAAGAAGATATTGAATTTTACCCTGACACTTGAATAAGGTATTGTCTGTCCAACTTAAGCAGGGTAAAGAGAACCATAATATTTGTTTAGGACCATCAATCCCAAACTTTAACTTTAATTCAACATAAATATTGATGTGGTATACTGTAATAAACCCAATTTGTGACATTGACAAGGCAGCAGTTTGCTTCGTTGCCTCCACAAGAGTTTAACACCTCTGTCCCAGATCTATTGTGGCTCATTGTCCTTTGTCATGTTTAACATTAAAAGTCCATGAATTTTTAATCATCAACATGGTAACAGTTGGGCTTTTGTATTGGCAAAGTGCTATCTTTAGCCCTCAGCTCAGCCAGGGAGGCATATCGGCTGGAGGAAGGTAATATGACCTTAATGTGTCAGAGCCAGAGACCTCGCCTGTCAATAATACATCAGGATCAGCACTTTTGAATCAGCACAGAGCCTCCCCACCTGAATCTCTGGAGCGTGTGCTGCCAAGCTGTTCTCATTCACTGTTTACAAGCACTTCTCTGGGTTGTATTCAACCATGATTTTCTGCTGCTTCAAGTGTCTCTTTCAAGAAATATGTGTTCTTCAAGTTGGGCATAATAAGGCCAAGTCAATATAAGATTTATTAGTAACAGGATATAAAAGGTAGTGAAACAAACAAGTCAAATGAAGAAACTTGGCATGTGCTATACATCATGTCCCAGTTATCTAAAACCAGATCGAATTGCTTCTTGGATATTAAACTGCAGTTCCAATTTCAGGAGCTGCGATGTGCTTAATATTTAAGGTTTGACCTTGGTCAAGTTTCAGCTTTTTTCCCTCAGTGCATATGCTATCTTTTCAGTAATCAGAACACGAACAATCTGGTAGCCTTTATATTTATGGAGATGAAGTGTACCCAAGCAGTGAAAGTGTATTCATTTCAAGACAGACTGACACATGTAGATAGATGATGAATGCTAATAGTCCTTTGGCAAAGGTTTAGGTAAAGTATTCCTTAATCTTGGCTCCATGTTCGTGTAATGATACATTGTTTCTGACTTTCTGTGCTTAGAAGCATATATGTGGGTGTCTGAAGAAACTACCAGTTCAGAAAATGAGAACCTGGTGCTATGTTTTAGGTCCAGTCTAACTGAAAATGTAATCTTCAAAGCTTTAATCATCATACACCCTCACCCATGGATCGCCCGGGTGAGGGTGTATGATGAGCAAAGACCCAAAACAACCTATGATCGTGGGTTTATCACTGATAACATGTCGAAGTATCACCATAGGGTGTTTTGAAATTCTAGATTTGTGGGTGCAGTTATGTCATTCTACATTGTGCATCTTTTTTTTTTCTTACCTCTACCTGAACAATGCTGCATTCACTATAGGCCTACCTCAATTTTGGGTGATTGAAACTTTTTTGGCTTTTGTCAATAAGCATAAAATCTCATTATTAGATATGGAATTTCCCTAACTTCATTTAGGTGGTAATAATAATTTACCCACATCAAATACCATATTATACTGTATTTTACTGGACAATAAGTCACTTAAGTTTGCTGGTCCTGCGACTTATACTTACAGTGGGTACGCAAAGTATTCAGACCCTTTAAACTTTTCACTCTTTGTTTCATTGCAGCCATTTGCCAAAATAAAAAAAAGTTTATTTATTTCTCATTATTGTACACTCGGCACCCCATCTTGACGGAAAAAAGCAGAAATGTAGAAATTTTTGCAAATTTATTAAAAAAGAAAATCTGAAATATCACACGGTCATAGGTATTCAGACATTCATATTTAACTCATATGCTTTCCATTTCTTCTGATTCCCCTTGAGATGGTTCTACTCCTTTATTGGAGTCCAGCTGTGTTTAATTAAACTGACTGTACTTGATTTGGAAAGGCACACACATGTCTATAAACGACCTTACAGCTCACAGTGCATGTCAGAGCAAATGAGAATCGTGAGGTCGAAGGAACTGCCGAAGGAGCTGTAGGGCTGTCAACAAATATTCTAAATTTGAATATATGTTCGAATATCAATAAAAACCCAAGATTCGGATGTGAAAGTTAATATTCAAATATTAAATAAACAGTGGGGAAAATAACCTGTTACATTAGGCCTACATTTGCTACACTGGTTCGATTACAGGGCGACGGTTTCAAGTTGTTCCATGTTTATTACAGCTTGCTCGGAGCATTCAATGTTTGTTAATTTAATTTTAATTTGTTGTGACCTTTAAGTGCTTGCACAAGTTAAGGAGATGCGGGGGTGGGGGGACTGCAACAAGTTCATTTTCTAATTTCCTGGGCATTGTTAAAGGTGTCATAATCTAGTGTTTTACATACACAATCCTTCTTAAATTATCTTCAAATGAAATTTTGATTATAGTTGGGTGGGACGAAAATTTGATGAGCTCATTTCAAACTCTTTTTATCCCCAATTTTTGTTTGTCGCAAGAGTGCGCACGAGAATTAGACCTGTCTGTAAGCGCATTCACAAGGCAAGCGTCAAAGTCAAAACAAAGTTTTATCGGGACAGACCAAGTGAAGGAAATGATGTCCCAACAGAAAAAAAAAACGTGATAAAAACGTAACGGTGCTGCTGATAGAGAGGATCCGCGGAGTAAAACGGCTGAACTCTAAAAAGGTAACCAAACAGTGTCAGCTTTTGTAACTACGTTAACACCTTGTCCGTTCGTCAACCATCGTTTACTGGTCTCTTACACAAAAGATAATAAGTTACACAAGCAGCAACACTTACCGACTGCACATCCTCACTGATAAATATAATCCACTGGTCCCTGGTCGTGCTGCCCCCGTCCCCCCCACCCCCCCAACCATCTTCCGCTCTGACAAAGCTGGTCATAACGCTATTCCACGGCAGGTAATCAGCTGCTTTTAGGTGGTGCTAAAGAGCTAAGCTGCTCGCAGCCTCTATAGCTCACGTCATTCAGAGAAAAAAATCCAAATACTGTGGAGGGTGCACTCTTGTGGCCAATTCTGGTGAGAAGAGAGAGCCCGCACTCAAAAACAAAGTCACTTTCACTCTCCGGAGTTTCTGGCACATTTTAACTGAGGTCCTATTCCAATACATGTTTTAACATGAAAAAGTGGGATTTCTAGGTGATGAATCCTTTAAAGATTTTACTATTGACATTAACATTAAAAAAAATGCCTACAGACTAATTCGGACAAACGCCACAACTAGACCGTCCATCATTGCCTGGGAAGCGTTTCTGTACATGTGTAGAATAGATGAGAATCAGATTTTTTTCTTAACAATATGGAGAAAATCTGGAAGGACTGTTGCATTCCTGGTTGTCGGAAAAAAAACTCTAAACTCTAGATGTGGTCATAAGTGAGTAAGAAAATCACAGACATTTATTTCATGAAGATGCTGCTATCTGTGACAAAACTGGATGGTGCTGCTCAGTCCACTGATGCCAATGTGTTCGTATCGGGGAGGAATACTGGACACACCGAGCAGAGGAGGAATAACATGCTGCCACGGCAGAGAAAACACTGGATTTCATCTCCAACAACAAAAACACAGTAAATGATGGTGACAATTTAATCTGACATTGTATTTCACATACAGTATTTATGCTCCCAAAAATGACGCACCATATAACGTTATTATGCTAGCTAATGCTAACAGAGACAGCTGTGTGTTGCTGAGAATTAATGACTAATCTGGGAGGTACTGTGAAATATAACGTTATTTGCTCTAATCAGGACAACGTTGGGACCAGAAAATAAAAATAGTTGAGTTGCCAACACAAACAGCCCTTAGTTTCATCTGCAGGACATGTTAAGGTTACTTGATCCGTACAGTCCTTAAAGGTAGAGTCTGAAGTTCCCCCAGTGAAAATAAACGTTAGACTTGAGCAAGTGAAATCTGTCTCAAACCCCGCCTTTGGGCCTCTACTCGCGGGCCATGGTGCGTTCAAATGCAACTCTCTCTCCCCATGCCTGTAATTCACTCTTTTTATATTATTTTGGTGTGTTCGGGACATTTCTGGGTGGAGATTTCTGTTTATATGGCCAGCCAATGACAGAGCTAAGGGCATGACGCTGTGTGGAAATAAGCTCATGATTGGAGCAGATGCTAGTCACTCAAACTCTCGAAGGGAAAAAAAAAAAGAAAGAAAAAAACAGCAGATGCACCAAAGAAAAGGTAAGAGTTTGAGACAGTGCACTTTGGAAAACCAGGGTTAATATTGGTTTGGCTTTTACCCGCTTCTGAGCTCTGAAGGAGAGGCTTGAAGCCAAGCGGCAACCTCAACTTGCCAACTATGATGCCACCCGGAAAAAGTCATTTTTTGTAGTTCTCCCTTCATCCGCTAGGGGCTGGCTGCAAGACTGAGCAAATCCCCATAGGCTCACATGTTAAAAACGCCACCTTCACCGCAGAAATAAACATGTTTACAGCCTGGTCCAAAAAATCATTCTAGGTTTAATAGGTCAAGTTTACCTTCTTGTCAACTGTGAGGGGGGTGAATTTTTTTATAACTCATTCATTAAAATGTTATTTAATCTTCAAATTACACATAATTAAGGCCGTGTCCATATGATTGACGTGCGGCAGACTGGAAGCCCGGCCTGCCAACTAGCTCCTAGTTAGCTCCTTCTTTGCTCTCAGTAAGGTCTCAGTTTGTAGCAGAGTCGCACAACGGCGGTTTTTAGTCAGCGAATAGCAAGTCTAACTGTGTCTTACCTTAACCATGCCGCTTAAGGGGCTTATCTTTGTTAGCTCCTGTTAGTTTCGAGTTAGCTCGGTTAGCGTTTAGCCCAGAGTACGTCAGCTGTCAATCTTTTGCCCCGCGGCCGCACTGTGCCCATTTTAGTATTTTCCGGGAGTTACGACACATGTGACACGGCAAGATGGCAACGGTAAGATACCCCCAAGTGGCTTCATTTTTGCTCTTCAGAAACCAATGGGTGACGTAGCGGAGAGTTCATCCCTCTCTCTTAACGGTCTATGCTTGAAGCTCAATAGACTGAAGAACGAGGTGGCCATTAGCTTGAGAGAGAGGGGCGCACAGTTTGAATACTGTTGTTTGCAAACAGAAATGCTGGAGGAACTTCAGACTCTACCTTTAAACAATACCAAAAGCCAATGATGTGATAAAATATAAAAGTAACAATCTTTGAAAGAGTTTAGTTTTTTAAACTTAAAGCAACACTTACCGATGTTGCATTCTTACACTATTTTTCTAACAGGGTAAAATGCTATGAATGAGGTAATGGAACTCTAAAATACAAGACAGACCCACCATTAATCAAAATAAAATATTATTCCAATCTCTAAATGAAAACTCCAACCAATCCTTGAAGTGGGGTGCACCTCTAGGATTGTCCAACGGACCTGCCTGTCAGACCTTTGATTCTGCATTGGGAGGTGGAGGGAATGAAGGGGTGTGTCTTAGGAGTGAGGCGGGACTGTTTATATTCAAATAATCTTTTTTTTTTTTTTTTTTAAAGATTTTTTGGGCACTAGTGGCCTTTATATGACAGTATATACAGGAAAGGGGCAGAGAGAGTGGGGAGCGACATGCAGCAAAGGGACCTGGACCGGGAATCGAACCGGGGCCGACTGCGCTGAGGAACTGTAGCCTCTGTTCATGGGGCGGCTGCTCAACCAACTGAGCTAATCACCGCCCCATATTCAAATAATCTTGCTGTGCTTTCTGAAATGCAAGATCGGTAAAGGTTGCTTTAAGTAATCATGAGATGTGCATTTTATATTCCAGTGTGGCTTGTCATTAGTTTCTGGAGATGAATAACAGTTTAAATTAATGCTCCGATGTAAAAAAAAACAAACAAAAAAAAACAAGTCAGAATATAATACTTAAGAGATCTCCAAATAACATAGGACATCATTACCTTAGATGACTGTCCAATGTTGTAAATCCAAATATTCACACTGCTTTCCATGCTAACATATAGGAGGGACTCGCCCCCCAGGTAATGGGGGTGCCGCAAGATGGTGCAACACAGAAAACGCTGGTCAGATCAGTCTGTACAAGTAGTTATGTATTGTATTAGTTTGTCCTCCTGTTGGCACATTGCTCAAATGGATATTCAAATTTATTTGAATTATTTGTTCATTTTAGAGCAAATATTTGAACATCATTTTGGAGCAATTTTGACAGCCCTACTGATCGATGAGAGTGATTCATTGGTTAGAGTAATACTGCGTACCGGAAGCTGGGCACACTCGTCTGACTTTTACAGCCCATCATTCTTCTAGCAGTTAGCGACATTTAGACAACGGCATCCAATTTACAGTACTTGCGTTTGTGACATGATGGGGGAATCTGTACCTGCTGTCTGCTAAACACCGGAGTGGCTCGTGCACGCTATTCTGTGGCCGGGGGCAGGGAACTGTAAACCTAGCTTTCTGAAATGCCAAAATATCTTCGATCGACCCGTCGATCAGAGTCCAATCAATGTTTACATCCATGCGAGTGCTGCTGGTGCCGGTGCTACAAACAATTCTGTAACCCTTCAGAATCAGTGTCTCTTCCGGGGCGACGTCATGAAATGGGCGTAAAACATGCTGCAATTGGTCGAGAGCTCTGTGGTTCAGTACCGTCAGCCATCTTACTTCCGTGTTGTAAATTAGACACATAGAAATACTGATATTTAAAGGTTGAATATGGAATACGGACAGAACAGTGAAATCACTTGTGTCTAGGTTGTAGTTGCAACGGCAGAAAATTAACTCCAGCCGCTGGGATGTCAGGCTCGCTGCCGACACGTAAGTGTCCAACAGTCTGCAGCATGTTCAACAAGTAACGCAGAGGAGTTTATAACTGACAGCTAACATTAGCCAGATTATCAAACAAGCTAGCTTACCAATCCGGGAGGAAAGTTGCCATTTCCGTGTTTTGACTCGGTGGAAAATGTTTATGTGGGTCCTTTTAGTGTAGTCTTCACCTAAATTTACTCCAGGTTTTGCTCTTCTCAGATCACTCCTCCTCAGAAACGTATAACAACATCTCCAGGGCTCTGAAGCAGCTGCTTCACTCGTCATCTCCACTGTTTCCTCCTGTACCAGCCTGACTGTGCCCAAAATATTGTTTCCACACAGAGATCGTATTTGGCAACTCGCAATGGCCACGTGTATTGGCTTACAAACGTAAATATAATGCCATTATCGAACCCGTTAAAATTTAATTTATAATTATTTTTAGGCTAAATATAATTTTTCTAGGAAATGTTGTCCTTTCATTCTGTAACTACCCCCCCCCCCCTCCAAACGACCTGTGGAGGTATTATTTTTAAAAAAATATAGCTTTTAATAAAAATGTTACATATTTAACCTTTAACACCAAATTAGTTTCTATAGTAGCGATGGGAACATATTTAGCCTAAAAATGCCTGTATTTGGCTTTTGGCACGTTTGAAAAGCATGATACAGCTCCTTTAAGGCTCTTTCAGATAGGACGTGGTTTCGCTGTGCTAACCGCGGGCACAGACGTCAGCGGTACCTCGGCGGCATGCGCCCACCTCGTGCGCCGTTGAGCTCCGCAGCATGGCGGAACGCGCTGCGCCGCGGTACCAGCCGCCTGCGCTTTGCGCATCCTATCTGAAAGGGCTTTAACACTCCACAACACATCAGTCGTTTACTAGCCTGACACACCAGCCTGATGTATGAGATACATAGCAAGTCAGTCTGGGTTCCGTCCATTGGAAACTGATATACACTCCAGTAAAAAATTGAAGAGGCAGGACTTTACAATACACCTTTTTTGGTGACTCAGTTCTCTAACCCTAAACAGTCAGAATGGCGGCCGCAGAGAAGCGACAACTTATTAATGCCCTTTCTGATGTCCTACATGAGCTGCACATGTCCTTAAAACTGCAACAACTTGCTGCTCTGAGGGCTTTCCTCTTACAAACAGACGTTTGTGTCACTTCTGTGTTTCTCTGATTGGTTCTCTCTAGTTCAGTTGTTGTTCCTGTTAGTCCCGCCTCTCGTCTCAAATCAGTCTTCAACGGAGGGATCCCAGACTGATGTGCAGTGTATCTCTTATATGGCGTTAGTCAGGCTGGTGTACCAGGCTAGTGGTTAACCATAGTTGCGAGAATTACACAAAATAACAATCACAAAAAGACATATCTAGAGAGCACATCTGTACACACGGTGCAGTTGTCCAAGGAGCAGTTCAGGAAGCTTCAAACATCGTGCCTGCCAAATATTGCTGTCATGACGCCCAAGCGTGTTGTTCTGTATGCTATTGGGTCATTGAATAACTTGCCTTTCACGATAAAATATCTGTTGTTGGTCTTGGATTTTGCTGAATAAGTTTTTAAATAAATACAGCTTATACTCCAGTGCAACTTGCTCTGTTCCTCTTCATGGCACATTTTTTGACTGATGCCACTTATACTTTGAAGCAACTTATAGTCTGGAAACTTCAATACATACAAATAATAAAAGTGTAAGCCTATACAATTTCAAAGAAGCACCCTTCAATCATTTCTAACATCTACAGTAATTCAGGTAAAGATTGTTAATCTGACCAACCTTCTGTAAAAATGGTTACAACTTGATGAATCATTCCCCCGTGGCTGTAACATTTAAGGCCCATTGGTTCAACTAATGTGAAATGACCCAAAAATCCTTCCAGTTGTAAGTAACTTGCATTTCACTACGAACACCTCCACTGAGCACAATTACAAAGTATACAGTTTGTGTTAGTCAGCTGTGACTAGGTGGAAAAGTGATTAAGTACCTACTTACAAATGACATTGTTTAAGGAAAAAAAAAAAAAGAAACGAAAAAGCCGGGAACTATAAGGGGCTAGGCTTTAAAAATAAATATGTTTACTGTTTTTTGGTGCTGATGCATCCATTTTTACCAAAAAGTTTGATTAATAGACATATTAAATCAGTGCTGGAGTAAAACAAGGCATCTGAGGCATACGGTGTAGATCCCCGCAGCAGCATCATCACCCCCTCCCCAGTCTGTACTAAAACAAATAACATCTGCTTCTGTTAACACCACCTTCACCGCAGCTGTGTTGATTTCCCATAATCCCCAAAGAATATAAATCCAACAGTAGTAATGCTTCCACGAATGTCAGAAGTGTTTCATCAATAAGCTGAGAATTTGTTTATGCCAAGGCTTTTATTCATAAAAGGAAAGCAGGGGCATTTTGTAGTCTGCATTGGGCAACAAGTAACTTTCCTTCTAATCCTTGGAATGCCGTGTAAATTTTTGTTTGGAACAGCAAAGAACAATCTCACTGACATACTAAAATCTAATCTGAGCAGCAAGTTCTGCCATTACATTAAAGGGCATGTATGATGCACCATCCACAGCTGATGTCAAGAAAACACATTCTTATTGTCAGTGACAGTTATGGAACTCCTCAGTTTTGTTTGGTCAGACACAATAATATATTGAATATGTCACCCAGCTCTGAAAAGATATTGTGATATTTGATGAAAGAAAGCTCATCTGCCAAGAAAAACAATAGTGGCTGCATGTGCACAAGTGGTGCCCCAGATAACTGTAGCTATGAGGAATTCTTTACAATAAACATGAAACAAAATTATACTAATTCATATATTTATTTATTTTCTTTCAGCAGCTGCGCTGATTTGCATGTGCTTAAAGAATATGCTGTAGAAGTGTAATCAGAATTTAAATATGGAAGTATACAGCAAATGCATTATTTTTGATTGCATCAGGAATGTCTTTTTTTCCCCCTTTTTTTTCTTTTTTTGTTTACCTGGCTGAACCAGTGAGGTTATATGACTCTGACCTCTATTTCTACAATCTGTAGTATGTGGTCATTGCCCCTGCTGCCATCTGTTTTTTTGTTTTTTTTTTTTTGCCTTGAATTCATGCTCAACACTGAAATAATTTAGCGTGTGTGAATCCTGGTAAAGCTAATCTTAGATAAACTCACCTTTGCCACACCATTCTGATAAGTCTAAAATATACCGGGCATCAGATATAGCATCCTATACCGATTTTCGGTTGTGTCTGGCCTCAAAATACAGTGAGGCCATCTTCCAATGCATCATTGTGTGACACCCACTGCTGATTGCATCTCACTGAGCATCAGCTCCTATTTGTGATGCACTTCCGTGCCTCAACAAGCAGCGAGATCCCAGAGCACTCTGTAAATTGGACAATCAGTAATGGTATTTGATGGCATTAAGAGTGGAGATGAAAGGAAGGACACTTCTGTTATCAACAGGATAATGGGGCTGCTGCCTTGCACTTTGTGACCAATGAAATGGGACCCAGTTAATTATCCCTGCCATTAATTAGTCTATCCTATCAAGGAGAAAGGGTTTGCTCTCAGTTGACAACAGGCCATATTATACTGAATTGCTGACCATTCAAATAAAATGGCTTGTTCAGTTTGATTCTGCATTTAACTAGAAATGAACTGTGGAAGTGCTCCCACTGAATATCAAAGGAATGCCCATAAAATGCTCTGTATATAGCTCTTGATACTGAACCACATGTGCTATGGGGGACCTCTGCTGAAAAAAAGGGCAGCAACATCTAAGTCTGTCTTGTGGAGCTTTTGGTAATGGCTCCATTATAAGTTCCTAAATCTGTCTTATCAGCATTGGCATTATTTTCAATGAGTTTCCAAAAGACAGCTTATTGAAACGTGTGTGGGCAGTCAGACAGCATTGTACAGCCAATGGCAGCTTTCACTTTTGAATTGCCTTCATTGCTTTACTAAGGTGCTGTCCCATTAGCTTCGTCCATAATTTTGTTTTTGCATTGAATGAGAAACGGCATTGTTCAACTTTAACCTGTCTTGTTTTACTCTCTATGGTCCTCCATTTTCAAACAAGGCATTATCATTTTACAGGGAGTGCAGAATTATGAGGCAAATTAGTATTTTGACCACACCATCCTCTTTATGCATGTTGTCTTACTCCAAGCTGTATGGGTCACCGCGAGCATCCGGAAATTTTCGCCAAATTCGTCATATCCGGTCAGGTAGAAGGTGAAAACATCGTTGCATAGGGGAGCCATTTGATTACCTGCTTCATTACTCGTCAATCTTCGTTTATTCTACTTTGGAAATACCGAGAATTCCCGCTGTGTATGGCAGCCATAAACATAACTACCACACGGACAAGAGAATATGTTTTTCCAGTTCCCAAAACAACAAAAAAAGTCCCAAACAACACGGTACGTGGCTAGCGGCTTTCAAGCCCATAAATGCTGACAGTTCACGCTGGAAACCATGGAAACATCTAACAATATGTCCGGATCACTTTGTGACCAATAAAAAAGCATATATTGTGGTGTCACTATTTAAACCCTGTAGTTGTTTTTGTACAGATGATAGAAAACACCATTAAATCAGTGGATGTAGAGAATCACAGCACCGCCCGCTGTTCCCTTCTCCTCAGGACCACGGATCACGTTCACGTTCATCCAGATTACTGCCATCGATATTCCCACATAACAATAAAAGCAGAAAAAGTGTCAGAAAAGCAATTGCAGTGTTAATCACTGCACAGTCATAACCAGTAAAATACCAATGAGCTTCTAGCTACCGGTAATTTATAGCTTTATCAATGAGAGTAAACTCCTGAGAAGGACATCAAAGAAATACCGCCATTTCTTAAAATCCAGGGGAAAATTAATATTCTATAAAGAATAAATGGTTTGAACACGGGGCTTACCTGATGAAACCAAATACATCATGAGATCGGGAAACTGATCATCAGGCCGTTATGTAGGTTCGTCTAACCAGGCTGTAGCAGCAGAAGATGGGCATCACTTAGTCCAACAGATACTAGTTTTGCTTCGTATCTTCTTCTAGCGTCGGCAGTGAGACTTTCAATATAACTGGACGACATTTCAACATTATTTCAAAGACAGACAGGTGGAGAAAATTTTTTAAAGAGGGTGCAAAAACCGTTTTTGAGGCTCATAGTCCATCAGATGCTGTTCAAATGTGAAGCATGTTTTCCCCGCTACCCCGCAGCTTCGTGGTCACGTGAATTGCGGGTTTTTGACGTAGGCTCGCGCTGATCCATCGGCCGAAAGCCTACTATTTGTTTCCAGGTTGATGTGCAATCAGAGCCAGAAAATATGTTACTGTTCAGTCATTGTTTCTCCGTGCCGCTTTGGTGAGAAATAAGCCGGCCGCTCGCTAAGAAGAGGTCGGATGGGATGCGACATGCCCGTACAGACAATGGTTTCTTTGACACAGATCGGATATGTACCCGATTCAGTACCACATTTGAAAGTGGCCTGAATCCAATCCAAAAATATCCGATTCAATGTGCTGTTCACACAGTCAGAAGCAGATTGGATATGGGTCGTATCGGATTCAGGTCACATTTACCTGCATTGTGAACATAGCCAAAGTTGTATAAATTTAGTCTTTAAACATTTAGGCCCTGATTTACTATGACTTCAAATAAAGAGTGTGAGTTTGTTTGTGTGGAGATAGTTGTTTGTGCTGTCTCTTCAACGTTTGAGAGCGATCTAAAAGATTGCTTGCACTTGGTAACAGGCGGATGCAAACAGCAGTATTTAAATAAGGATTTAGCATGTGCTGTTCCTTTGTCATGGAAAGTTCAGAAGAGCATGTGGTAAATGCAAAATGAAAAATAGTATCTATTGTTTATGATATGTTAGTGCTGGTTATTTTCACTGGGTTTGTGTAGTGTGGGAGTCCAGCTTCACAAAGCTCAGCAACTTAGAGTAGCATAGGAGTAGCCATGGTCTGTACTGTAGAGAAGATGTCCGCAGGATGATTAAATGAAAAAAAATGTGGATTGGCGAAAAGTAAAGGAAAGTAAAAAGCCATAATAATGTCAGCTTTAACTACCATAGTTGCCAATGTTGTGATTCAACTGTCAGAATAAACTGTGATGTTAATCATTTTAAATTAAATGTATAATGAAAACTTGATGTGTTGCCGCAACCTTATGGAAATGATTTTGACCCAATTCTGTGTCTGTGTTTTGCAGGCAGCACTCTTGCAGCCATCAGTGCATGAACCTGCCGGTGAATACTGCTTTTCAGACGTGCCAAAATAGATGAAAAAATTGTGCCCGCCTTCCATTGCACGGTTGGTAAATCACATTGCATGTATAAAGCTGAGTTGTTTGCATATTCTCCTCCCAATATATATACATATATTTATGTATATGGAATATATATATATATATATATATATATATATATATATATATATATATATATATATATATATATATACACGTATATATGAAGAGCTCATTTGCAAAAACAAATATCATTTAGAAAAAACTGAGTTAGCTGCTTTAACAAATAAACTCTTCATTTTCTTTTTGAACATTTTCACCAAATCAAGCTCACATGAAGTAGGAGGTTTTAATGATGTAAAATGGAGATAGGAGGTTTTGTACCTGACAGCGATAAAAAGCAGTTAACTCTGTCTTTCCACAATGGTGTTTGTTTATTTTGTATATATACTGTATATATATATATATATATATATATATATATATATATATGTATATATATGTATATATGTATGTATGTATGTATACATACCCCTCAAAACTAGTGTGTATACCCACTGGGTTTAATGGGAAAGTGAACCCAAACTGCTGGTATTGTAAAAACAAAAACTATGGGCTTCTTTCTTCATCACTGCTGCAATTTGTTGCAATAAATTACTGCGCCTTTGTTAGATAATTAACAAATCACTGTATCCATTACAGTATATGATCTGCACAGATAAATGTTGTAGTACATGATTTACTGAATCAATTAAATCAAAAATCAATAAAACTACTGTGCAATTATAATGTGAAGAAACAGGATACAGTACAATGGCCAGATAACCGACAGGAGCAGGATTTGACAAACACCTCTTTGCAGGCCTCTAATTTGAGGGTTTACTTAATTTGAACAGATTATTACCCTTAAATGTACTGCAATCTTTGAACAGATGTGCAAAAGATTTCTCAAAGCTGTCAAGGCTGTGTATCTAAAAGCTAGCTTTGCTGAAAGCTAGAATATTTTGCCACCCTATAATCCTTAAATTGTTTCTTCAAATGCCATTTCTTTTCTTTTTATACAATATGTATGTCTACCTTTCTTCCTTCTAGTACGCATTGTCATGGGACATACAATCCCTTAATGGGATACAACTAATCATATATTGATGCAAAAATTCCCAACAATGCATCCTTGAATTTTAACTTTGCAGTCAGGCGTCTTACCAGAGGACATACTGTGTACTGAAACAAATGCTTAAAAACTTTGCCGGAGTTATACCAGGATATTTAGTAACACAAAACAACCGTTTGTTATGCTCTTATTTCCCAATAAAAACAAAGTGGTGAACAAACGGTTGCAGTGCAGTCACAGAAAATGCATTTTGCGGGTGAGTGAAGTTAATGTCATACTTATGTCATCATCAGCTAAACAAAACAAAAACTTCCAGGTGTTATTGTTTCCAACAAAAAGATATTTTCAGCATGACAACAGTATGATACAGCTAGATACTCTTTTCACTCACTTGATTAAAGTTACAGAGATAGGATGCATTTCTGCAGTTCCTTAATAAACTTTCTAGCTACTGGTGGTTTCCTTCAAGTTCCATTGTCTGCATATTCACTTCCTTTTTATTGTTACTGTTGTTGTGATTGCCCTGCTGAGCTGCCTCTATGGTAAGCTCAAATTCCCTAATGACACACAAAAAAGTTTGATACATTGCTGGATATATTTCCCCCTCCATTTCATATCACCCTGACAACAAGGTGTTTTGAAATATGCTATAAATAAACAGAGCAATGCTCAATGTTCAATCTCAACTTGCCAGCAGCTCTCTGAATTCCCAGTGGGAAAACATCAGGTGTTGTCTGAGACTTGTGTTCATATCAAAAGAAGAGCAGCTGAGAACACAATCTTGGGCGATGACCTAGCTGTGAAAACGTCAGCCATGCTAAGCGAGCATATCAGGTTATTATTCTGAAAACAAAGAGATAATATTTTCCCTGATTATGCAAGTACATTAACTGAATGGAAATTATCTTTAGGGAAATTATCTGCTTTCTTTTTAGTTACCCAGCACAGACTGCACACAAGTAGAATGAGAAAATAGAGTTGAGCGATTTTTCTGCTTCTTGCTTTGATAAAAAGCATAACCCCTCTTCTCCCCCTCTAAGATAGCGTTGTTTTGGGACAGCCCAAGACCGTCACAGCAATTATTATAATAAAAGACTCTAACGGGACCCCAATTCCTCTACTGACGCGTAGATATTCTGCCCAAAGTGGGCAGCCACATATGAGAATGTTTTATCTGCAACCAAATGGGGGCTTATTAAAGGCTTCAAATATTCCCTATACACGTTCACTTCAAATAACCGTAATCTAAAAACAATGAAAAATTTAAAAAAGGAAATGGAATATTTGATAAAAACAAAGGTAACTTCAGTTTGTTCACTGTGGGGACAGCACTATGTGAGAAATTATAGTTTAGGAGTTGAAACCATTGCTTTAAACTATACCATTGGGAGTATGCCAGAAGAATGTTAATGCAACCAATGCTGGCCCCAAGAAATATTATAGATTGTTTTTCTAATCTGTTCCACAAGGAATCATATTTCCCACCGCAGGTCACATTATATCTTAATTTAGCTGCATGACAGGAATTATAATTATGTGATGAACAGGGAAGCCAAAAGGCTAAAAAGGCAGACAGATGTAAGATTTCAAGTTATATGTTGAATTTGTAGTAGAAGTACCAAGCTGGTTGTATACCAGAGCAGGGGTCTGGTGCACGAAGCAGGTTTAATGAAAAGCCTGAGTTGTTTAACCCGAAATTCGGGAAACTTAGTTTTCCATAACACAAAAGGTAGGTAACTCAACCCAGGGAAAGAGGAGGAACTGTAGCCTGTTGCACGAAAAGGGGTAACTTAAACCCTCGGTCAGTTACCATGGTAACAGACTCTCTGAAACTAACCTGGTCGGGAGCAGGTTAGTGTGGAGAAACCATGAGTTTCTCGCTGTCTCCGCCCACTTTTAGCCACACTCGCCGTTTCATTTCCTCATTCATTCATTCAGTCAGCGGTGAGTTTTGGCTGCTGCCGTCTTGAATAAAACATGTTAAAAATAAATCAGTCGGTAGGTTAAAGACGTGTCCTTTGGATAAGGATTTCATGGATGAAGATGCTGCATTTCTTCGGGTAAAATTAAGATTGTTATAGTAAGATAGTTTTTTTTTTTTTTTGAGTATTTTTTTTTTTATTTAATGTTGTTGGGGGTTTCTTTTTTGGGTTTGGTTATTTATAGGTTCATTTGGGGATGGGGGAAGGTTGGAGGTGGTTGGGTTTTTTTTTGTGTATCTAAAAAGAGGATTGTTTATTTGGTTTTTAAAGAATTTTTTTTTATTGGGGGTTTGAATGGGGAATATTTTATTTAAAAAAAAAAGATTTCCCGGGACAAAAAAAAAAAAAATTAAAAAAGAAAGTATTAAAGGGAAGGAGAAAAAAACAAAAAGAGCACCAAAAAAAGAGATGATAATAAAAACACACATAAATGGTGGATAAAAAAAACTTTATATATGTGATGTAATAAAGGACAGATATAAAAAATAATTTCCCCCAGGATTTTTTTTTTTTTTTTTTTTTTTTAAGAAGGACAAAACCAATGAGATGGGTTTGGGTCTATTAAACGGGGGAGGCACCAGTATGGCTACGTGGTGAGGGACATCTTATCACCGTCAGCTCAGTTCACTCCCAACGTGGGTGAATCCTGAGGATGGGCGAGGACCTAACTCTCCCGGCACCTGGGGGAACAGTAAGAGCTCCGACCTTGTAAAAAAAAGAAAAAAAGGTAGAAAAAATGGGAAAACTAAGGGAATCAAAAAAAAAAAAAAAAAAAAATGTGCGTATATAATAATAAAACATAAAAAAACGGGACTAATAGATAAAATCAACAAAATGGGTTGGGAATGGAAAATGAGAGTTGAAATATGAGAAAACTAAGGGGAGGGCAAAAATGGAATGTCTGTGGGTGGGGGAAAAGATCAAAAAATGAAATGATGAAATGAAGGAAAAAAAATGGGTAAAGTGAAAAATAAAAAAAAAAGATATATTACCACAAAATGGGAAAAGAAAAAAAACAAAAAAAGAAAAAAAGAAATGTAAGAGTGATAAAAGATGAAAGAAAGGTTTTTTTTTTTTTTTTTAACTTATTAAAACATAAATAATTAAGAATAAAAATATGAAAAATAGAAATAAGGTGAGATTGAATGGGGAAGGAGGTGGTAGAGCTGGTGGCCAGTGGCTAGCTCCCTGTTTGCTAATAAAAAGGCCTCAGCCATTAGCAGAGTAGCACAACTGTTTTTAGCCAGCTAACAGTGCCCCTTAAGAATAATTTATAGTCATCCACAAAGGGCTCTATGTAGGTTACGGAGAGCCCTGTACGTCGATGGAGAGCCTGTCGGAGAGCCTCTCCGCCGCCTGCGGCTGCACAAAATACTTTTTAAGTGTCCGTCACTCCATCAAGGGACAACAGAGACGGCAAGGGCTGTGATTGGTCTATCACAACGTAAACACTGGCAGCCTACGAAGACGCAGATATGTATCCAATCGCAGAACGTTTGACCAAAGAAGTGAGGAAATACCAAAATCTCTCCATCATCTCCATTTTCACATGAAAAAGTATCTGTTTTAATGTTATTCAGCTGCAGAAACAACAGTCTTTCTCTCTCGGACGCCGTTGCTCACTGTAACCCAAAGTAAAATAACCACTGAGGTTACCGACCATTCGCATCAAAGGATTAGGTCAGTCTTGTGTAACGACCCCTACTGATCGGGTGGGAAATTGCAGTGTATCCAGCACCATGACGGAGAACTATGAAGGCCGGAGGGTCTCCATGGTTACACAGTTGGATAACGCATTACGCAATCAGAGAAGTATACAGTACTGTAGCCTTTTGCTTTAGCCCACTTACCTCTGTAAGCTCTTAGCTACAGGCAGCTCAGAATTTAATGGTTGTCAATCATTTGCCTCCACGCTCACAGCCCCCTTTCAGTTCCACCTCTTTGCCCATTTTAGTATTTTTCTGGAGTGACAAGATATATGACATTGACAAGATGGCAACAGTGGGAACAGCCCACTGAGCTTTAATTCTGGTCTTTAGAAACCTACAGGTGACATCACAAAAGATCTGTCCAGTAATACAGTCTATGGCAGGAGTGCCCAAATCCAGTCCTAGAGAGCTACTATCCTTCACCTTTTAGTTGCATCCCCTCTCCAACACACCCGAATCAAATGAATGGCTCATTACCAGGTCTCTCCAAAGCTGAATAACATGTGTATGAGGGGATTAGCCATATGATTCAGGTGTGTTGGAAAGGGTATGCTCTAAATTGTAGGATAGTATCTCGTCAGGACTGGGCACCTCTGGTCTATGGTGTCCACACAAAATCGATGAACATGCTGTAGTATGTATGCCAGGCCTGTAAATGGTGGGGTAATGCCACCACAGAAATATACCAAAATAAGACATGGAGAATGCACATACTTGTATGATGTAAACAGTTGTGCACAGACTTGTGGGGACTTTGTTGTAAAAAATAAATCTTGCTCAGAAGGTTGAAGCAAACACACCACTAATCTGCCATTGTTGGAGCTGCTGCTTGGCCTGTTTATATGGGTTAAGGGAGAAGTTGGCTATGGTGTTAGCGGCTCAGGAAGATCTGCATACTGTATGTCATATTCATAAAAAAAAAACAGGAAAAAACAGTGGTGTTTTGTATTCACTTAAAGAACCAGTTTTAAAAGCCGAGCATTTTGGGGATCCCAAATAAACTTAAATGGATACAACTAAACTGTCCCAATAGGAGCAAAGTAAGAATTTTGTCACTTCTGATGAAGCAAAGCATACAGGTACTATGTACACATTTATTCCAAGTAAAGTGTATCTTGCCAAAGTTTCCATCACCGAACAGGATTAAAAATGCCACTACCTTTGGAAAATTTGGCAATGTCGCATTGGTGATGTCAATGAATATTTCTTACAAACAGGTGACAATTTTCCTCATATGATCATTATATATTTCAATTTAGGTTAACTTATGAACAAACTCATACATTGACTTAGGGATGTCCCGATAACAATATCAGTATCGGTACTCGCGCCGATACTGGTCTGTTTTGCTGTACTCGTACTTGTCAAATACTCACTCTTCACAGCACCCGATACCTGCTATACTGTAGAGCTCCAAGAGCTATGCCGCCACGCAGGCAGGGAAAGACTCTTCAACATGAGCAGCACCGGCTTTGCCTTTCTTCCGTCTGAGTTTACGTTTCATTTTAAATCAGAAGACACTTTTCATCACACGAGGACAGATGAAATATATCTGACCCGTATCATGTCCCTGGGATACTTTTCATAACGTTACTGGCAGTCAGAGTGGACCACTTGTAAGCTTTTATTTCTGCTCCTGAAAACCAACTATCATTTACCGCAATCCTCATATTTCTAAGAAAACGATTCTAGTACTTGTTCAGTAATCAACGTTAACTATCACTTCTTTCTGGTTTACACCAGAAAAGCTGAAAGATGCAGCCACTCGCTGACGCAGGTGATTAATCAGACACAAATTGCGCCTCGTCTGTGTGCTGCTCCCCCCCCTCCAAATCCAAACAACACACACGCCACAAATCAATTTTATAGGCTATTGCAAAAAATATTGATAAACAGAATCAAAAACATCTTACAGGTGCGTCCACCTCCAACCAACCTCTCTCAACTTGAGGTGTGTCAGCCGTCTGGTCTCCTCATCAAGCTGACATGTTGATGTTTCTAACATCAAACCCGCGGTCCGAAAACACCCACAATGATTTTTTAAAAATTATAATTTACACGTACTATGTAATTACTTATACAAATCAGCGCTGTCTGCTGACATCACAGATGTGAAGTTGGAAAACTCCATTTAAAAAAAGGAAAAGAAACTAAAACCATGTCATGTGTGCCATATCAGTCGTGAGAACAACTGTGGTAGTTTAAAACTCGAGTTTCCACCATAGCTGAAAAACATATCTGAAAGAAAATCACCAGAAACCCATTGTGACTATGCTTATTAGCTGTAATAAAGCCGGGGTGTCTGCAAAAACCACAATGAATTGTGATGTGACATCACATTCCCAAGCTCTATTGTCCGCATCACCTAAGCACGTTGATATGTTTCTCTTAAAGAAAAAAAAAACAAAACACAAAAAAACTCATTAATTACTTGTATTGGTATCGGCAAGTACTCATATTTCAGTACTCGTACTTGTACTTAGTTGTCAAAAAAGTGGTATCGGGACATTTACTTACCTTGACATGTCAGTGAAGATTTCTTTCTTTCTTAAAAAAAAAAAAAAAAATCAGTAAAAACAACAAGATCAAAAGAGCTCCTGATGGTTAGGAAAGCAGCTTTTAGTTTTAAGAAACTTTGTGTGAGCAAAGGTGAATGGTGGATAAAAGTGCTCAACCAATTGGTTGATTAATTCTTTGGCATTTTTCAGATTAATCCCACATCTGAGCAGCTGCTTCGTGAAGCCTTGTTCATGCCGGGGTTATAGAAGGCAGCTGACAACTGCTCTACACCTTCCAATCTCAACAAATTCACCCTGACACTTCTGCTGGTATGAGATTCTGAAGGTTGAATTATTCAGCTGCCCAACGTTTCCAATCTGCCTCACTAATTTCAGGGCTGATAAAAACTTTTATCTAGACTTCCAGAGTCCATGCATTAGCAGTTACCACTCAGCTGGAAGATGGTGACTCAAGTCTGACAAAGCTAGCACTGCTGCACAAAAGAGAAACTATTAACTTTTAACTGCATGTCTTAGATGATTAATATTTACAAGACTTAAAGGCTGTCAGAGTGGATCTGCAAATATTCAAACAATTGATCTTTCCATGTAAAAATAGTGTAATTGTTAAACCTTAAACCTACTGCACCAACCCTTTTGCCTCAGGTCACTGCAGCTGACTGCTCTTATAGGCCCAACTTTTAAAGCTGCAGAAAGATCATATAGTTTAACATTATCCTCCGAGTATGAATAAGTCTTTGGGGCACACACTGGCACTTTTTACTGGTGTGAGTCAGCCACTTCTCGCATGGTTATGTTCCTGCTGCTGTTGTAAATGTTTTCCTCCATTCAGTATTTTTGACAACAGCTGACCTCTCACTAAGGTAATTTCTTCCACTAAATAGCAGTGAATGAATTAATGCTAATAGATCTGCTTTCTTCTGTACTATTTGAATCTCTCACAAGAACTTTACACCAATGATGTGAAAATGTCTGACATATTTGAATTGTTTCATACAGGCTGGGGCTTTATTCTCACTCTTTGTGGATGCATGTTAAAGCACAGCTGCCCCTGTGGGATGAAATTGTTATATTTGACACTTCACTATCTTCACCTTTCTATTATAGAGTAAAATAATTAGTTCTCTCCTAGAGACAGATGCGCAGTTGCTGCATATGGCATGTGCCAACACCTGACTTACCTCTTCTTGGAGAAGTTTAAATTAGCAATTAATTACCTTTAATGTCATCTAAGAAGGAGTCTTAGTTTGGCAACGTAACATGCAAGTCCATCTCACCAAAAAGTAGTAGCTTAATAATTCATGGTTGTAAATTATAAGATGGAAATGTCACCTGAGACAGATGTTTTCTGAGAGCCAGCAAACACACGGAATCAAAGGAAAATCAAATTATAAACAGTAAAAAAGTTTAAGCCTGTTTTTTCGTTTGTTTTTTTTTTTTTCTTCTGTATTTTTTTACGGGAGCTGTATGCATGTAAGGCTCCACTTGATAATCTGAATTTAATTATTTTACCCTATTTTATTTTATTGAATGCCAGCTCATAATTCCATTTTAGATAATGTTGCTGGACCTGACAAGAAAAAAGAGAAGGTTAAGAAAAGATGATGAGAAGTGAACAAAAAACAGAAAATGAGAGCAAAGAACAAAAAAAAGACAAAGATACACCAAAAAAGCTAGTACTGCTAGCTAAGCGGATAAGCGGAAGAAGACGGTACGGTACAGTAGACCAAAAAAGCCAACTGCTGGACTTGTACAAAGACACAACAGAGAATATCCCATCATCTTTACTGGACAAACCTGATCATCTTCAGGAGCACTGACCGGAGACAAAGAGTTTTTTGGCACGCCAGATTTACCTCTTCACGAAAAGGGTTGGGTATGGTAATGAAATGATCTGCCCAAAGACCAAGTTGATTTAATTTTTGACTGGCTATAACCTTATTTAGAAAACTAGGTCACCGGCCGGCTGTTTAGGCTTCTTTGCTAAGAGGCTATCTGTTAGCATCATGGGCACTTCAGACAGTGAACACAAATTTATCAGACAAATTTAAAAAATAAATAAACTTACGGGTAATGACAATGTTGTGGTCGCCTCCTTCAGTGTTGATGGACGTTCACATGGCTTCATCAGTGCACAACAGATCATATTACACCCCAAAAACCCCAGAAGTGAAATTTCTTGATTTTAAAAACCTTGACTTCTTTTTGTTTGTTTGTTTGTTTTCCCCACTGAAATCATTTTACAGGGAACAAAAAAAAAAAAAAAAACTATTCCATGTACTTTAATGACATGGAGTTGACAAAGCCCATTCATTTCTGTTTCTTTATTATACTGTGGTTAAATGGATACAATGGCTCAGGAGGTAGAACACTTGGCAGACAATCAGAAGATCAGCCAGGGGCCAGATAGGATTTTTGAACTGGGGGGACCAAGCTGTCAGCAATTGATGTCACCTCAATAAGCTATCTTTGCGTAATTTGAGCTTTAAGGGTCGCAATCTCACATAGCTACTACCACTCCCAGGCTCTCACATACAGTCCGATCACTCAGCTATATGATAAAAAAAAATACAGATATTTTGACCATGTATGTGATCACAGCCCTACATTGTACATGCTTCCCTGTATTTCACTCACTCTGTCAGCTACTGAGCTCAGGCTGTGACCAGCAGAGACAACCATGTTGCAGATAATCAGTGTGTTTGCAGCAGCAGAGCGTTATAATTCATTGTGGTGATGTTGTTGTTGTTGTACAGTAGAATATAGCTCACCATATATAGCTGAATTCAATACTTATGGAAAACATTGCAAGAGCTACCAGCTATCAACTTTGATCCAAGCAGCACAGCACAGAGAGAAGTGGAACCAGTTCACGCCAACCAATATAAACACGCCAATAATCCACCAGGCTAGGCCCCGCCCATCAAGTGCACTTGAATTCACAAGCAAAACTTTAGAATTTGCAAACAAAAAGGACAAATTTGTAACCAATTTTTTTTTTTAAATTGAAATCAAAGAGGACTGACTCATAAGAAAAATACTTGTATGTTTTTACTTTCAAACAACATTATTGATTAAAGTTGAAGAAATACGCTGTCTATTTTTATTTTTCAATGGCAAGCTGTTCTGTTTTGATCTCAAAAAATTGTTTTTGATTGCCCCTGACTATTTTGCTCTCAAATCTCTTTTTTGTTTCACATATATCCTATTTATTTGATTAAATGATAAAGAAACAAAATTCTCTCCATAGATAACTGCAACAGGCACACATGCAGGTAGAAATTTCTCTTTCGCACCCTGAGATTTGAACCTTGTGGTGTGTTCAAATGAAGATGGTTTGTGTCGGAAGTGGGAGGTCAGATCAACGTAATCGTACGGTGGAGAGCTCCCAGCACTAAGCAGCCTTATACAACAAAACAAGGAACTACTGTTTAAGTAAGCAGTAAACAGCATGAATTCTATGTCGGATTGGTGAGATGAATCCGACTTTCTGAGCTGAAGATCCGATTTCACGGAGGAATATGACTGCAATTCTGTCTTGGAGTAAGGAAATTCCGACATAACTTAAATGCACCATTAGTCGAAACACAAACACCGGGCTCTCAGTGCGCACTGCTATGACTTTAACTGTCTGGCGATGTCTAGAAAAGTGTTTGTTTGCGGGGATGGATTGGGTGACGTTGGATGTCTTAAGGGCCATTTATTATGCTCACTTGCGTACGTAAATGGTGATGTCCGTTTCATGCGTCGCCCTGCGCGGCTGCCTTCATTCTTCCTTGCATCTTCTGCATTCCCATGGTTCATAAATTAGTTTGTCCGCTGCCATGTCCCCGTGTCCCGGCGATGTGATGTCATAGAATGCATTTTTGGACACACAGCCTCTCCTATAAAGCTCCAGTCATGTCTACAGATGCTCCTCTGTTTGTTTGGCGTCTTCTTTCTCAGGTGCTTTTCCTGGGCTATTAACCCCGACTGTTTTGTATTGTTATTCTTCCGGTTCTTGTTCTTCCTCACTGGTTTGTATCAGCTACACAGCTCAACACTGACCCCACGGTTTCCGGTGGCATTGGTCCGTCTTCTGCGTCCAAAGCATAAATGGGCCTTTACCCAGGGAAAGCCGGGGGGCAGATCAGCGTCATTAAAAAACTGAGGGGGACATGTCCCCTCCACCCCCAGCAAGCCCGGATTAAGGAAGCAGGGGCCCCTGGGCACAAAGTCTTGAAGGGCCCCTCCAATCACAACCAAAAGGACATCATATATAATGTCCATCATTCAGATTTCACATCGCATTATTGTAAAACAACATTTCTCAGCTGGGAGCAACAACATGAAAACACTACACTGCGATCAAACAATAGCGCATGTAAATATCTGGAGTTTCATTGCGTCTTTTTTGTCTTCCTCCTGTCTCTTTCTTTCTCTGTCCTCTTAGGTCTTTATAAACTATCAGAGCCAGATTACTACAGACCAGCTGTCCTCACATGTCACATCATGAAAGTCCTGCAGAAACTGTCATTGGCTCACCTCAATAAGCAGTCAACATCTCTCAGGATCCATTCCAGTTTGCATATCATAATGTTCTTGAGGTTGAAAGCACCATCATCTTCCTGCTTCAGAGATCTCACTCTCATCTGGACCAATCAGGCAGCACTTTGAGGGTCATGTTCTTTGATTTCTAAAGTGTTTTTAATACGATTCAGCTGCTTGTTCCAGCATGTGAGAAGCTCCATCAGTTCCTGGTGGATTCCTCCTCCACCACCTGGATTTCTGACCAGCTACCAAACAGACAACAGTGTGTCTGAGATGGAGGTCAGCAGCACTGAAGCACCACAAGGCACTGTACTCTCACCATTTCTGGTCAGTCACTTGGTGAGATGGTGCAGAATCAGCTTATCTTCAACACAAACACAACATGAGAGATGATCTTGACTTCAGGAAGAACTGGAGTCATTTATTTTCTATAAATTCTATAGCTCAGCATTCCTAGCTTGATGGATAAGCTTTCACCTGATATAGTCAAAGTTCTCTGTTTTATCTTCAACATCATGACAGCCACAAACTCACCAGGGGGACGGACTGAGCTGCTCAGAGCTGAATGAGCTTCTATATGTGCACCATCAACCTGTCTTGCTCTGTTTTGTTTTTCCTGTTTTTCTTCCCTTTTCTCAGCATGCTGAAAACTTGTCCTCATTAGACAAACCTGCTCTTACCAGTTTAATAGTTACAGTCCACCAGGTCAATTTTCTCTTTTTTAAATTAATAAAGCTCAATAATTAATTTAATGAATCTCCCACAAATATTTTTTGTGCGAATTCTTCTGCCCCTTTTTCAAGGAAAAATTTAAACTACTAAATCTCTCAAGATTATTTTTAGGTTTGATAACAAAAATAAAAGTGATACATAAGACAGTAAAGTTATAAATAGAAAATTATACAGCAGTTTTAGTTAAAGCCAATAAGAAAAATTGCCCCAGCTATTGAAAATAAATGGTGCTACATAATGTAAGAATAAATATCTAGTGTACAACTGCTGCTCATCCTCATCCCCATCCACAAATCCAGCAGGAGCTTTCTTCTTCCTCATAAAATGAGATAAACTTTATTTTCTGTCACAGGGTGACACAATTGTGTATTTGTCTAGATTGTCTCATCTTTTTTTCCTTCACTTTATGATATAATATGTGCAAACGACACAACAAACTTCCAGAAAAACGCTATTATTTACCACTCTGATCGTTTTTCTCACCGCTGCACAACTGAACACAGCGCACACGCCGGTGTCTTTACCGTAATGTGCTGAAAATCAGCGCAAAGCTGCGTTTCTTAGCTTTCAGAATCTGCTGAAATTACGTCAATTGCGTAAGAGGTCGAAGAGTTACGGTCATTGTAAGAACGTTAGCTAACGTACCTCATGTTATTTCGCCAGCAGCATATCCAGTTAAAAAGGCGCTGCTACTGGAAGCCAGACGGAGAGGTGGCGGTGGGGCCGCTTTCATGAGTTCTGCTCCAGTCCACCAGTCTAGTTACAAACTCTACACTTGCACTGAGAGAGCTGCTGCTCTGTAGTATTCATAGTCGGATAGTCCTCTGGGGCCCCCTACTGGCTGGAGTACCGATGCATATGTATTCCTGCCAAGCGGAGCCTCAAACCTGATTCTGTTCTTTTCCTCACAGTGGGCCCCACGTGGGTGTGGGCCCCTGGGCCTGTGCCCAGAATGCCCATTGGATAATCCGGCCTTGACCCCCAGTGCCATCTGCGCCCTTGAGATCAGCAGTTACAGGTTGGATATGGAATACGGACAGAACAGCGACATCACGTGTCTGGGCTGTACTGTAGTTGCAATGGGAGAAAAAAGAACTTTATCCATTGGGTTGACAGGCTCGCTGCCGATACAGCAAGTGACCAGCAGCCCACAACATGTCCAACAGGTATCGCAGAGGAGTTTATAACTGACAGCTATCGTTGGCCACGTTAGCAAGTGAGTTAGCTTACCGATCCAGGGGAAAAGTCACCATTTCCATATTTGATGCCATAGAAAATCTTTATGTGGGTCCATTTAGTGTAGTCTTCTACTAAATTTACTCCAGTTTTTGCTCTACTCAGGTCACTTCTCTTTAGAGATGGATAACAATATCTCTGGGGCTCTGAAGCAGCTGCTTGACTTACCTACTCCACCATTTTTCCTAGCTGAGCTGTATCCAACATACTACTGTCACATAGAGGCCGTATTTGGCAACCCGCAATGGCAGCCTGCATTGGTTTGTAGATGTAAACAACGCCAATGTTGAACCCGTTAAAATTTATTTTCTATTTATTTTCAGTATACATATAATTTTCAAGGGACTGCTTTACTTTCATTCTGCACCCCTCCAAATGCCTCATGGACGTATTATTATATTATCTTTTTAAATATAGATTTTAATTAAAATGTTCCTTAATGAACCCTTAATGTTCCTTTATCTTCCCTTATGGGGGAGTGGGTAGTGTAGTGATAATGGCTTTGGTGCGGCAAACCCAGGTTCCTTGACACGACCCTTAGGAGAACCACTAGGTCCTTAACCCCCACCAACTGCTCCCTGGGAGCTTTAATTAGCTGCCCACTGCTCTCAGGTTCAACCTGAGATGGGTTGAATGCAGAGAACAAATTTTGTAATTGGCACATATTAATTGGAATTAATAAAGTATTTCTTCTTCTTCTTCTTCTTCTTAAATCCATGATATACTGGAGTCCTCAAGCAAAACACTGAGACCGCCTGATATGAGTTCATAATTAATTTTAATGTGTTATTATCATTAGAACTAGTAATACTAGTATTATCAGTGAAATTGTTGTTGTAAATTATCATTAAAGAAAAAGAGAAAAAAAGTCTCACACCAGTCTTTGTTATTTGAACCCTGGTCTGTTTGCTCAGCCAGTCTGATTCGCTGATGTGCACCAAAAAGCAACAACTTGTCCACCTAAAAACACGTCTTGTTTTGCACTAAATGACCTGCATTAACCAATGGATAAAAGAGTTTACTTCTTCACTGTTCACCACAAAATTAAAAATTGGTTTGACAAAAATAAATTGTCCTTGAATTTCAACAAGACCATATTCATAGTATTTGGTAACGGTGAGAAAAATCAAAGTGCAAGAAATTCAGATGGAAGGTGTTGATATAGAACAAGTTTATGAAATAAATGTTTTAGGGGTGATAATAGATGAAAAACTAGCTGGAAGCCATGGACTGAATACATCTGTAACAAATTGTCCAGAAGTATTTCTATTATTGCTAAAGAAGACATTTTTTAAACCACAAGTCACTTCACATTCTGTTCTTCACATTTACTGTATCTTACTGCACAGAGATTTGGGGCAGCATTTAAAAGTTCACTGGAGCCAGTATTCAAACTGTAAAACAGAGTAATTCAAGTCATCCATAAAGCAGCTTATCTGGAACATACAAATTCACGTTTTGTTAAGTCTGAAATATTGAAATCAAATTATATTGTACAGCTTAAAACAGTACAATTTCTATACAAATTTAGTTTTAGTATAACCAGTGAGACTCTGGAAGAAAGTGAATGTGGAGTTGAAACACTGTCCAAACATTTATTTAAGAAATTTTACTCATATTTTACTCATATGGAATAAGGCAGCGGAATTTAAAGAAGGGGTAAGATATAATAAGTTTTAATTTCCTCCTACTCCTTTTCAAACATGCAGATGGTTATTTATTAATTCTTTTCTCTCTTTATTTAACTTGTGTCTTTTTTATTCAGTTATTTGTTTATTTAGCTGCATGTTCAAAATAAATTAATACTAACTACCTACCTACATTTTTCTCTTGTTTTCTGCAGTAATTCATGATGCAGCGCCACCTCAGACAAACAGGGGAATACTTAACTTGTAAAGGACAGACTTACCTTCCGTTAGTTACCAGTGTTGTACACACTTTCGGGGCTGTGCGTTCACGATGTGCACTTCAGTGAGAAGATCAGTTGCTACCCAGACAACAACAACAACAACAAAAAGAATTTGTAAAACTCTGAACTCACAGGACAATAGTACTCGTTCGGTTATTCATTCTACCTAAAGTATTGGTGAAATGAATGAGTTTTACTGCAGATAATGCCTTATATAGAGGCTGCCCTGACTCTCCCATTATACAGATGTGCGCCGAAGGGCGACTCAATGTGATATCTTCTAAAGGAGTCAAAGTGATACAGAACCTTTACCGGTGAGTACATGCTTGTATAAACTTCTAGAAATAAGGTCCAGGTTGGAAAGAAGAAAGTTATCCTTTAAAGTGGTTATGAAGACTTGGAAATGTTATATGAATGCTGTCCTTTTTCCACCATTTAAAATCAAACCAATACTTTCTTTGGAGGTCTTAGAGAAAACCTCTTCAGCTTTCTCACACAATCATCTGTAGCCTGAAAAAGCATTGGAACAGCAATTCTTATTTTATCAGATTTGCTGAATCTATTTTTCCTTTCAGTTGTCTGCTGAAATATGATGTCTATAGATTCATCCTGTTTTATCCTCAGTCCCTCTAAATGCCAAAGTGTCCTTGGCCCCTATAATTCCAAAATATGCTCCTGAGTATGCAAGAGTGCTACTTTACAATGTGTAAATTTATTAGAGGAAACACACTGTAAAACTCTTTGTAGACACAAGACAAAGATTTTTTAAGGCACTACATGTGGGGATTATCTAACATTAATAAGTAATTACATGTGTGTATAAGATACACTTAAGTTAATTTTAAAATTCAACCAGAAAGACCTTGCCAAATGTCCTTGCTGCTAAGGTGACCTAAAAGTCTCGCCTTTGAATTTGTTCAAATGACAGATCTTTAGCAGTTATCACAAACTTCTTCTATCCAGCTACAAACCAGTGTGTCTGCAGCTATGTGGAATATGTGCATCAAAACAACTGAAGTGCATTTAGCACAAATCAGCTCTTCAGTGAACTGATTCCACAGCAGATGTTTTGATCTGTAATAGCTGGCAAGCACAGGTTTTTAATGATTACCTCATCGTTCCTGCTTTTGTGCATGCTGTTTCAGTTTCAAAGCTAACGGGGACTCTGAATGGATCCGAGCCATCGTTAATTCCACCTGTGACAAGTCAAAATTTCTGCCATTACAAAGGCCTATGAGAGCTCAAACAGGAAGATGGTTGCTTCCCTAATTTAGTCAAGAAGCAGCCATCTGTGACCGACTTCTGAATGGATGAAAATGATAAGTGATGTCTGTGGATGGTTTAGATAAAAGGGTCATGCTCTGCTCATGTTTGTTTCAACAAGAGCAATGTCAGTGTCCACCAACTGTCTGGCATACTCAAACAGAAGAAAAAGCTTCTTTCCATCCTGTTTTCGAATGTGCTTCTGTTTATTTCTCAGCATGTCTTTATTGTAAATTCTAACATCATTGATGTGAAATGTAGTGTATGTACAGAATAGAGAGTGAGAATGGACAACCCATCTCTCAACAGGTTTTCACTGTTAAACACCTCTTCCTGGCTTTACTACCCACTGCAGGACTCCCAGAAGCCTGCTTTAAAGGTTCAGTAGAGTTGCAAAACAAATGTGTGTGAAGGTCATGCGCAGAGTCCTGGTCCCAAGAATCCCCATTCTAACTCGCAAGCCAGAACTTTAACCTGAATGTGGTGCTTTAATATCCCCCTGTGGGTCTGTTGCATGTCTCTGGTGATGCTGGTGGAAGCAAAGGGGGGTTGTGGCTGAAAGTGAGAAGCTTCTGTGTTATATTTAAATAAATATCTTCACAAGTCTTTTTTTGTGAGTTGAAGTCAAGTTGCAAGTCACTTTTAGTCTGTCTTGCAACACCTGCAGTCCCATCAGCTTTATAAGACTGTATACAAATAATTTAAGATGCATACTCATCCTCTTATCTACCATAATTTAGTACCAGCAATGATCTTTAGCTTTAACTAAGCGGCAACATCCAGTGGCCAGCTTTGAAGCATTAAAAAATTCTTGTTCACTCTTCATCCGCTAGGGGCTGGCTCCTAAACAGAGCAAATCCCCACAGAATCCCATTTAATAAAGGCCAACTTCACAGCAAAACATGTTCACAGCCTGGTTCAAAAATCATTTTAGGTTTCAGGGGTCAAGTTTACCTTCATGTCAACTGAGTTTTTTTTTTTTTCATAACTCATCCATTTAGATATGATTCAATCTTACAATTACACATAATATGGGGCGTGTCCCTCTGATTGACAGGCGGCAGACTGGATGCTGCTGGCTACTCGTTGGCTCCTTGTTTGCTGCCATGAAGGCCTCAGTTTGTAGCAGAGTAGCATAACTGAAGTTTTTAGCCAGCTAACAAGTCCAAGCATGCTTTACCTTTAGCCCACTGATTAGGGGCTACTCTTCAGTTGCTTTGAGTTAGCCCTGTTAGGATTTAGCCCAGAGCACACTGGCTGTCAATCATATGCCCCGAGGCTGATCTTTGCTTATTTTTGTATTTTCCGCGAATGACGGCCCAATGCGACGCAGCAATGATGGCAAAGATGGTGGTGGTGGGAACACTCAACTGGTTTCACTTTTAGTTGTTAAAGTTGTACTTCCATGGTCATTTCATTAATATTTCTGTGTTCTACATTATTATTGAATGCATTCTGCATCGTTTCTGTTTAAAAAAACCTTCTGGTTGCTTAGTATCCAGCTGTATTTGTATACTAGCAGAGAGGCTTGTGGTCCAACGGCAGGCTTTTCCGGGTCCTTCTCATGAATTTCCGTCTGATTGGCTGGCTCCCATCAGTGTATGAAGGAAGCTCCGCCCTCCGCTCTTATTTCGCTACAGACAGGAAATAGAGCCGACAAACAAGTTTGTTCCGTCATGCTAACAAACAGTTAGCTAATTAGCTTCTCAACTCCGAAGCTAGTCGTGCCGTCTTTACTTCTAGTGTGTAGTGGAGGGTTACCTGTCTACCAATGGACAGATAGAAACCCCACGTGGGATACGCTATTTGCAATGTGAGGTAGAAGGGCAAGGCTGTTCCCGATTCGCTCTTCTCTTCGTATTGTTTCTGTGATGAGGAAGCACAGCCGACTGGGGGGGAACGCAACGCTAGCAAGTAAGCATGTGTAAGTAAACAAGGGGAAACCCTCCGTATTTCAGAAGGAGCAAGTTAAACGGGTTTTCAGTGGAAGGAGGCCTTTAAGAAACCAACAGCTCTGTCCTTGTCTGGCCATTCTTATTTCTTGTTTTACTAAATTTGGAAAACCATTAACTTATTTAGATAGTAAATGCTCTCAACATGTAACCTATGCATTTTTAAAATGTCTTTTTTTTTAATGTCCCACCTCTCATGATAAAAGAAATAGGTGGCAGAACAAAGAAAAACTATTTTTTATATCAAATTAAAATTAAAATAGAAATCTAAAAAAGCCCCTGTTTTCAGTTTTTTACAAATAAGGTTATCTACTCAGCACTTAAACATTTAAATAGGTTAAGGTCCAGGCCTCTGTTAAACAAATTACTACAATGTCTTAACTTGGCTGATCCTCTGAAGGTTATCAAATGAATTTAGCCTATTTCGCTGTGTGGTTTGTCTCTTTTGTCCAGCAGTGCCACTGATTGACGAGGTCATTTGAGAGAAGGGCATCTTTAATTGTACACAAAATAAAGCTCCCTGGATTTGCTTTGGCTCCTAACCCGTTGCTGCATGGGAAGGGATTAATTAAGTACATCTTCAACCGGCAGAGATGACTGTGCAGGCAGTCAGTGGTTATCTGTGATGGGTCTTGTGACCCAGGAGGGGAACATCTGCATAGCTGTGCAGCCAAGAACAAGCTGTCTTTTTTTCTTCTTTTTCCCCCTTGTTCTTACTAAATCCCAGCATTAATATTGCCTCACAGTCCTTTGCATTGCAAATCAAGTGCTGTTGAAATGTTTTTATGAAAAGTTAACGTGACTAAAATGTTATAATCCATCTGCGTGTGTGTTAGGGTGATCCAATATTAATATGAATGTAAAGTACATCATTTAGTGGATCTATGTTAAATGTCTTGTTCACTTGACACCCCAAACCTGAATGAATTTCTAATTTAATTAAATCTGAACTATATCAAATCCCTAATTACTCTCTCTTTACTGTCATAATTTTCTTTTCTTTTAACAATCTAATTCTGGTTTCACCTGTTAGTGGGAAGATAAATGGAAATGTTAAACTCAAACCAATTATTTGGATGGTAATTTGGGGCAGCCAATGACTAAAAGCTGTTGCAAATGCTCCAAAAATGTCTCAAAATCTAGTGGATTTCATAATAGTCCAACAGATAGTACCAGACACACCGGACGGACTGCCGATGATCGCCAGAAAGAAGGAGTTGAGCCGATCACTTGGCCCTAGTCTCCCCGATATGGAAGTGTTTTCTCTTGGGCCCCATGTAACTTAAACTATGAGATCTGGAAATTTTCCCAGTTGAAGGCCATGCCTATAGGCTATATAGGAAAACACAGGTGGGGCCACCATGGAAACCATGGACAAACCCACTTGGGTCTCTCATATGCAGCCAAAATTTAACCCATATGGGCCCCACATGGAAATGCTGGCTTGGTTGGCTCCAAAAACGACAAAAATTACATTCATGACCAAAACACAAAGCACGGTGTAAGCAGCTTTTGTTGTCAGCAGAGCAAGTACTTATCAAGACTGGATTCACCTGGTGTTGTCGACTCTTGGGCTTCTGCTTCGGGTTAGCTCTCCACCAATGTGACTGGTTAGCCCTGCGCTCATTCAACAACTGGCCAATGGCTAATTATACATGTGCCTGCTGCCAATGGCATGGGACATGCTGAACTGACTCATGCTCCTGACCTCAAAGACTCCACAACTCCTGAAAAGCATCCTGGTGTGTCTCCACCTTCACAACAAGAAACACAATCTTTTCTCTGTTAATGCTATTTGACAAAGATGTGAGATGAATCAAGAGACAGGACAACTATGACTGTTCAGAAAACTTGATTTGCTCTGTCTGTTATTTTGTCACGCTGTAAAATTTTTCTTTACTTCCCTTATTGTCACGTAAGACCAAACAATTCACCAGTTGGCACTGAATCAACATCAACTACCAAACTATAACATTTTAAGTTGTTATCGAACTTGACTGTATTTGTATAAAAATTAATGTTGATCATCAATGGCATGATAAACTTAACACCTGAAAAAAATAAGACTTTTCATCTTTTTAACAATATATTTTTACATTAAAATGTGATTAAATATGGATCTAATACAAGTAGTACATCAATCTGATTGATTCAATAAGGCCATAGCATCAATCCAAATAAAAGATAATCAATACCATTTACATATGAAAAACTTGTTGAGGAAAGATTATATGCATTCTTTATATTTGCTTTGTTCTACCAACAAAAATGTTATTCGATGTAATTAAAAAAAAAATGCTGACCATGGAGTTTGTGCTGCATAACTATTAAAGTCACCCTGCAGTACTTTGGTTATTGCAACTTATTTCTACAAATATTTGTTTGAGACAAAATGTACAGTATATATGCTTGAGCTTGCACATTTGGAGAACCAAATGTTTCATAAAACACATGCTAAAACCAAATTAATTCTAATCATTTTTACCTGTATTACTTGATCAGAAATATTTAGTTAGTTCTACATCTACATAAATATCCATTGTATTAATTTAAATGGTGTTACATCTACAATTTTACATTTTTTTTAATTTCTCATTTTGTATGTTAATATTTTTGTTAAACATGATCTAATAAATCAGACAGAAAGCAAACACCACCACTGTGCGATGGAGTTATATTCTGCTCTGCATGATGCATAACAAATCATTGTCTTCCAACTGCTTTGATTCTCTAGGTGCCTGTCAATCTGCATTTCCTCTCAAATATTTCATTTCTCTCATGGCACCAGCATTACATGACCTTGAAACCATTACTGCACAGTCAAAACACATGTAATAATTCAAATCTCCGCATACAGGGATGAGGTCCTCTGATAAGATTCGCTTTATTTCATTTTCTTACATTTTCACTCTTCTTTTAATCTCAGAAAATTATGCCCATGGCAATATCACAATATTTCACCTTGAGACATTCTAAAAAAGACCAAAAAAAAAAAAAAAAGAGAGAGAGAGAGAGAGAGAGAGAAGAAAATTCAGAAGATTGACGATTTTGCCTGCAAACCACTTCAAAGTCACACTTTAACATGTAAAAAAAAAAAAGAAAAGGGGTTCCTATCAGTGGTGGATGACTTATTGCTGCAAGGCAGCATATAGACAATCTGTCCTGCAGTATAATATGTGTGTAAATGATAATGTTAAAGGTTATTGTCATGCTCCGCTGGTGACTCAAAATACATTGCCTCTGTGGAAGCTGGTTGATCATTAAGTCAAGGTGTCAGAAGACACATTTGCTCACTGGCATTCTCCAAAGCCAAAAAGGTATGTAGTAATTCTGTTCCTCCAGAGAGAAGCACGAGGAAGGATGTTTTCACTGTCTGACACTTTTTAATGCTGAATATCTCTGAACAACCCTCTTGAATATCTCAGCATTTCGGCTGTACCATGAAAACACTGTGTTGTTTATTGTCATCCCCTTAAGTTTCACCAGGCTTTACATCATGTATCATGCCATTATCGATTTAACGTGAACCAGTTTTTGTTTCCACATATTTACTGACTGAAAGCTCAAAAGTGAATGCTGTTTGAGCTCTAGATCTATGCAAACATTGATTTAATATCTAATAAGAACCGTGATCGACATCCAAAGGTGAAGCATAGACAATAACTTATTTGTCAAAATCAAAGCCATTAAGAGAATGTGCTGTAAGGAACAAGGGACTAGTAATTACAGACTATAATGTAACTTTGAGCATGACCTTACAGGGGTGATGAATGGTGCAAGTACTATCCATGACATACAAGCAGAGAGTCATCAATGTTTGTCAGCAACTGTAAGGTATGAGGTAATTAATCATGCAACGTGGGCTCCATCCTGATTCTAATTAACAGCCAAACACATGTACTTGTCTGTTTTGAGGAGGAGGGAAAAGACACAGCCTTTGCAATATTTATGATCTGACCATTGCAGTTTTTTGACAGCAATCTGTTATACTTCACCAAAAACTGTCTACAGAGTCCTGAAATAAAAATCAGAGAGGCAGCTCCAGGCTCTGCTCTTAGACGGAGTAATCGGCACATTTATTTCAATATGCAGCCATGTCAACTGATCGTGATTAAAAAGCACTTGACAAATATTTTCATCCAGATTCTTTTCAACCTGGTGCACACAATCTCAACTATTGTGGCTGTGAGTCTGCTGTTTGGCTGAAAATGTAACCCTGAGGCACTGCCCTCAAACAGACAGAAGGAACAACTTGAGAGGTGAAGTCAGCTTGGATAATTTTAGCCCTACACCACCATTTTTGTTTCATTTTACTTTCAAACTTGCTCTCCTCAAGTGACAATTGCTTGAGGCAATTCATACAACTTTGCACAGCCCCAGTGGAGCCACAAAATGTATTTAAGTATTGTGTTCCCATGAATTCTCTTGTATGGCTGCAAACAGGAGTCATAATAAAATACATAGGTGCAATGGCTCCTTGAAAAAAGGATACTATATGTCGTGGCCATAGTGTTGCTTTGCATGTGATTACCTTTTTTGAAAAATGTTTTTAGGAATGCAGACAATGGTATGGTGAAATCCCAAAAAGGGACCATAATTTAATGTAAATGTAGCAGAAGTAGAAAATATCATGGCTTCCAAGATCAGACAAGTTTGGGAGCGCTGAGGGTGGTGTGGCCATAAGCTGCAAAGATTGTGGTTAGCTAGAACTTTTAAGCGTGATTCTACTGTACTCTGCATCGTTTCCTCAGCTGGTGTCAAACTACATCTTTAAAAAAAAAAAAAAAATCTCCAGGGGCCTCATTTATGAAACCTTGCAAAGGAAAGTACACCTCTGTTGGCAGATGTAGGAAAAACAGGACGTGTGCCGCACAAAAACTTTCTGATTTATAAAAGAGTCCGTACGCACGTCCTATGCCTGTTTCCTTTTATAAATCAGAATCAGCTCTAAAGTTGGAGCAAGTGGGCAATAAAGTGGAGACAGAAGGAGACAGAGGGGGACACAGACATGCCAGAACTAAACGAGCGTCTGAGGCGCCACGCCGCATGATTCAAATCATTTATTCCTTCCTTCCACCTTATAAAACCAACATGTACGGACACTACTGAGATGTTTTTGACATCTATTTGGTGTTAAATAATATTTCTTTCTAGTTCCTGGATGTTCGAGCTGGTCGCTGGTGCTGCAGCTAAGGTTGGAGGGGGAGACCGGTGACTCCCCAGCACCTCATGCGCCCAGTTCCAGCCACATCCACATGAACTCCTGTGTGCAGAAGGCCATGGAGGCCACAAAGTTGCCAAAAATAAAGACCTTCTTTACAGATATGGGCACAACACTAAAACTAGTATATAAATACAACAGATCTGCCTCTTGTGTTTCAATCATCTCTTACTGTATATGAGTCTCACATGCGCGGTTTCCTCCAGCAGATGGTGCGTCTTTACACATTGGGTTACCAGCCTTTATATAGCTACTGTACATATAAATAATTTATATCAAAAATCACTAGAATTTCTGAACAGCTACAGGTGGGTGAAATATCCTGATTGTTGTCTAACTAACGAGCACTTTTGCATGACAATCATGTCATTTTAACAGTAATTGTCATTCATGTAGAAGCTCATTTATACACACATACAGTATAGGCAACACACTGTCCGCCTTATTTAGTCGTATGAATGGACTTCACAACATGTAAGTTTTATTTCACAACAGACCATATTTTAGTAGTTGGAGTTCTTCTTCAATATAATAGACTAGCTACACCTGTTTCTTTTGTAAATCCTGATTTTGTTTCACCTTGTGTGTGTGAGCACATGCACTCCCAGGGACTATTAATATCAAATATGCCTCTTTATTATTTTTTTCCAAACAACTTAGATATTTCATTTTGCACAAATGTCACATTTCAGATAATTTCTTTGCTTTTATTCTTCTGCCGTGGGTCTTGCAGTTTCCCGTTTCTCCAGATTTTGGGCGTACACCAGGGTCAGAGCTGGCATTAGATTTAGTGACTTTTTCGACCAAGTTTGTTTTTTTATAAATCCCAAAAACTGACTATATTTGGCGAATGACAGTTTTGTAAATGAGGCCCCAGCCAGGTCATCAAGAACATGTGGGACAAACTCAAAAGCTGGACAGCATTACAGAGAACTGCATGGTATTGTACATGGGTATGAAGTGGGCCCAAGGTTGGGGTTCAGTATGACACCAAGATTTGTGGAGGCTGATGGGATAGAGATATTTGAACCAGAGAAGGAGATGCTAATTATGAGAGGTGATATGGTTTGATGAGGGGTTCCTACCAAAATTGCTTCAGTTTTGGAGTTGTTGAGTTGGAGGAAGCACAAGAAGCTGTACTCCATCCACACCTTTATCTCTTCCAGACAGATGGTGAGCTGTGACAGGGGTGACTGTGATGATGAGGGTGAAGTTGCAGGTGTGGTGTTGATGTAAACCCGAGTGTCATCAGCATAGCAGTGGAAGGAAAGTCCATGACATTTGATGACCTGACTAAAGGGAATGAGGTAGAGGATGAAGAGGATTGGGCCAAGGACTAACCCCTGGTGTGTAGGTTTGAGATGGAAATACCAAGGGAGATGTATTCAGTCCAGTTTGGGAGATATGACCGGAAAAAACTAAGGCGGTATCAGTGAGTCCAGTGGTGTAATGGAAATGGTTTATTAGGATGTCATGGTTAACCAGATAAGTCCGAGAGAATGAGGAGGGATGGAGAGCTGGCATCAGACTATCAGCAGGTCATTTATGACTCTTGTGAGCAGAGTTTCTGTACTGTCCATTCACTGTACAACTCTGACATATACACTAGTGCATTTTCAGCACTTTTGTGTGGTTGCACACATTTCTTGAAACCATTCCGTTTGTATTGAACACATTAAAAGGATACTGGGTAACTTGTCTAATATTTGGGTCAAAAGTTACACGGTATCCTTTTAAAAATCATATTAGGTGCAGGTTGAAAAAAAAAGAAAGTTTCCCTTTAACTCTTACATGTTCAACTCTGTTCATTTAACCCTAACATCAAACACTTCACTCTGAAGTCTGGGGGTAGAGTTAATTTATGTCTGGAACGAGTAAGATTAACCCTAAAATGATCAACACTTTGAATTACCCCCAGTACTGAGTACCATTTCACCCTGATACATGAAAATGACTATTTTTGAGTTGAAATCATCTACAAAATGTTTTAACCCTGAAAATTAATCTCCATTTTTTTGTAAATCAATCACTCTCATCAGTCTGTCTCGCCTATCTGTTGATTATTGCCCGTCAATCAGTCTTACTACTGTAGTAAGAGTGACTGACAAATAAAATACGCGATGA
Organism: Atherinomorus stipes; assembly: GCA_023101725.1. Taxonomy (NCBI): domain Eukaryota; kingdom Metazoa; phylum Chordata; class Actinopteri; order Atheriniformes; family Atherinidae; genus Atherinomorus; species Atherinomorus stipes. The sequence continues at coordinate 132,323 of JALJCO010001315.1, forward strand.
CAGCCAAAATGATTGGTGGATGTTTGTCTTTTAAATCCCATTACTTTCACAGCTGATGTACTAATAATATTTATACTTTATATTCAAAGCATTTAATTAATCATACCTTATGGAGCAGAGAACCCAATTTCATTGAATATTGCAAACATTATTCAAAGACACATCTTCTATGCCACCTTTAAGACATTTTGAGAAGATGAACAACCTCCCTCTACAATAATTTGGGATTAGTTCACACTTCATTTAATTTAGACCAGTTTAATTTTGTGCCTGATCTTCTCAATAGTCAGATCTTTTCAGAGTCCAGTTCAAAACCTTTTTCTTGTTTTTAAAGAGTCTGAACTACAGGTGTGCGAAAAACATCAATTCTTGGATGCACTGAGACTGAAATGTGAGCAATTACAAATCGATTCACAAATGTCACACTCCAATTCATATAAGATAGCATTATGCTGACAGTATGAAATGGTGGAACACAACATTGCAAGTAAAGCACCCAGCCCATAACATGCACATGACTGTATGGATAGGAAGCTTATTCTGGAATCTGCATTAAAAGCTAGCGTAAAATAGTACCTTGGCCTCTATAATGATAGAGAAAAAACACCTTGATAAGTACCACACTAAATTGATGTTATGTCAAAATAAGCTCAAGTATATTGGAAACATGCACATGAAAATCTATATTTCCATCATGAAGGTGGAATCTCGGCCAGAGAACCATAAAGAAATAAAACTCACCAGATTGGCACTACTCTTCAAGTCACTCTTCCAGTCACATATGTGTGCATCACTCGCATGACAACAGCAGCAGCAGCAGCTTGCAATGTTGACTGAAATCAGTTTTGCAGGTGGATAAGGCAGATTTGTTACTCTTGACTTGGCCAGGGTATGGGTCACAGTAACTCAGTAGTCATACATCTGCTGCTGATGCACAGTTGTGGAATGATTGACTGTAAATTGACTTGACTATCACAGGCAATGGTTTGGTCAGCCATGCCATCATGTACGCACATGAAAAATGTCATTCTGTGGAGTGGTCGTCATCTTTCAGAGCATTCAAAGGGTTTGCAAACTCCCTTAAGGTGCTATGCTATGCTTAACCTTCTTTTAACCTAGAATAAATGTTTTATTCTTCAATTCAGTTTAGAAAAAAATAATCTTTTAAAATTCCTTCTGTAAACATTTTTTTTTTAAATTCTCTTTTCTTAAGATGCATGTGCAGCTTTTTCTGACAGCACATGTTCCATCAAAACATGTTCCATCCTCGGGGAAAAAGTTTTTTTTTTTTCAAAAAGGAGATTGAACATTGATTTATCACACAGAAGCTCGAGTTGACGTTGCAGTTTTCAAAGACAGTTACATTACGAGGAGTCAGTTCATCAAATCCATACAATCCGTCATGCTATAGTACACCAGTAACGACAGCCAGTATTCTTGGAAGCACTGGTATCCCTTCCAGCCACGGTGTAGGTTAAGTTACCGAGCCAAGGGGATAATCGCATCAAGAATGAAGGTATTTCACATTGCTGCCATGACACCTGCCTCAAACACAGGCAGCTCGGCAGCTGGAGGAACAGAAGGCCTTGATATGAGGAGAAAGTATATGCTCTTCGGTTGGCTGACCCCAAAGCTTGAGCCAAATTATTTACAATAAAAGCTCCATGTCATATCTGTTTAACATTCAGGATAGGAGTTATGTGCAGCAGTGGGCTGAATGTCAATTGGAAAGACGTTCTGTTCAGAACGTGAGAGCAAAGAGTATAATACCAGCAAAAGTTGTGACAAATGCGAAGCCTAATACAATGCAGCAGATGTAGTACTTTCATGGGGCGTTAAGGTGCCAAAATGAAATGTCTTGACTTTTGTTGTCAACATGCACCAAATGTTTTTTCATCAAATCATCTGGCAGCTACATTTCTTGTCAACCTTGAAGAGGTTTCTTCATCGGCCATACATTTCAGCTCATAATTATGCATGCGAGCTAAACATGGACAAGGAAGGAAGAAAAACTTTGGCATCATGTCCATTCTTTCAATCACTAAAGAATCACATTTATGGCTCATGCATATATTCATTTATGCCTGATACACTGCAGAACAAGAAAGCAGCCACTGACAGAGAGCGAGAAAAAGAGATTGATTGTGTTCCCCAAAGCCAAAAAGAGTCAAGCAGCACAGATGAAAGTCCCATAAAAGCACAAAAAGTGACAATATCTTGGATTTAAATTGTTTGTCCATGCTGCCATGACTCAAGTCAGTTACGAAGAGCCACAGTCTTCTTTGCATTTATATTTGATAAACTACTCATTACTGAATTTGAATGATTTTATAAATGAGTGGACATCCTTAAAACCTGATTCTCCCCCCCCCCCCCCAAAAAAAAAAAAAAAAAAACTAGTGAAAAATCTGTAAATAAAATATTTGACAAATTTTCACTTTTTCACAATGTTCTACCACAGTGGTTCCCAACCTGAGGTCCCTGAGGACCCCCTTCATACAATAAAAAGCCATGGACCCTTCTTCACCACCCTTTACTGAAACCATTCTTGGTCTTTAGCTCACTTCTCGTCACAACTAATGCAAACTGGCTGATTCTTTTTCTCTTCTTTTGATTATGTGGTATACCTCAACTAATCTTTATGTGGAATTTTCTCATAAAAGCATGTTTTTACGTTATATTCATGTTTTGTATGTTTGGACCCTCTCAAAAACAAGATGCTTCATCTCAAAGGCTTTGTCCTAATGAAGATTTATATAATAATGATCAGAATAATCATGACCTTGAATTTCATCATGCTGGCCCTAGACAGTCAAAGCTTTGGGGACGGGCTCTTTGGAGATCCCTTGGCAGGTCCCAGACCCCAGGTTGGGAACTACTGTTATTAATATGTTTGTTATTTATATATAAAAAAAGAAAACAAAACAGACAAACAAAAAAACTACTGCAATACTGAAATTTCCCTTCTTGAATTAATAAAATATTTTTTTCATCTAAATTTCATTCATTCTTTTAAATAAAAGCAACCTAAGTCAGTTTTTTTTTCCTTAAAAAGAAAATAGAAAATGACATCTATGGACTGCAAGCACCTAGTAAGTATATAGGTTGTTTGCTGGATCATTTCTATTGTTTAAGGGTGCATTCACACCAGGATAATCCAGGGAGTTGGTCCAATTGGGCGAGGTTTCTGAAAAACTTTGCACCTTTCTTTGCTTCGGTTTGCATGGAGTTTGCATGTTCTCCCTGCATGGGTTTTCTCCGGGTACTCTGGCCTCCTCCCACCATCCAAAGACATGCATGTTAGGTTAATTGATCACTCTAAATTGCCCCTAGGGTTGAATGTGGGCATGAATGGTTGTCCGTCTCTCTGTGTTGGCCCTGAGACAGACTGGCGACCTGTCCAGAGTGTACCCTGCTTCTTGCCTGATAATCGCTGCGATAGGCTCCAGCAACCCCCACGACCCTGAACTGGATAAGCGGTACGGACAATGACTGACTGACTTTTGGCTTCAGTTTGCTTTCAAGCCGCAGTTACCGAAGTGGACCAAACCTAGTTAAACCACTATAGTAAAAATAACTGCCCGCTAGGGGGCAACGCTTCCTTGGACTGGAAGAGGGAAAGTGGGTAGCGTAGTGGTAATGTTGCGGGTTTTGGAACGTCAGACCTGGGTTTGAGTCCCCAACACAGCTCTCAGGTGAACCACTGTGGACCCCTGAGCAAGGTCTTTAACCCTAACCAACTGCTCCCTGGGTGCTTTAAGTGGCAGCCCACTGCTCTCAGATTCAGCCTGAGATGGGTTAAAATGGAGAGAATAAATTTCCTAATTGGCACTCTAATTGAGATTAATGAAGTAAATATATTTATTCTTTACCCAATTCAACCACTAATCAATGACAAGAGAAAAAAAAGCAGGAAGAAGAAAAAGGACAGACTCTGTGATTTAAGAGGAAATCTTTATGCTTCTTATTTACCACTCCATGTCTGTCTACACATTTTCCAGTTGTTTTGTTATTTTTACCTTGGCTTCTTCTACACACACTGTGTCTGCTTTGTTTTTTCCACTTCCCTCTACAGTACTTCTTTTTCTGCTGCTTTATTGCGGTCAACAAACGTCACTTCCATTAGGTACAGTGGACATCTATGTGCTACATAGTCCGATAGTTCGTTTGCAAGTGTTCAAAATGCGCCAAACAAAACTGATTATCCGAGGAAATGGACCACCGTCCATTTAAAACAGACCAAACAGCCTTAGTCATACTGTGAAGGCATCCCAAAGACCCATTTATGCCCCTTTACATACGTAAATGGTGACGTCCATTTCATGTGTTGCCCTGCATCACTGTTTTCATACTTCCATGCCTCTTCGATGGTTCATATATCAGTTTGTCCACGAGGCAGCAGTACTGAATTCATAGTTAATTTACCTGTTTTTATGCGAGTCGACACAACTTGGTGTCAGTAACGTACAGTACATATAAGTGTATTTTCGGACACACTTGCACAGTCTCCCCTCAAAAGCTCCAGCCATGTCTACAGATGCTCTTCTCTGTTTGTTTGGCGTTTATAGGTCTATTTAGCATCGGCAGTTTTGTATTGTTTTCTTCCAGTTCCTGTTCTTCTTCTCTGATTTGTTCCTGCATATCAGCTACACAGCTCAACACTGACCCCACGGTTTCGGGTGGTATTGCTCCATCTTCTGCATCGAGAGATGGACCAACAAGCCCTTCGAAAACACACCAAATTACTTACATAACTGATGCAGATGACGGACGAAACTGTCCGTCCGTCTGATACTGCGTATCAGTCTTCTGCGTCAAGCATAAATGGGCCTTAAGACTTTCTGGTACCTTGTACACAAAGTACAGTATGAACTACATTATTCTATTACAAAACTGAAATATGTTTGAATTAAGATTCACCAATTGGCACTACTAACATTGAGTTAAGTTGACTAACACTTTTTATGTGAAAAAGACAGAATTAGAATTACCGGTGTGTAGGGGTAAAATAAAATAGCATTAGTAATGCAAACCCAGGTTAAAACAACCAAACATGTTTATTGTTGTTGCATTTGCCTTATTTATCTTATCTAATCACAACACACTTCATTTCTTCATATATGAGACAATATCAACTGTTTAACAATCAAAGCCAACAAATTGTAATCACTTGAACTGATTAGCGAAGTGGAGAAAGGAATCATCAGAATCTAAATCTAAATTGTCATGAGGTGGTGCGGTATACTTGCATAAATATTGTCAATTTTGACAGCAATTATCTATGAAAAATTGTAATCATTGCTTCAAATGTTCAACGTATTGCAGGAGGCATGAAGATCCCAATAAAATCTTGTCTCAGCAATATGAGCAATAGCCCATCCTTATGAGCTTACAGCTGGATCAATACTGTTTTGTTTGCTGCAGTTATGGATTCTTACATTGGCCTAAGCAAAATTTACCCATTAGCATTAACCACAAGTCATTTTGTGAAACATATGAAAGGGGCTGTTTCACTTCATTAGCATAATATGGCCACTCATCGTGCATCAATCTGCACCCATTAACACCACTCACCCCTCCCTCTAACCCGGACTATTGCAACAAAGGTGACCAGTGGTGAGGACAAATATGACTGCTCTGCTCATCCAGTATGACGCTGGGATGTGATGGCAGATGGTAGAGAGGGGCAGAGCTGCATGAGCCAGAATACTAATTAAAGTAAAAGGAGAATAAGCACGAGAAAGCAAAATATTGACAGAAAAAACAGGGATAGAGCTGAAAACATCACTGGAATAGGGACTCTGTCCAGCAAGATTCTATATGAAGACATACTGTACTTTTTACAGGACTGGATGTATTTTACATTATTCAATTATCTAGATTAAATTAGTTAATCTCTGTCTGCAGTATCATGCCATATCAGTTATATTCCTATCACATCTGGCTGTGCACTTGCATCAGGGCCTTATGAGAGACATCATTGCACAGATGAAATTCAATAATGCGGTTATAGGGCTCACGAAGGATCTAATTTCATGCTAGACCACTCATCAAATTGTTGTATAAGCTACTGTAATTTCCAAAGTACCATTATCCTTTTTACATAGCTCGGAGAAACAATCGGTGAACACCCTGTTAGACATCCCAGGTCAATACAATTTTTCACTCTGGTTCACAAAAAGAAATGGACTGAACTACATGCAAGTGTTGTTTCATTTTGATGGTGGCTTTTTATAAAAGTTCTTTTGAATAATCTTGGAATAATAAACAGGCTTGGAACACATGCTGAATTTTGTTCACGGTGGCTCCAGACCTATGGGCAGAGGTACACTCATTGAACAAGGCTTGGGTTCTTTGAAGACACCTTGTTGATGTGCAGCTGATGTGACAGGAGCAGAATGTCAGGAACACAATAGCAGCAGCAGCCTCCTGTCAGTGTCTATACTGGACCAGTCACAATGGATGAGTCCAGTCACAGTAATGATCTGCACTAAGAAGCCCTCTGATAGCTTACAGACCACTGCACAATCCTGAAGTAAACTGGATTGTCACTAGGCATTTAAAGAATCTGGAATTTGTTCTTTAAAAGAAAAAAAAATCCAGCACCATCCTTAAAATGAATACCAAGTGACTTTTGACCCAAATATTAGCCTAATGTGAGTGATAGATGATTTCTGGGGTCAATATATAGTGCTTGACGTGTGTCGGCACTCTGGGGGGCTGCCCTCTTCATAAAACCAGACATTGCAACTTTGAAGGAGCAGATCTGTTTCTCATTGGATCATGTGACCTGGAGCACTTTGGAGAAAGAGAAAATGAGAAAGGGATCACTCTAGAGAAAAGACACAAGGAGACCTTGGCAAAAAAATTGCTCTGAGAGTCTGATGAAAGGGCCGTGTGGATGCAAAACCCACTCTCCGTTTGCCTCAGTTTTATTAGACTGGTAAGATAGTTCTTTGCCTGTTGTGCAAATATACCAAAAATGTAATGTAAGCCAGCGTTTATTCAAAACATTTGGCATTAAGTGCCTGTTAGTGATGGGAAGTTTGGCTCTTTTCAGAGCTGTTTGATTCCCGAATGGCTCTTAATTTCAGATATTTGTGGCCCAATATTTGTCCTTAATTTTGAAATTAATTAATGGTTTCTGTGTTAAAAACTGTTTTGAATTCAGTGTTTTTATGAGAAGCCTAAAAATTCTGTGCATTTATTCAATCTTCAAACTTTTTATTTATTTGTTTACTTGATAGGGACAGTACATATTAATGAACATATGTAGCAACAAAGGTAAATACTGTATGTTGGATTATAGTTAGCAAGCTAATTAGCATCAGTAGTCCCTAGGCAGGTGAAAAAAAGATACACTATACAATAAAACAAAAAAATGTAACTTTCAGGTGTTACGTGGTTACATTACAAGACAATGCACTGTCTTGTAATATAACAAGACACTGCATGACAAATGCTTAAACAATGCAACCCACACAAACACGCTCCTCACCACTAACTGCTGTCTTCACTGAGATGGAACCATAGACTGTTAATAGAGAGGGACAAACATTCCGCTATGTCACTCGTTGGTTTCTGAAGAGCTAAAAGTGAAGCCAGCTGGGCGTGCCCCACTGTCGCTATCTTGCCGTGTCAGGTGGCTCCTAGTTAGGTCCTTGTTTGCTCTAAGTAAGGTCTCAGTTTGTAGCAGAGTAGCACAACGGCGGTTTTTAGACAGGGAATAGCAATGCGTATCTTACCTTTACCCCACCGCTTAGGATGCTTATCTTTGTTAGCTTTTGTTAGTTTCGAGTTAGCTCGGTTAGCGTTGAGCCCAGAGTATGTCAGCTGTCAATCATTTGCCCTGCGGCTCGGAGCAGCCTTGCCTTTGCCCATGTTAGTATTTTCCAGGTGTGACGACATACGTGACACGGCAAGATGGTGACGGTGGGGCACGCCCAACTGGCTTCACATTTCTCTATTCAGACGAGATCGGATACTACATCTATATTTTCTACAGTCTTTGGTGCCAACTCGTGACGTACACCAGTGGTCAGTCAGTCATGTTAGGGAACTAGAGCTTGGCCTGAATATTCATATATTACTCAAATATACATACTGTAAATGAAGAGAAAAACGACTTCAGTTAAGTTTTTCAAGAGGAAATACCACAGTTACATGCTTAAAAGTTTTTAAAAGTCAATTTTTCATGATACAGTTCCTTTAATGCTGTGACAGTGTTGTGTCGCCTTTGGGAAGTTACATGTTAAGCGCCCCTAGTGGCATAAAGTTACACAGTAAGCCCCACTAGTGATTGTCTCTTCCACATAAATTAAAAATGTTGTTGATCATAACGTGTGGACACTGGGATAATTTAAAGAGATAATGGCCCTTTCCAAATATGACAATCACGAAAAAAAAAAAAAGTGTTGAACAAAAACTTAATATTTATTGGATGCTTGAAATAGTAAATGATACAACAATGATACATTACATTTTTCAATGGTGTTTCACAGAAACCCATAAATACTTGGAATAACAGGAAATGAATATGGGTCATTTTTGATCTGCATTTGCAGATTTGTGATACAAAACTGGGTGTATTCAAAATGTATGAAAGGAAAAAACATTTAAAAAAGCATGATTGAAGTATGATGATGAAAAAGATCTATTCAATTAAATGTGACATTTTTAAACAATATCTAATACGTATTACATATCTAATGTGTTTATTTTGTCTTATTTGTTTTAATTAAAATCAATTTCAATTTGATTAAATGTTGTCATTCATTCAACCCTGTTACAGTGCGATCCACCCTGTTACAATGTGTTCAACCGTGTTACATAATAAATGTTCATACTTAAAAAAAAAAAACCAAACAAACATATATATATATTAGATAAAGGTTTGTTGAACAATGTGCAAAGTTTAGTGGGCAAGTAGAAAATATATGAAAGCCTAAATAAATGTAAATGTTAAAGTATATTTTCAGCATTAACGAAGACCGCAAATACATTAATTAGCTATACATGACCGATGAGGGCCGATGCTAAAAATCACATAAAATATACTAATAAAGCCTTTTTTGCACAAGGGACATGTGATTACCATGGCAATGGAAGAATTAGCTTGAATATATTTTAGGTATATACTTGTACGGGCATCAATTAATCCTGTTACGGGGTTGAATTTTAAAGAATATCAAAGACAAAAAAGTTCTGAATAATTTTTCCGATAACAAGCATAAGGTGAGAAAACATATTATCTCAGAGGGTAAAATACTCCTCCATCAGATGCTATGTTCAGAAACACAAATTTTTGTGGTATTTTTTTTCAGTAATCACCGGATCCAAAGGGCACTGATTTCAGAGAATCACCCTACTCAAACAGCAACAACTGCGTTAGCTTTTGTAGCTACATTAGCAGCTTGTCATCATTCATCTACTGTTGTTTGCTGGTCTCTTACCAACAATAAGTTACACAAGCAGCAACACTTACCGACCGCACATCTTCACTGAATAAATATAATCCACTGTTCCCTGGTAGTGCTGTCCCTCCTGTTACAGCACTGAAACTGCCAAAGCAACTCAGCACGGCAGATTTTTTTCCCCCTATCATCTTCAACATCCTCCTCTCTGACAAAGCTGGTCTTTAAACGCTGCTCTGCGGCAGGTTATCAGCTGATCTCAGGTGGTAGCAAAGAGGCTAGCTTAGCAGCTAGCAGCCTCTGTAGATCACGTCATTAACAGAGATAAAACCAAATCGCGCACTGTGGAGCGCACGCTCTTGTGGCCGATCTTGGTGCGAAGAGAGAGCCCTCACTCAAAGACGAAGGTACTTTCACTCTCTGGAGTTTCTGGCACGTTTTAACTAAGGCCCTATTCCAATACACATATTTTAACATGAAAAAGTGGGATATACGAGTGACGACTCCTTTAATCAAATAATCAAAAGGAATTATTTATTTCACTAAATTATTTGTAAATTTTTATTTAATAGTTTCTTTAGTTTCTTCTTATTTGAATTTCTATTGTGAATTTACCCTTTTCTTTAATTGGAGGGTATGAATAATTTTGAGGAAAACTGTATGTTTAAGTCTGAATGTGACTCATTTTGACATTATCTTGATTTATGCGGTCCTCACTACACTCTTGTCACTTGTATCAGTGTGTGACTACTAGAGATGGTCAAGGCTGCACAGCCATCTACTAATTAAACAGATTTAGACTGTTTGTAAAGCGTCACATTAGCAGCATCTGCAATTACAGTAACACCAGACTACATCACTGAAAAAGCCTTTAACGACAGCCATTTGTCCAAGGATGCTTTAAGTTAAAAAAAACAAAAAAACCAAACCTTAATTGGGAGTGCCATCCATTTAGATAAGTAAAAGCGCTTATATTGAAGTAATAACCTGTCTGTGTTTGACTGACATGAGCACAGCAGCAGCATCTTCAGATGACCGTCAGCAGAACTGCTGGGTGGTCAGCTTTGTTTTAGGCCCACAGAGCCCAATAAGATCAAGCTCCATGAAAACATGTCAGAGAAGCTAGTGGCTCTGATTAAACTAAAAGAGCTCGCTACACTCAGACATCCACATCCCATCGCTCCACATCCATGTAGCCAATTTCTAAGAAACTAAATCTGCTTTGTACCATTTTGTTTCTGTTGCAAACTCCATTGTGGGCGAATGCTACTGGAGTTAAAGGAGAAAAAAAAGAAGTTGAGAAAACTTATTATGACCCATTTGTACATTTTAAGAGGTTTTAAATAAAATATTGAAATGTATGAGGCAGTGTATTCTCTTAAAAATGGTATTGTAGGTCTATACAATATTTATACATACTATTGAGTGGATTTTGTTTTTCTTTGTTAAAGTCAAGCAGGGAAACAAAACAACTCTTGCCTGAGATTAAAAATGACCTGGTCTGAGTATAAACAGGGAAAAAGAGCAAACAGAGCAGGAAGTAGAACTTTGCCCTCTGGTTTTTGAGCAATATGCCAAAATGCCCTGCAATACATGCTCCTACTTCAAACGCATCAACAGCTAAAGTACCTAATCCTTTCAGACCTAGCAATGTAAAGAAATACACCCATAAAGAAACCAGGGAATAGGGCATCATCTCGTTTTGACTCATGCGCTCTTGTAAGCAATTCTAGGATACGGTATAATGTCTAAAGTTCTGATCAAAGATGTCTGGGAGATATTTCTGGACAACACTGTCATAAATCACGTTCACTGCATTTGTCTGTTCATATCCATGAGTCATGATGAAGTGCCTCTCGGCCACAAAGCGAGCTTGTTTTTGCTTACTTCTGTTTGACACTCTGGGCAAGTATGTCAGTTTAATATTTGGCACAACCTCTTTGGAAATCCGAGAAAATTGGATCCAGATGAACGGTCATTAGATTGAGCAAGAAAAAAAAAAGGAAAAAAAGAAAGACAGGAAAAAAGGAGTTCAACTTCTAAACTGCACACACTGCAAAAATGTAATTATGAAGTGATGCACAAGACATGAATTCACAGAGCTGAGTCTTGTGCTCAAAAGATTTAGCAGCTACATCAAGAAAGGAAACAATATGTTTGCATATGCATTGAATATTTGATATTGTTCTTACATCTGTGAAATGTAGAAGAGCCTGAGTTAATTATGAAAGCCAGTCTGCACTCTGAGGTACTCAACAAGATCAAAGTGAATCCAAAACCCACCTACACTCTCATTTTAGATCAGTTACAGAGGAAAATTGCTCTGTAAGCAGTTCCTCTGTTTCAGGATCAGTGTGTTTGAAGGGATTTTTTTTGGCTGTTACTGAACTTCAGCAACAAACTATAATAGAATCAAACATTATAAGTTAACAAATTCAACATCCTATTGCCATGCTGTACAGGTAATAAGTGTATCTGCTTCTTAAAATTTGCCACAACATGAAGTGGAGACTAAAAGAGGGCCCACACTCAATAAACACAGACCCCAAGATTAAAGCCTCGCTGTGGAATACTAATGGTAAACATAATTAGAAAAAGGAAAGTCATGATAAGTTGACTGATATGGAGGGAGTGGACAGCAGTGAGTCACTTATAGGTTTGTTAGTGTGACCTTGGGGTGGCAGAATAATGAGGGATGTCTGGAAATAACTGACAAAAAAACCCTAAAAGATTAATTACTAAAACCATAGACATACCTAGAGTTATACACATAATACACACATCTCACTTACATGGTCCATCCAACCAGTTAATTTACTTTAATCTGCAGTATCCATCTCTGAGGACAGCAAATCTGCAGCAGCAGTTTTATGCTTGCAAGCAGCTACTATACAGTCCTGCCCCACGACAGCACGGAATGCAATCAAACCCTAAAGTGCTGCATTCCCTTGCTACCGACGCAGAGTGAGGAGATTTGGCACATCTGGGCATATTTTCAGTGCAGAGATTACCCACCTCTGATGCCTCTGCAATGCCAGCATTTATGATGTGGCAGGGGTGAAGGCTTTCTAGCTGCTGTGTGGATCAGGCTCTGAGGCGTGCAGTTGGGGGATATCTGTCTCAGATCTGTGCTATCAGCACATCGCAAACAGGCAGCAACACCAGCGTGCGACAATCACAGCTGGAAAATGAAAAGTGCTGTGAGGCAAACAAACTCCATTAATACATATAGCGGCATGAAGGACTCCATGGACACAGATGTCAGAAAACATTGATTCAGATGGCCAGTTTTATCTTTTTTTAATGCTATGGCTTGACTTGAAATTCTCTTTAAAAGAAAAGCATCAGTTCTTGGGATAATTTTGGTCTGATAGATAATAGCTTTACTAAACTGAATCATTTTCTTGATTATATACCATGTACAAGAGTAAGCAACTTTCTGTTCAATGGCTTTATGGTCTTTGAAAACAGATCAAGAACAATCTAAAAGGTTAACCCTTTCCATTCTGATTCCCCAAAAACAAATGCTGATATGTTCTACACTGTACAGTGCAAATTTTTTAAGTACTTAAGGTTGATTTTTGTTTGCCATGAAAATCAACAGATTAGTCCAAGGTTCATTTGCTGCATGAAAAGAAAGAAAGAACCAACAAATTAAACCAGAATGGGGTTTATGCATGGCACAACTTCCAGTTTCCAACAAGCCAGTTAAAAGCATTTCTGGCTAAGTCTCTGTGAAGTGTAGTTGTGGTTCATTCCAGCACTAAGATAAAGATAGATAAAGGAATGAGATATTGCTTATAATCGAGACAACAGATAGCATAGTAATATATTATACTATCATATTATGTACAGTAGGTCAATATAATAGTAGAATGAGATAAAGCCATCTTACAAGTTTCATCAGCATGAGGGGTTGACAGCCAAACACTGGGGTTTCTTTGTGTACCTTGTCAGCTAAATATAATGCAATCGTTCATTTTTACACATTTTTTTGGGACATGAACTCCAAAGATGGATTGTGAGCATCAGAAGGGAAAACTTCATCTCTCATCACACCCGTGTCTGCAGCGACATTTTACAGCACTGGACGTTAAGAGCCGAGTGAGGGAGGAGGGAGAATGAGGGTGAAACCTGGTGCTGTTACGGTTATATTTCATTAGAACTACGAGAAGACTGTGTTTGGGAATGTACGGCTAGACCATAGAAGGTGGAAAATGGGGAAGCAGTTTTTGGTTTGGAAATTGAGAGAGATGAGTAGAAGGCTAGTGGCATATATTAGCAAAACAGCTAATGCTAACCTAAGAAAACATTAGGTCTGTCTCACTCCGCACACTTCCACTACGTGTCACACAACTTTTGAGTGCAAGTGGGGTTTCAACTAAAATTCAGTGCTCTGAAAATACCCGCACTTAATGGACGCCATCTTGCTGACTTAGAGGAAGAGGAGGGACTTCCTAACTGTTTTCAGAGCAGAGCTCACAGTGTCTTCCAAGCTACTGCTGGTAGCTTAATGCTTACCTTCACAGTTGTAAATAAAGTCCGTTTCATATAACTTAAAGCTCTTCACACTAAGGATCAACCGATACATCAGCCGGCTGATATTTGAGGCCAATATTTGCGTTTTTAGCTAGTATCGGCTGATATGTCGGGTGCGTTGGCCTATACCCGCCCTTCGGCATTATTTACAGACAGGCAACTATACAGGCAGCAGTTGCTGGAGACGCTGCGCCCCCCCTCCTCTCCTCCTCTTCTCTCCTCCAGTGCTGGAAGCCTGCAGCTCTGGCCTACCGAAGCTTTTTCTAAGTTGTAAAAACCAGCTGATTGACAGCAGTGAAAAACACCGCCTGACTTTACTACACAATCAAATAAAAAGAATTTTAGGAGGGTAAAAGCTCAAATGTGTTCCAAACCGTCTTCTTTTATCCATCAGCTGATGAATCTCAAGTGTCGGACTTTGCGCTGCGGTGAAGACGAGCGAGATGTGGACTGAAAATGAAAAATCTGTATTTAGGCGGATCTCTGTCAGATTTGCATAAATAGGCTACAGAACAGAAGCAGGAGGAAGCTGAGGGAAAGTTATTGCTGCTGCTTCTTCAGCAGACCTGAAGCTGACCATCAGTTCTCCTTATGAAGAGAATCAGAGGCGAAAACACCTGAAACAAACTGATAATTTTTTTGATTTATCTTTCAGCTTGATCACACTTCAATATACACATGAATACATGATAAATGATAAATAATATAAAAAAAAGTGGTACAGTAACCTGTTTACTGTATTTTCCAGTTGTAGAACTCATAATAACACTAGATAGACAGATAGACGGATAGATGGATGGATGGATGGATGGATGGATGGATGGATGGATGGATGGATAGATAGATAGATAGATAGATAGATAGATAGATAGATAGATAGATAGATAGATAGATAGATAGATAGATAGATAGATAGATAGATAGATAGATAGATAGATAGATAGATAGATAGATAGATAGATAGATAGATAGATAACAAAGATAAAGATTTAGCATCATATCATCACTACAGATTTGAACTGCAGGTAAAGTCAGGAACATCTTGGACTTTTATTTTAATCATCTGCTGCTCAGAAAGTCAAAATACTTTGATATGAAAAATTATATGAAAATCCTGCTGCTGGTATACTGTACGGGGCCGATACTGGTAATGCAATATCGGCCCCAACTATTGGCAGGTTGTATCGGCTGAGGCCGCTGAGAAAATATCGGCCCCAAAAAAGCTGTATCGGTCGATCCCTACTTCACACTTGCGTGTGTTCTTGATAAATCAGATGGACATCATCCACAGTGATGTGCAACGGGTCTTGAGGACAGCGGGTACGAAACACCATTTCATCCAGACTGTAGTGTGACGGTTCTGAGCCGGAAGTGATGGGTCTGGTTCATAGTAACCAGGAAGGGACTGTGCATGAACCCCCTTCTCTAGAACAACGACAAAATCAGGGAGTCGTCCATCAGCAGTTATGCTTTCAAACAGCTCTGAACTCAACATCAATGAGTAGATTGATGCATTCAGAGTGCACTGATCGATCAGCCGGTGACCTGAATCAGGCATATTTCAGCCTGACCGGCCATGACCAGTGGCCAACTGGCAGTATGTCAGATTGTGTGTTGCTCATATTCCTGGACATGAGCTCAAAGATGCATCATGCAATGAAACACAGTAACAGAGCCACAGACACCCTTACCCATTTGTTTGTTTTTTGGCAGCACAGTTTTCCCCTTGAATTACTCAAAGTCCACGATTAGTTTTGACATGTTAGTTCTAGCTCAATACACTAAGTCCACACAGCAGAGCAGCCTTTTTCCACAATCTGTACTACCTGCTCCAATGTATTCATAAGCGAGATGTATTCCCAAACTTTATTCCCATCATAAACCAGAAAAAAAGGGGGGGGGGGGTTAAATGTAAATACTGTCTTACAGAATCCTATATCCAATACTGTATACATTTCCTCCCACTAGAAACAACAACGACCAGGTTCTGGTTAATTGTGATGAGCAGTAGGTGGTGACATCCTTTCAGCAAGAGCTATAAAAGGAAAGCAAGCAACAAAAAGAACAAAAAGAAAAGTGTCTGACTTCAAACAAGTAGAGCAGAAAAAGCTTGAAAAAAAAAGAAGGAAGAAAGAAACAACAACCATAAAATAACTTTTTGGGGCAAACTTCAAGTCTTCAGGTACATACGAGTCCTGTGATATCTGTAATTATCTATTCTCTCTAACTTGTTTCTATTGCCCCAGATGCACAAATGTTTTTCTTTTTTGGGGTGGGTGGGTGGGGTGTTGGAGCAGCAAGCTTTTCCACATTTCGAAAGCCTAA
This sequence comes from Atherinomorus stipes, assembly GCA_023101725.1. Taxonomy (NCBI): domain Eukaryota; kingdom Metazoa; phylum Chordata; class Actinopteri; order Atheriniformes; family Atherinidae; genus Atherinomorus; species Atherinomorus stipes. The sequence goes on from JALJCO010001315.1 coordinate 148,600, forward strand.
AGACTGAAAACTACTTTTAATTCTAACTGCTGTAATGAGGAAACCAAAAAAGTTAATTAAAAAGTTGGATGGGATGAACTTCAGATTCAAAGCTTAAAACACACAAACATCTTTTCCAACCATGCTGAGGCATAAAACACCCTTAGATTTCACTTTTTAAGACAACAAGTTGGACTAGTTTGCCAAAGCACTACAGAAAAGAACGCCAGCCTCTGTCATCACCACATGAAGTGGGACATATTAAACTTTATAAGGTTAGATTTTGTATGTAAAAATAAGCTCTGTAAAGTAAACTGCTTCAGAAAATATATATTTATACTTTTTAATTCCAAATGTTAAATGGAATACCATGCAATTTAAGTTTGCGTATATACACGCGCACACACACACACACACACATACACAGTATATAGCATAACCAAATGAAAGGTCACATTTTCAATTAACACGTCTAACTAATTTAATTTTACTCTCTTGCTTACCCACATATTTGCCTATATGGTCCAGTTCTGGGGATTTTTCTGAAAATTAACAGTCAACTGAAAGATAAAAAAGGATGCTGATATGCCATCTTGAATTACGAACATGTTACAGCCAAATCAATTTTCCTTTTTTCTCAACCCAGACTTGGTAAATATGTTCAGCATGACACATTTGAAAATTTAAGGAAAACTCAAGAGATAAAATTAACACATTTTGTCACGGAGTGGGGATTCTCTGTTGCCATCTCTCTCTTTCTCTCTCCTTTTTTTTTCAAGAAAATAAAAATGACATACAGTGTCCTTCTGCTCCAGCTGGCTGGCTGCCCAGAGGGCCTCTGCGTCTTCTCTGATTAGTCAAAAGCGAGAAATGCAATTAAAATGGCAGGTAGCTGCTTCTTCTTGTTGTGCAAACTGGAAAGAGATGTGAGACGTCACAGGCTCTAGTGCATCTACTGCCATGGAATTTCTGTCTCCTGGGAAAACGCCCAGTACATCAAGAGGGTGAAAAGGTAATGCCCAATAAGGACAGGATATTCTAATCCAAAAGATAAGTCAACAAAAATGAATAAACTCAGAAACAGTGAGGTTTTCAAGGATTATCAGAATATAAATCTTGCTGTGAAGCGATTAGACCAGTGTTTGCGGGTTACTCATAAGGTCTCCAACTCAAATTTTAAGATAAAGTGACAATTAGTGAGAATATTAATTATTTTGTTACTGTCCTTTCAGCTATTCAATTAAATACTTGGAACATGTCTGGTTAAACGTTAAATTATTGTTTTCAATTAAAAATTTAAATGAGATATTTTGTTAAAAAGGTTTATTTTGGTGGTGGTGTCCCCTCAGAGGAGGCAGAGTTGAGAGGACAAAAACACCAAAAACTTGCTGTCTGGTTAAAATTAAATGTTGTAAAGTTTGTTTATTTTTCAGGTTTTTGTCAAGTTTCTCAGTATAGTTCATATTACTGTAATAAATAACAAGTAGGGCTGTCGGCATTAATGCATTAATCGCGATTAGTTAAAAAGAATCCATAACGCGATTACTTTTTATTAATCACATTTCAAATTTAAGCCGTTTTGTCCCTTTGACTAACCTGTAGTCAGCCCCTTTGGCCATATTGTGTGTGGTAAAAAGTGATGGATGAAAAACCCTGGTTTTAGACTGTTCTGTTTGTCATAAGCGGGATAGAAATTTCCTACCAGTGATACATATCACTTAATTGCTGTTATTTCCAGTGAGAAATTTTGATTGTTTTTCTAATGGTGCTATTGTTTATTTTAGAGTAGCTTGAGAGATTGGCCTGATATATTTAATCTCTCAAAGTATGCACCGCATTACTTTCATCTTTCTAATATTTTGAAATTGGTCTACATGCACTATTTTACATTAAAAAAAAATGTTCATTTGATTCCCAATTAAGACTATGGTAAAACATACTACATTACAGGCTTAGAACTGCCTTTATATGCAAAATAACAGAATATTATACATGCAATTCAAACCGCGATTAATCGCAGTTAACTATGAAGCTTCTGTGATTAATCGCAATTTAAAAGATTAATCGTTTGACAGCCCAAATAACAAGTTATCTTAGACTCTTCAAAGGAAAATTCTGCAAGGTAATGCCCAACGGTCATCATTAGGCTGTTTTAGGAGGTCTGGAGTTGCCCAAAAATGTTTTTAACATGTAACATGTTTTCAGTGCAGTCCATTGAATAAAAGGTGACAACATACTAGTAAAACAACAACTAACACTGTCCAGCCAATGATATGATGCGGATCACACATCTTTACTCACGCAGCCAATCTGTCATTAACAGCACTTCATGCTGATGTGCTGCTATTTAGCGGCCTAGCATGTAGCCTGTCTAAAGAGGCCCGAGGTGAATGCTTCTAACTTATTGTGAGGTTATCAGGATCCCCCCGGATGAGCCAGCAAATGTAACCGGAGAGAAATTTGGCAGGAAAATGAATGAATGGGTAGACAAAAAGTTTCAGTAATTTACGGCTGCATTATGGAGCAGTTTTGATCCAGTCAAACGGCAAACAGCACAAAGATGTGTCATGTAAACATGTCAGTTTCCTTGATCGGAAAGAATTTGCAGTCTGATGGAGAGGGGGTGGTTTAAACCTTCTCATGATCAGATTAGCAGGAAAATGAGCATGTATTCACTCATCCCGATGGTTTCTGTGCTGCATGTTGTCTTGTGCAGGCTTGAACCATGTGCAGGTGACATAGCAGATTCAGGGAAGACTTGAAAAATAGCAAACAGGACTGTGATGGAAATGTTTCAGTTAGACACTTAAAGAGTTAAGTACTACTGAGCATTCCGATGGTTAGAAGGTTCAGAAAAAGACCTCCTCTTCAAACTCACAGGCATTTCACATGTCAAAAGCATTACGGTCGTATTAAAGCTCATGTAAATACAGCTGATGGGATCATTTTATCCAGCGTCCATGTCATCATGACAGCTGGAATCTCTGATCTGAATGATTTTAATTGGATTGATTGAATATTTTTCCACGTAAAAGCAGCTGGTGTCTGCTTGTGTTACAGCAAACATCTCTGGGCAAAATGTGAATGTGTAAAACAGAATTTGATCTCTGCAAAATCGACATGTCTCAATTCTTCCAAAGCAGGACTTTACCTTGACTTATAGTATGTTGTACAGCTCTTGAAAAACAGGTTTGCCTTTTTCATTGTACTGTGAGGGCCAAATCATGTAGTTGTGCTGAAAAGTTTACTTGGAAGAATTTGTGATTTCTTTGGGCATTTTTAAGAGGATATAAATTGGTAAGATTTTTTTTTCTCTTTCTCACTCACTAGTGTTTGGGTAAAGACCATTTATTATCAAACATAAATATATATTTTCTAATCACTTACACCCTTTGAAAATTAACTGAGCCCAACTGTATATTAAAAGTAATCTAAAATAGATAACTGCTGTCATTTGATTCTTTTAATAACCAATGTAACTTGCAGGTTTTTAACGGGTGTGATGCTGTGTGGTCACAGTGCACGTCTGATGTTGCTCACAGTGGTCAAAGGAATACTCGGGGAGTTTGTGTGTTTGCTCAGACAGATGAAAAATTAGTGGGATCATTGCTCACAGCCTGAAGGTTCATGGTTGAATCTTGACTGGAGCCTTTTTCTGTGGACTTTTTGTTCTTCCTGTGCTTGAATAACTTCCCCCCACTCTCAAAAAAAGAAAAAAAAAGTATGTTAATTTGTGATTCCATAATGACTAAAAGGGAATGTGAACAATATCCCTGGTGATGGTTCCTGGTTTTATAAAGGAATTAGAAAGCTCAAAGCATGAAAATGAAATGAAATTGTAAGTTTTTCTTCACAACTGTCTTGCTCCAGCCTGATGCATTACTTTGATTTTATGTGCTCAGGCTGAAACACAGGACTAATTTGCTTGTATTTATAGTTTAATGTATCATGTTTTGACAAATGATACTTGAATTTGCTAAATTGATTGTTTTACAAAGGGCCAGACATTTACCACAATAATAATCATATCACAGTCATGCAGGTGAAATATATTTTTTAATAAATTTACTAATAAATAAATTTATTTAATATATTTACTGAATTTTCCTTCTGGGATAAATAAAGTATTTTTTATTTCTTAACATAGTGATATAAGTACTCTGTGTCAGCTGAAACACACAGCACAAACATGTCGAAAAAAAAAACATGAAACATGTCTACCGACGTTTCCACATGCTGCACAAAGTGCCCTTATTTTTTACAGAGCACCTGCCCCCCCAAAACGTCTGTGCACGCCACTGAAAGTTGGTGATTTTTACAATGGTTCTCGTCTGAACCCCGTCGTGTCTGGTATCGTTGGAAACATCTCTTTTTCCTGAATGATGTCATCTTAACCAAACTTGATATTTCCAGCTCATGAATCTGATTGGATCTGATGTCTGTAAATAGTGTTATCGAACAAAAATGCAAATTAGCACATTTTTGGCTGTATAACACCCCATTTGCATATTTAAACATAAAATTTCAGAAAACTTGCATTACAAAAAATGATAGCCCTAATGCGAGGAATAAACCAGGAAAGTTTCATGACAGTTAGTTAAATTTATAAGAATTACATTTTGTGTGCATATGTATGCACACACAAGCATTTTGCAAAGTCAACCTTACAAGCTAAAGCAGCAACAAGCTGATCCAGTTTTCTTAAAAAGCTAAGAAAGTTTTATATTTTCAAATGATGAGATTCCTTCAGTTGACTCACTGAAAATATATCAAGTGCAGATCTTTGCCACATTTTCACTTTTTCCTCTGCTGTTTAGTGTCTTATAACATTAGGACCTATCCAAAGCAATGAGTGTAGAACAACTTCTATCACAGACTCATCAACATCAAATCCATGTCGTGCTAATTTGACCAGACAGAAGCATCAGTCATCATAACCTCCCATCAAGTCCTCATTGACAAGGTGGGAAGCCGCCCTGTGATGTTTGAATGCAATGTCAATGGTGAGCTGAAATCAATGCCGACATTCTTCAAGCTGGTAAATGATGCTCTGGCTGACAGGGATGCACTGGGGGCTCCAGTATCTCTAAGCAGGACAGGCTGTCATTCCTTATCCAGATGCCATTGTCATTTATTATGTTTCTTTACACCAATGCCCCCCCCCCCCCCCTCCCATTTTATGTCTCTGCCAGATTCTTGCATGTGCAGACAAAGGGTCTTTTTAAGCATTGTGATCTCTGTAAACGTGAGAGAATTCAGTTGAGAAAATGTTTAATCTTCCATTTAATTATTAGAAAGTTTTATTACTTTTACATTCCCGTTTACTTCGGCTTTTGTGTTTTCAAAAGCAAAATACGCTTTGCCTTTGCAATGACCTTTTGTGTGTAAGAATCAATAGTTTATCTTATTGTTCCTTATCCAAAGAAGTTAAAACACCCAAAAACTATATTTGCTCCTTTCTTAGAAACATTTTCAAGATAAGTGTAATTCTAAAGCAAAAGTCAAACAGGGGAAAAAAGAAATTTTAGGCACCACTGCAATTTCTAAACTCTAAAGAGTAGTTTCACACAAGGGTATAGAATAACTCTGAAAGTAATAAAAAATTAAAACAACCTTAAAATAAACTTCCATGTTGGCAATTAAACCAAATAAATGAAAAGCATAAAAGTCACTTAATTCATGCCATTAGATGGGTCTCTGATTGCATTCGCTAGCTGCTGAATGGGAATATATATCCAACAGACGCTTTACATGATTGCATGCATGGGACTACATGTTTGGGCTGCACATTGTCCAGCTTTCTTGATTAAAACAACACATATACGGGGGCTAAATACAAAAATAAATAAATCAATTATGCTGAACGATATCACTGATTTCTATTATTTGCTTCTGTCAAGTCTTGTGTAATGCAAGAACATTTTTTTTTCACCATTATTATGTAATCTATATATTTTTCATATACAAATAAATGAAAACCAAATAATTCCCCATAAATCCTGTAGTCTTATTGCTCCTGGCCTGCCATTCTCCGTGTGCACTAACCTGTGTTTTACAGATCCGTCTGCACCGTCTGGACTGACCCTCAATTTCTCGCTCTGACTGCACCATGCTGGTTGGAAGGATGCTCAGCTCTGCTCCACAGATCAATACACCCTGTTTTCTATTTAAACCTGGCTCTCTCCTCATTCACTGTAGCTGTCTTTTGCCCCAAGAAGCTTCTCACATTGCCTACTGTGCCCCCCCTCCCCTCTGATTTACCATCTTGCTGTCTTCATTTGTATCGGTGATTCCTTGGAGGGTTGCAAGCCAGACTTTTGACTAAAAACTATATTTGTGCTTGTTGGTCTACAGGAGAAATGCAAGTCTGTAATTGATGTTGATGCTTTTGGTCAAACTAATTGGAAATGGGTCACGTTATATCTCTCTCTTACACTCTCTCTCACACACACAGGTTTTGTCTTTGATTAGTTAGGAGCAATGATTTTATCCTATGTTTATCCAAGTTTGGATAAGCAGCATTGTGCCAGCATCATCATACAATCTCACTTTATAAAAAAAGTGAGCCTACAAATAATTTCAAGCTATGAATATATGGATGTGTTTTTGTTTTTTTCTGTTACAGTTCTGGTGCCATTTGCCCATTTGCTTGGACTGTTCCATCCTGCGATTTTCCAATACTAGGAAGGACTCTTTATTAAGAAGGACACAACTTAAAAGACCCATTGTACTGCTGAAGCATCCTTGACTTTGAGAAGCACTCCTTGTCCATCACCCCTCCTCACCCACGAGGATACAACAGCAGAAAACAGATGGACAGTTACATAAAAGTGACAAACTACACAAGACTTATATGACAAGACAAGGAAATCACAACATTGTGAAATATTAAACCCATTCAGAGGAAGTAGCAAAAACTATAAAAAATTTGCTTACAGAGGCAACACATGTCTACACCAGCTGAAGCAGATACACAGGAAAGAAACACCGGTTCTAGCACTTCCAGAGGAATGAACAGGACTGCTGTGATCTCTAATCATCCTAAAGCAATATGAATATGAATATGAATGACCGTAGTGGCTTACCGACAACCCATTTGAAACTGACGGTCTAGCCTCTGTCAAAGGAGCTTATCTCCATGATGTACACTTCCCTCCCCCTGTTTTTCAATCATTCATAAATCCCCAACTCATAGTAAAAAAAAGAAAAAAAAAATTACAGTCCATTATGTTGTTGGTCTTTAATTCATCCCATCTCTAGTGTCCCCATTTATAATAGTGGGTTCTTCACTGTACTATCTCAGTATTGTCATGTGACCAAACTGTAATTTCACTTCTAAATTTAATTAGCATTTCAAACACATAACAATTCCCTCTGCCAATCCGTGCCTCATTAGCGGTCTCTATTGAATAAATTCAAGTTGCTTCATTAACATAGGTGCATTCCTGAGAGTTTCAACAATTCTTGTTCATGCTGCTTCTCTTCTGGTGCTAAACTGAATAACATTAGATGCCAGCTAAAGTTGAAGCATACATAGAGTTTTGTTTCCCACGTGGACGTCATGGCAACAAATGCTGCTTGTGACATACTCAAACTCTCTCAGGCAGATAAGGGAGCAGAAAAGACTTTTTTCTCCTGACAGTCCAGCAAAATCTTGTTACAATTTAGAAATAATGTAATAACTGGTAGAAAAGCCATTTTATTTTGTCTCGATAGGCTTTTGATTGATAGGAATAGCAAAAATTAGGGATGCAAGATATAATAGACCCCCTATTGGTATCGGCCTATATCGACTTTAAAACCGAGTATCGGACATCGGCTACCCCACCGATATTTAACCGCTCAGGCCACTTTTTCTAGACTATAGAAAATAAATAAATAAAACTTCCTCTTCTTCTACTTAAAAGGTCTTTTTTACTAGCTTTAAAACTTCTAGAGACAGTTTCTTTTATGTTCTGTGTGAACAGAGTTTATACACGGTCAGTTGTGTATATAACCAAATATTCCCTGTTTTTTTGTTGTTTTTTTTTCTCAGGGAGAAGAAAATCCAGGTCGTTCTTGGATACGATGCACATATCCTATTAGTTTTGTTTGAACAGCTGTCATTAAGTTTGACTTGTTATGCATTAGCACAAGTTGAGGTATTTTTCAAATTTTACACAAGGAATGAATATTACATCTATTTTTCAGCTTTAATATCAGTATCGATATTGGTTATCGGCCACATAAGTTTTAAAATATCGGCAGATTGGATATCGGTCAAAATTCCAATATCGTGCATCCCTAGAAAAAATGTAATTTGAAACTTTTTAAAGAACAATTTGTACTATCCGTTAACATGATGACAAGTATTTGAGATAATCCAAAAATATTTTGTCTTCCCGGACATGATCATGAGAGCTATTCTTTTAGTGATTAAAAGAAAAAAAAAAGAAAAGAAAAACGGGCTATTTTAGAGGTGGCAAAGCATCATGAGTAGCAACACGCTGGGCTTGGAGACTGAAAGTATAGCGGTGACAGCATTCAGCAACCAAGATTAAAAAAAAAGAAGAAAGGATTAAAGAAAACATCTGTTTATAAAATGAGACAGATGTCCTGGGGAAGTTTAAATCCAGTAAAAGTTATCATTTGGAAACAGCTTATATTGTCTGAGCAGTGATGCTGCATGTTACAGATGGGCGAGTTATTAGCAGAATGGGTGTGCATATTTGTAGGTCATTTGAATTTACAATTGATTAAAATCTATTTGAGATCAAATAATAAGTCACTGTAGTGTGCACGTAAGCTATTTTACCTTAAATGCATGTCATACAAAGCGATCTATGGAGTTTTGTATTACATATTTCAACTGCAAACATTTTAAAAATACTTCTTTTATATTAACACAATATTCAATATTTAAAAAAATAGTGAAATTAAAAATAACTTAGTTTTTCCATATATGAAATGTTAAAGTATTGAAATAAGGGTCAAAAATAAGTCTTTCCTACCTCTGAGACACATTGTGGAGTGGTCGTTCCTAGTTCAAAACTTTAGTTAGTTTAATGAAGAGAAGTGTGATGAATTGCTAATGTACCATTTAAATGTCTCTCTGCTTCTACGCTTCTATGTACCTCAAGTGTGAGTTAAGTTCTGACATAAAAGTGATGAGGATTTAAGAAGTTGTATCCCTTGAGTTCCTCAGCTGCTTCCAATACTGTCACTCCAATACTGTCTGGCTCTTTGCTCTTAACCCTAAGCTCATTATCTCAAAGACTTAAAGTGAAAAGTGATATTACCACAGGACCTCTCTTCAACATGCAGATTTATAATTCACTCATCATTTCTCCTCCAGAGAAAGTAGTTCCCACAAAGGACTTGTAGGAGGAAGTAATTCAATTAAAACCAGTTCACTTAATAGTATGACTAAATGGTGCCCTTCATGAAAGTTGTCCGACTAATGACAAAAGTCAGCCTACAGTTGATCTAATGAAAGGACAAAAAAAAAAAAAAAACCTACATGGATAGTGTGGTGTCGGGGTCTCTCACATCTTAAACATTTTGACATGTACAAGTAAATGTCACAAATGGGTAGACATGGCCAGAATTACACAACCAAGGGTCAGAACCACACTTGCATAACTTGAGTATCTGGGCTTGTTCCCATTCTGACAGTGGTCAGCTAAGCTGATAAATCTAAAACAATCTTTTAGGCAAAGTGAGTCAAGATAATGAGGTTGCATTTGCCAGTGGAGACTTCTTGATTTTCATCAGATTTGTCATTCCATATGCTGCTATTTTCAAAGTTTACAGATGACAAATTATTGGAAACAATTCATTTATGTCATCAATGTAGAATGGGGGGGGTGGGGGGCACTGTCCCTGTTTGACATTTGTTAAATAAAGGACAAATCAAGGCAAATTGATGCCCCAATTACTGCAATCAGTAGTTCTTTATTGATGTTCCATCCCAGCTAAATTAGAGACAAAGAAAATAAATAATGGATTATTAATTCACACTGTGTTGTATATGCAGGGGCAAATATCATAGGCACTTTCGTGAAGCGTACTGTCAACGTAAATCAGCACCGATGAACTTGTCCATTCTCAACTATTGCTATTACAAAGTTACACAAGTTTGAATTAACATTTACTTTTGTTGTATTGAATGCAGAGAATATACAGCATAAATTCTGCAGAGATTGACAGCTATGATGATAAAGTAGCTTAAAGGCTCCATGGGTGACAGGACCTTTTAAAATGTCAAGAATGTATTACAACACATGATGGCAGTAAACAGTTATTGCAATCTCCTTCCTTTCTGGCTCTGAAAGTGCATCATGTTTTTGCCAAACCCCATGCTGTCACCGTAAATTAAAGTAATTATTTCCCTCATGTCTTCAACTGACGACTGCACTGACTTACTGAAAATTTTCTCAGCTTGGGAAAGGATGCTCTGGCTTTTTTTTTTTTTTTTTTTTTTTTTGAGGGCTCACATGTTCATGTTTAACTGGAGAAAACAAGTATTTCTGCCTCCCGGGCTGAACAGTGAGCCAGGCCTGTTAGCATTTTGACAGTTTCATGTATTAGACCACATGCTCTCGCCAACATTGTTCTGACAGCGGGGCTGCTTTAGATTGAAAGCAAGTCACAAGCCACAACTCCCACCCCCATGTTCCCTGCTGGTGACTAATACATTACAGTGCAAGTAGCTGTGGACACTTGCGTGTTGTCAGTGGCAGTTGCAAATGACTTTATGTCATACAGAGCATCAGTTATCATATGTGCTTGTACTTTAATTATACAAATTAAAGTGATCAAATATTGGAAAGTCGTTTTAAAAGAATGCACACAAGTCACAAACTATTGCATCAACTTATGGCAGAGATCACACAGCAGCTGATGTTTGTATCTATTCTATAACTGCAATACTTTGTCATTATAAAAGAATGTACAACACAGTTGAAGTGCACTGTCAGGATACAGATCTATGCCTTGCACTATGAATGAATGAATGATAAAATATATGATTATATAAATGAACATATATATATATGTGTATATACTGTATACATATGCTGTATATATTATAATTAGAAAGCTTTTATGATTATTGCACAGAAGTTCAGAAAAATTATGGCGAATCTCCAGAAAGGCTTCATTTAAATAAAAATGATCATATATGCAAATTTTTTAAGTATAATTCAATGGCATAAAAGACAGAGCTCAGTGTAGTGATGGCTGTGGGTTAAAAACTTTTCAGGAATCTTTTTTTTTATGGATTTTATGGATCTGTTTTCTTTACCAGGTGACAAGAGTTCAAAACTATTACAGGCAGGGTGGAAACAGTCCTTAAGAATGTTCAGTGACATCTGAAAAAAAGTGAGAGGTGATGATGATGTTTGTGGCTGGTAGGTGGTACAGTTTCTATGATCCTTTGCAGAGCTGCTTCTATACCACACTAGGATACTGTGGATAAGGACACTCGATGGTGCAGTGTAGAGACAAGCAGGCACTGTGGATGCTAATTTTCTTGATTGATCTAAGGCAGTAGCATTGCTTCTGTGCCTTTTTCACCCGCATGTTGGCGTTTACAACATGTGATGTAGGTGCCCAGAAATCTGTAGCTTGTCACCCTCTCCACCTCTTCACTATTGATGTACTCCAGTGTATGTATATCCTTCTTTTTCCTGAAGTCAATGATCAGTTCTTTTGTTTTGTTAACGTTTAATGTGAGGTTATTTTCCTTAGACCACACTGTCAATCACAGAACCCCCTCCATGTAAGAAGACTCATCTTTGTTGTTGCTCCTGTTTTGCTATTTGCAAATTTGATGAATTGATAGCAATGCAGCACAGTTTCTGAGAATCTGTCCTGAGATTCTATCTGGGCCTGCTGTCCTCTGAGTGTTGATGTTCTGGAGAGGAAGGTCGTTTTCACACAGGACCCATTTAGGTCCACCTAACTGGGTTTTGTTTCTGAACACGGCGCGACTGGTTCTGTGTGAACAAGCCACTCACGCTCGTAGTCGACCTAACTCGCTAGGTCTCAGACTGAGGCCGGCATCAGGTAGGGACAAGAGGGGGTACTGCCCCCCTCAAACAAACACTGTGCTCCCTTAAAGGTAGAGTAAATAAACGTTAGACTTGTGCAAGTGGAAATCCGTCTCAAACTGCGCCTTTGGGCTTCTACTCGCGTGCCGTGGTGCGTTTGAATGCAACTCTCTCTCCTCCTGCCTGTAATTCGCTCTTTAGCTTTGTTCTGTTGTGTTCGGGACGATTCTAGGCGGAGATTTCTGTTTATATCAGCAGCCAATGACAGAACCAAGGACAAGACGCTGTGTGGAAATAAGCTCATGGTTGTAGCAGACGCCAGTCACTCGAACTCTCGAAGGATAAAGAAAGAAAGAAAGAAAAAATGACCGATGCACCGAAAAAAAAGGTAAGAGCTGTAGATAATGCAAGTTGGAAAACAAGGGCCAATATTAGTTTGGCTTTTACCTGCTTCTGAGCTCTGAAGGAGAGGCTTCAAACTGAATAGTTTGAAGAACGAGGCGGCCATTAGCCTGAGAGGGAGGGGCGCTAAGTTTGAATGCTGCTGTTTGTAAACAGAAACGGTGGGGAGACTTCGGACTCAACCCTTAAATCAAATCTGACAAAAAGGCAAGCGATTCCTAAGCTCTTTTCCTCACATCAGTCGCCCCCCCCCCCCGCAGCCGCTGTGTGTCGGCTGCAGAAGGATCTACCGTCTGCAGAGTTCTGCTCAGCAGCTGCTGGTTTGGCTCTGAGGACGATCAGATGCATCCTCTCACCAAACGTCAGTAGTAGTTGAGGGGGGATGAGGGGGGATGCCGTCCCCCCTGAAATAAAAACGTTCAAAATCATCCCCCCTGTAAAACTGCCATCCCCCCATTCCATCCCCTCCCTTTTTACAGTAAATCCTGGAAATATAACCAATACTCATTTAACTGTTTCATTATCAGAACATGGTACGGATGTTGAGTATGAGAAATAAAATCTGAGGGCACAGGGGCACGCAAACATGCAATGACGCAACATGATTGGTTGGTGCCCGATACCAAGGGGAGCTGCACAAGCTGCAGCAGAGAGGGACTGCGAAGCAATGGCAGCACGGCCAAACGAGTGGCTGGACAATGCGATATCTGAGAGTATTTTAAAAAAGATGATAATCACAGGTGACCAATGACTCAAGACTCAGAATCTCAATCTTTACTTTTGATCAATCTATACAAAAGTCGGTAAACTCATCACAAGTTGCACAATAACATCACAGCCGGGGTCCGAAATTAACACTCGCCAGGCGCCAAATGCTAGTTATTTTTTTTGTGAGTAAATCTCAGAAGTCTATCCCACATGGCGAGTAAATGTTTATATCAAATTATTCATGGTTTTAAATCTTCATTTTGTTGGATTTCTTCTTTATGCTGCTCTACCGTCTACATGTTTCATTGATGCGCATGTTCACAAACACACACAAACGCACCTTCGTGACATGAGCATGAGACCGAATCCCCGCCCCCACAACGTTACCTCCGTTTACTATAAACTAGTGATTAGCTCAGGCTGATTAAGTGGCGCAAATATGTGGTGACTTTTATCAGGAGCTGGTCAGCCTTCCATCAGAAATCACGGTGAACTGGAGGATAAACCAGCAGATTTAAACGCCAACCAGAAAGTTCATTGAGAAGTGGCGCTTTGGAGACGTCCGGCTGCACTTGTCAGGGTCCGCTCCATTTACTGCCCTGGCGACTGAAAGGCGAGTCAGGTGGGCGGAGTTTCACTCATCCGCTCAGATCCGACGTCGTGTTGTTCCAACTTGATAATAACGTTGATATGTGCCTTTATTGAAGCTCAGTAGATAAGTATGAGCATTAAAATGGTTCCTGGAAAAACTTGGGTCGGATCCTGATTCTGTTCAGCTGCAGCAGCAACATCATGTCACAGTCCACCTGCTTTACACTGTTAATGTCCTCGTTTGTTAAGAGACCTCCAGTGGATCTCTGCTGCACTGAGACTACGGCCTGAAATAGATGTGTGAAAACTTATCAGTTAGTATAAACTTTTTATTCTTTTTAATTATCATTTTGTTTTGTTAAAGCATCTTTCCATCTGTAAATGATTTCCTCTCCATTTAAGCAGCAAAAAGTTGTGAAGGGGGTTTAAAACACTGAAACAAGTTAAAAAAAAAATAAAAAAGACTGGGAGATGCTGTCAGATCTCCTTAATGTCCAACCGTGTTCTCCAGAGATCAGGGAGTAGCTATGCTCCCACCAGGCTGTAAAGCTGCAGGACTGTTAGGACCAGGAGGCCAGATTTCATGGACTCGGTGTGAAAGCACCACGTAGAGAACGAGGAGTCTGACCAGGAAGTTTCAAACTAATGATTTCAGAAATGACCAGTTTACTTAATACAAATATGTTTTTATTGGTTTTTTTTTCAGTTTACATCCAGTATGATACTGTATGAACAGCCTAAAGATATATGTGTGTAAAATGGTTTCATATTTTGGCCGGTAGATTTTAAAGAGAATCTCCAATGAGTTTTTCCATCCCCCCTGAAACTTTTTTACAACTCGACTACTGCCAAATGTGGAAACGCCGTGGAACAGCTGCGCTGCACTTTCCGTATGTCATCAGAAGCATTTCGAGGCAGAATGTTTCATGGCTGGATTTTTCAGTTTACTTGATGATGCAAGCAAGAATACAGCAAAGGGTTATTTAGCCAGTCCAACTATGTGGATGCTCTTTGTTTCATCACTTTTCCTTGTTTTTTGTTCATCTACCATAAGTGAATTAAAAACGTCACGTCATCCATGCTGTCAAGTGAGATTGATGATCACCTGAAGGGTTGGCACCTGCAGAGGCAGTGTTTGTAATGGGCAGTGTTCAAATTCCCAAACCACGTTTTATGAAGGGCACACCGTGTACGAGATGAAATATATTTACATAACCTAGGCCTATGTGCAATCGTGGACTAGAGCACGAGAGCAAAAGAAAATGTTTAATTTCAGCTCGTTTTCACATCAAGTTTTCGGGAGGTTGCTCTGTTTTCTGTGGAGGCCGGATGTCACAAGCTGTTGAGAGAGCCGCTGTCACTAACAGTGTGGGGGAAAGAGGAGAGGTGGGGGAGAGAATGCGCATGTGAATAAACGTCCTTACCTGTGCTGTAAGTTTAACTTTTTCACTCCTGCTGCTTTCAGCAGCTCAAAGAGCTTCGTGTGGCCTTCTGCATCTGTTTTAACCAACCTGTAGTAGACAGCTTGATGTACCTTTAAATAAAAGGTTTGTTTCTGGTGGTTGTTAAAACTTTGAAGAGGGGTATTTAAATTTTTTTTTTCTATTAAGCCTGTTATCGTTGATATTTTCTGTTTTCCCCTGAGGGATTGCCACCTGTGGTCAGGAATTTAATGGTCAGCTTGATTTGGTTGTGTTTCTTTGAGAAAACACACACGCACGTGAATCAATATGTGAATCAATATATTTCAACTTTTATTTGTTTGGATGTTGCTGATTAGGACTTGCAGCTTAAGAAAACCTTAAATTCAAAATCTCAAAAATTAGAATACTGCATAAAATCAATCACAGAAGGCTTTTAAATACAAAAATATCAGGCCACCTAAAGTAAAATATTGCATCTGTACTTGGTGAGGCCCCTTTAATGACTGCCTTAACCCGGCGTGGCATGGATGCTACCAGCTTGTGGCATATATCAGGTGTGATGGAAGACCAGCATGCTTCAATCACAGCCCTGAGCTCTTCTCTACTGTTTGGTCTCTTCCTGTTTAGTGTTTTCTTGACAATCCCCCACAGATTTTCAATGGGGTTCAGGTCAGGTGAGTTTGCGGGCCAATCAAGGAAGGTAATCCCATGGTTGTTGAACCAGGATTTTGTAGTTTTGGCAGGGTGGGCAGGTGCCAAGTCCTGCTGGAAGATGAAGTCTGCATCCCCATACAGCTGGTCCACTGAAGCAAGCATGAAGTGCTCCAAAATGTCCTGGTAGACGGCTGCATTTATGCTAGATTTGATGAAGCACAGAGGGCCAACATCAGTAGATGGACTTTTGACCACTGGGCAACAGACCAGTCCTTTTCTCTAGCCCAGCTAAGGCGCTTCTGGCGTTGTTTGCTGTTGAGAAGTGGCTTGACAACGGGAATTCGACATTTAAGGCCCACGTTAAGCATCCTCCTGCGTGTTGTTTCTCTTGAAGCAGTAACTCCAGCCTCAGTCCATTCCTTATGAAGTTCCCGCACACATTCAAAAAAGGCCCTTTCCTGACCATCTTCTCCAGGCTGCTGTCAGCCCTCCGGCTTGTACACCGTTTTCTTCCACGCTTCTTCCTTCCACTTAAGTGTCCATTAATGTGCTTTGAGACAGCACTCTGAGAACATCCAGCTTCTTTTGCTATCACTTTTTGTGTCTTTCCACCTTGTGCAGGGAGTCAATGATGGTTTTCTGTACAACTGTCAGATCAGCAGTCTTCCCCATGATTGTGAATTCTTCTAAACCAAGACAGAGACTTTTTAAAGGCTCAGGGAACTTTTGCAGATGTTTTGGATTACTTATCTGATTAGACTGTGACACTCAAAACTGGAGCTACAATACTTTTCACAGTATTTTAATTTTTTCAGTTTTTGATTTAGAGGTTTTCTTAGGCTGCAACTTCTAATCAGCAACATCCAAACAAATAAAAGCTTGAAATATATTGATTCACATATTATTTGTCTATACAATATGTAAATTGCACCTTTTAAGTTGAATTACGGAAATATGTGAATTTTTTCAGGATATTCAAATTTTTGGGTCGTACCTGTATGTATATATGTGTGATAGATAGTTATAAAATATATATATATATATATATATATATATATATATTTTATATATATATGTGTGTGTGTGTGTTTGTGGTTTATTAGGTTCAAATTGATTTGAGATGCATAGATGTCTAATGGCTGTCCAATAAGACAATTCTTACGTTCATTTCTTATTTTCATTTATTATAATTAATTTTTCCTGTTTTCTCCCTAAGGGATTGCAGGAGGTTTCCATGCTTCAGTGACCCCAAGAGCTATACCAGCAGGAGCTGTGGTTTCAGATGGGACATCAAAGCTGGACAGGTCTTCGTGGAGAGGCCTGACAAACTGCAGTGCATTTCTTGGGAGTTGAACTCTCCTATCAACCCAGTCCCATTAAGAAAGCACGTAGTTATTAATAACAAAAAATAGCATGATGTGTACACACCATGCCCTCTTCACATTTCTGCATGCCCCCTCATGTATGTATTCCAGGAGCCGGCCCTGTCTCAGACCGGCTGTACAGGGTGGTTTTGAAAAGGCTTGTGTCGACCTGAAATGCGACACGAGTGATCAGTGCATCATCCGGGTACTTTTGTTTACTCAATTTTCACATACTAAGCATACTGGTTTTCATTTTGATGTAGTATACTCAAAATTTTGAGTATTGAGTATGGAAGTAGGTGATTTGGGACACAGCAATAGACTCTTCCAAGTGATGTTCAATCTTCTGTCTGTATGTGGCTTTTGCAACCCTGAGGCCGTTTTCAGGTTTGTTTTGGCCTTGCTGTACCAATGTCTGTCACCTGAGTGGAAGGTAGCATTGCTGGCTGTCAAGAGAAGGTGCACATCTCTGGTCATCCAATGCTAATTGTTTGGAAACACCTTTATTTGTTCAGTGGTGGTGACATTGTCCATGCTGCCCTTGATGTAAAAAAAAGTACAGCCGAGGTGTAGTTGTCAATGCTGTCTTCTTCAAATAATATCCAATCAGTCTGACTGAAGAAGTCTAAGAGTTGCTCAGATGCTTCCTCTGGCCACGCCTGTATCTGTTTGACAGCTGGTTTGACAAGAGATCCGTGCACTGAAGTCAAATGTACAAGAATATGTGGTCAAACATTCCTGAGTACTGTAGCGCCATACCTGTTCTTGATTTTGCTGAAAACATGGTCCAGAGTGTTATTTCCTCTGGAGAGACAGTGGACTTGGTGAAATTTGGGAAGGACAGTACTTATAATGGCCTGGTTAAAATCACCTGCTATCAAGGACACTCCATCTGGTTGGGCCTGTTTTTTGTTTTGTTTTGTTTTGTTTCTCTGGGTGCTAGAAAGTAGCCAAGAGGAGGGATATAAACAGCAGTAAGTTACCACAATGGAAAACTCTTGCGGTCGATGGAGGACCAACATTTTACTGGTAAATACTCAAAGTCAGGTGAGCCAGAAGTGTCAATCATTGTGGAATGTGTGCACCATTTGTTATTTGTGTAAACAGAAAGCTCCTTTTCCTCTCTTACCAGAGTTAGCAGTCCAGTCTAGTATCAGCCAAGAAAAAAATATCAGTTGACCTTGACTCAATAGCCTGTCAGGATGGTGGAATTAGGCCACATCTCCAAAAGAACCAAAACACAGCAGTCCTGGATGTTCCATGATTTTATTAGAGTGTTCTTACATTGGAGCCAAAGAGCCGTGGCCATGGAGATTTGAATGGGTTATAATCTAGCCTGGCTTTAGCCCTGCTTCTGTTTTTGCTCTAGTATGTCCCGCCTTTGTCGCTTCGTGGTAGGGATTGTAATCCACAGAGACCCCTCTGTTCTAACTTTGGGATCTCCCAAATTTAAGACCAGGAAAATACTGATTAAAAAGTACTGATTGCTGGAGTGCTGAGCTGCTGCACATACTCAGACGACCATCATGAACTTAATAATAATCTATTTATAACAGATAGAGAGATAGAAGGATAGATATAGACACACACTTCCCCCATTTAATTCACTTTCCATGAAATTGTACAGTATATACACTACAGTATGAAATTTGTTTTTAATTGCAATTAATCCATTGTTTTTGTTTTTCATGTGATTCTGCTGGTACAGTATTTCCAATTGAGATTTAATTATTTCTCGGTTGTTTTGTCTCTCAGAAGCATGCCCTTTTCTTCACCCAGCTTTCCAACACAGGAGGAGCATCTTAATTGGACCAAACAAATAATAACAGCCTACAAATGAATACCCAATAGCTTTCGGGGGTTTTGGTACTTTTCGCATCCACTAATTAATAGACAAGTGTGAAATTTAATCAGATTGTGCATTGTGATGTGATGACTATGACATGCTGTGATCATATTTTCTGAGTTTTGAGCCACTTACTTGATTATCTGAACACATATCACCTTTCAGACCAGTGGTTAAAGCAAGAATGGCATTTATTTGTAATACCACACTAATGATTCAAGAGAATAAATACCCCATATCAAAATAACCATATAAAGACAAATTTCCCTCAGCAATAATGTGGTCTAGTGTTTGATTTGAATAGTGCATCGTGTGGTATTTTTCTGTGTGCATATTCTGATTCAGACTTACCATGACAAACATGGTCGCTTGATATAATTGCTGGAAGCCTTTTTAAATTTATTCCAGTACTTGGAAGTGCTCACTCTAAACTTTAGGGGTGGAACAATGTTTGTGTATCTAGTGGAGTGGGGGGGCTTCTTTGCTTCACAACAAAGGTAATTGTCCATTTCGTCTTGGCTTAAATGTCTTACAGAGCTCAGAACTAGCCAGTGGATTGACAGCAGCACAGTGAGGTTCAGGATATGGAAGATAGAAATGTGACAACACTAATTATTTTCGTATTGTAGGTTTTGTTGTGGTGTCAGAAGGGCAACTCCACTAAATGTTCCCCAGTACGACCTTACCAAAAGCACCTTTAACAAAATGACTCATTATACCACAATCACCTCAAAGTTCAGCTCAAACCCCCAATAAGCCAGAAAAAACTCACCACTCTATAAAAAAGACAATGCAAGGAGACTTGTCCTTTCCTGTGAGCATTTTTTAACAAAACCCCTGACAAATTAATTGAATACTAAATGATTAATGAACTCTACCTACAGTATATTGGGTTTGCTATTCTCATTAGGACATCGAACTTGGGGATAACGTGACTCAAACCTTAACCTTAACTTTCAATCAATTCATGACTACCCTCAACCTTAGCCCAACCTCAATTTACACCTCACCCCTAACCTCCACCATAGAGATTATGCCTTATGCCTCATTAGGACCACTTGTTCCACCAAGGCCATGACCAATGCTATTCTGAGCTCTTGCCATTATTTTCATATGTGTTGCTTAAACAATGACATTTTCCCACCATGATATTAAAACAAGCGCCTCTAAAATCTGTATGTTTTTTTTTTTTTTTAACATTTGATAAAGGGCCCTTATTTAAATTTCAAAGAGACATGGATACATTAAAAAAGCAGATACTGTCAAGGTAAATCTCCAAAAGAGTGCCCTTACTGTAAAAGTACATTGTCCACTCTATGGCATGGCAGGTCCAACAGCTCTTCTCTGAAATTCTTTAAAGGAGAGAAATAACAGAATGGCCTGCTGACAAATGCCAAGCCTTGAAATCCTCCACTTTGGTGGATGTGTCATTGAGTGATGTGCTCCACTCCCGTTAAAGATTGCTGGGCACTTCATATTTAAAAAGACCCTCTCAACAATTCATTTTGTGACAGGTTTAGTCCTGGGAGAAATGTCTGAAGACTATGACATGTCTATGGCAAGCCAAAGACTTGAGTGACAAAATAATTCTCCATTAGTAGAGCAGGTCACTAAGATCTTTATTTTTCTCTAGGCTTTACATGACAGTCACTGTAGACAGCAGATATATATCAGCAGCATCTTAGTGGGAGAAAAACAAGCATGGACAATAAAAATGAAGAGATGTAACTGAGGATATCACATTTAAAAATTTTTATGTATACCTTGATCGGATTCTGTTTAAGAAAATCTAACTTGAGGCTTTGTAATTAATTAATCTTGGTTAGTTGCAATTTGTTTGCATAACAATAACTTCTGCAAAAAGCAAACGTTTTTTTTTTTTTTTTTTTTTACATGTAAATGGATTTTAGTTGACAACTAAATCAAATAATAAACATACTGTAAACTGAAGCTCTTGGTAAATGCATTTAATTGTATTTCAATTATTTTAAAAAAGTAGAAAAAAAATCCCAGGCAAAAATTGAAAAGAGGTAAAGTTAAATTGCCAATTTAATTAACTAATAGCTCTGGCTGTTCTGTAACTAAGAGCATACAATATGTGACTCTACTTTTGAATTCTAAAATGTATTTGTCCACACTCCTCATTAAGTAGCATTTGTATGGCCAGGGCAGGATCAGCCTGTGGCAGCTTTAAGTGTTTTATTTTCAGTCTGGTTCATTGAGCAGAGGTAAACGTCTCCTGCTCTGACTGCAGCTGGGAGCTGGGACTGATGATTAGGGATGTTTATCGTTATGATTTTATCAATACAGATACCAATATCAATACTCTTTATCAATATAGATACTCATTAAAACTCTTATCGATACAATGTAATTTAGAGTTAACAAAAAACACATTAAAAGATGCTAAAAGATTCAGTGTTTTTTTTGTTTTTTTTTTATTCCCACAAGGAAGATCGGAACAGCTATTCATACAATTAAACACTTCTTAGAAGATCATAAAAAAAATCCATTAACAGAACAGTGTAGTAGAGGCATTTCTCCTGCAGTATTTGGCCCTGACAATTTTTGTCATGGGAAAAAAAACATATTTACTTTCTCATGCTGCAGCTGAGATCTCTCTGGACAAAGTGTGTCTCCAGTGGTTGAGAACACTTGGACAGACAGCATTGGAAGGTCTGGACGCAAAGGTAGGTGAAGGACAGCTGTGAGAATAAAGGAAGTCCAGGTGTCTTAATCGACCACAGTGATTACAGAATCATTTGTCCAGAACTTTAAAAGGGAGGTATCATTAAGATTAGGAACTGATACCAACCGATGGGAGCTGGGACTGGTGCTGGGAGCAAGAACCAAGGGGCAAACAGTGAACCGTGAAGCTACTTCCTTGTTGCCCAAAAATTGTACTTCTTTCTCCATCCACTAGGGGCTGGCACCAAAACAGAGCATATCCCCTTGGAGTGCAATGGTACAAAGGCCAACTTCCCAGCAGAAATAAACATGTTTACAGCCTGGTTCAAAAAATCATTTTAGGTTTAATAGGTCAAGTTTAGGTGTTCTAGAACTCATCCATTTAGATGTTATTCAACATAACTAGGGTTGTGTCCTTTTGATTGACCAGGCAGACCTTTTGGCAGACCAGGTGCCGTTTTTAGTCATGGTGGTTAATTGTTAGCTCTCTGCTTGTTACCAGGAAGACCTCAGCCTGTAGTATAGTTGCACAACGGTGGGTTTTAGCTGTTTATTAGCAAGTTTGAGCATGCCTTACCTTTAGACCGCCTATCTTCATTCATTCCTGTTCACTGCGGATTAGCCTGGTTAGCATTTAGCTTTGCTGTCAATCATTTGCCCCGTGGCTCAGAGCAGCTCTTTCTTTGTCCATTTTAGTATTTTCTAGGAATGACAAGACACACGACATAACCAGATTGGCTATTACATCCATTTGTTTTTATTTTGTTTTTTTTTAGTCTTTGGCTGGAACTGGGAGCTGGGACTGAAGGCTGTTACATGCTCTGTGTGAAGCGAGAACAAAAAGACGCCATTTTGTTCTGAGGCTTGCGGCTTGTTCTCAACCCCTAGGCCGGGCAGAGCTTTGTTCTTGGGAGCTCTGTGAAGTATTGTGTGATTGGTCGGACATTTGAGATAGTTTTTATAAACAGCTGATTGAGGTGATGAAAAAGTCGGAAAATGTAAAAAAAACACGTGGCATATTATACTTTAACCCCCCGCCAAATCCTAGCCACTAGACCAGGGGTCGGCAACCCAAAATGTTCAAAGAGCCATATTGGACCAAAAAAACGAAAAACAAATCTGTCTGGAGCCGCAAAAATGTAAAAGTCTTAAATAAGCCGGTCGGCAACCTGTTTCAGCCAAACAGCCTTTTAGACCCGTTTCCTGCAATAAAGAAAACACTGAAGCATCAACTGACTTTTAACATTGATAATTAAATAAAACTTTATAAATAAAATGTTAAATGTGTTGCATTTAACATAAAAACAAGAAAACGAAATCACATTTCTGCATCCAGCAAAAACACATTTTAAACCAAAAACAAGAAAAGACGTCGGGTTGAAGGTCACTTTTTAAAAAAAAAATCTATTTTAGTTGTTGTATTTATGTAGGATGGAAAAAGACGCAGCTACCAGCAGCAAACCAAACATGCTGTCCTGTCTGTGCCGTCATCCTTTTACTGGCGCGTGCAGTAAGCGGTCTGCCCGAAAAATGAAATTACTGTTTCACAAAATATGAACATGGCTACGCAAAATAATCTGGTCAGCAGTGAAAACAAATGAATCTGCCCACGCAGCGCTGAACATGCTCAGTGCATCAGACACTTCTCTTCTCTATCGTCGGCCTACCTGGCTGGAGAAGTGATCAAAGCGCAGCATGACAGGGTCGGATTGGACAAATAAGCTTTTGCTCGTTTATTATTCACTTTAAATGCCAGAACTGCAGCAACAGCGCAACAGCACTTCGCTCCGCTCTGAGACGTTCGTGGGATAGTGCGCCAGGAGGAAAGTTCAGCGCTCCGCGGCACGTCCACACTCAGAGATATTCTTTGTTTGTAATTGATTCCGTTTTTAATGTTTAATTCCATGATTGCTGATTCAATAGGGCTGTATCATGCTATGCTGCACAATAGCGGCACGTGAGCATGAAGTGCAGTTATTAACACTAATTGGCTGCATAAAGGTTTGTGAGACGCATCATAGCATGCTGGACAGTTTCTCTCCGTTTTACTGCAGTTACCTGCTTGTTGCACCTGACACTCAATGGGCTGCTTTGCAAAATGGTAAAATATAAATTATGTCTTTATTTTAATAGTTGAGTTGGATTTTATTTCACGTGCTGCATTTGCAGTGCTCGGAGAACTCGGGAAAAGTGCGCAACTGTACATGAATCCCTCAGAGGGATCATCGTAATCCTCAAATTTAGAATAAGATAAGAAACTTTATTGTCTCTCAAGGGGACATTTGTCTTGGTCTTTTAGAATCACATTATTAAAGTGAACCAACCAAAATACAATACACTTTAGTAGAATAGTCATTAATTCATTTTCCAATGCCAGGGAGGGACCAAAGAGCCGCATGCGGCTCCGGAGCTGCGGGTTGCCGACCCCTGCACTAGAACATCAGGGAACTGAGCCCAGTGTTGTGTGCATGCTCACGCGCACCCACTCTTGTATTTGCTCTTCCTGAACACATCTCAACTCTCATCCCAAAGGCTCCTTCAGCGGTAAGCTGCTGGTTGGGCATTTCTGCCTTTCATTTCTGGAAACACGCAACACTCGGAGGCTCCTTAAGGTAACACTGACTCACCCGACCGTCCTTCAAGTGGCTGTCCTTTTTGAGTTGTTGAGCTACCTAACCAAACAAATTGAGCTTGAAACATCCCATGTGTGATTGTTTGTGAAAGCAGCTGGGGATGGTAGTGATTCCCAAACTTGCTTCTGCAGGCACACTATGCTAAAAACGTGCCATTTTGCTCTGCTACGACACAGCTGTTGCAAATTACTCGAGGCCACATGTCACTGTCCGTTGCCTTTTGAGCAGCCATTGGTGGTATAGTGGAGAGCAAATGCTTTATATCTCAGTTGGGATGCAGTGGAGAGAAAACATACCTTTTCCATGCCCTTCTTCAAGCGGCCGAAATGAGTTTCCTCCGCAGGGTGGCTGGGCTCTCCCTTAGAGATAGGGTGAGGAGCTCAGTCATCCGGGAGGGACTCAAAGTAGAGTCGCTGCTCCTCCGCATCGAGAGGAGCCAATGAGGTGGCTTGGGCATCTGGTCAGGATGCCTCCTTGAGGCCTCCCTGGTGAGGTGTTTCGGGCCCGCCCCACCAGGACCAGACCCCAGGAAAGACCCAGGACACATTGAAGGGACTAAGTCACCCGGCTGGCCAGGGAACGCCTCGGGATCCCCCTGGATGAGATGGCGGCTGTGGCTAAGGAGAGGGAAGTTAGCGCTTCCCTGCTTAGACAGCTGCCCCCGCGACCCAGCCTCAACTAAGCGGCAGAAGATGGTCCAGTACGGTGAATCCAGAGAAGCTCAACACTGAGATGAAATGATGACACTGAGATGAAAGACAAACCCATAACAGTATTTTCAACCACATCATTAGCCTGGATGAAATGTTATAAAAGAATTATGGACAACATGTGAAAGGAAGATCTACAACTGGAAAGTTGAGAGAGAAAGGTTAATAAAAGTTCAGGGGTGTTCTACCAGTGAACTGTTTTTTCACTTTTTATTTTATTACTTTTTGTAAAAACATAAACTGGCAGTTTAATCATAGGGTGGTCATGCAGAGCAATAAACTTCATCATAATTTCCATTATCATTTCTGACTTCATAGAATTTTACTTCTTTTAAGCTTTCCTCCAGTGTATACTGACAATGGTGCTTAACTTGACTTCTAATTCAGTAGTTAAGAGGGGAAAATTGCCTGCTTGTTGCTGCAAACTGAAAGACAGCTTGATTGTTGCATTTTGACTCAGCTGTAGCCCTTACCTGGCCTGCAGTCCATTCATCACAGTATTTAACTTTAGTTGTGAGACTACAATGTTCTGCTTTAAAACACATTTGTACACTGCACACGATTTGCCAAGCTTCCATCATAGCAGCTGAGGTTGTATTGAGGCATGTCTGACAAAAAAACACAGGTAACAGAGTTCAGGTGTACCCATTGACCCTAAGTAACCCACTGGTGGCTCCAAACTGGAATGCCTTTTATGAACCACATGGTGAGGATATTGACTGTCTAACAGACTGTCTCTGAGTGCATTAAGTTCTACATTGATGACTTCATCTCTGCTAAGGAGGTCTGCTGTTGTACAGATAAACCATGGGTTACAAGCAACCTGAAGGCCCTGCTAAATAAAAAGAGGGGCTTTCAGATTAAAATTCCCTTAAACAAGGGAGGAGGATGGGGAGGGGGAGTGTCCAGGGTGCATAGGAGGAAGAAGTAAGTAGGGAGGAGCGAGATGTGTGTGTGTGTGTGTGTGCATGGGAGCAACGAGTTTGGGTTGGGGAGGAGGGAGATGTGTGTGAGTAATTGGAGGAAAGAAGTGATGGGGGAGGGAGGGAGGCATGTGTATGTGTGTTGGGGTGGAGCGATGTGGGGACATGTGCGAGGGGGTGGAGGAAGATGGGCGTGAGTGTGTCAGGTTGGAGGGAAGGGTGGGGTGGTGCATGTGTGTGTGGGGGGGAGTGCATGTGGGTATTGGGGGTATAGGGAGGTGGGGGTGTATGTGTGTGGGGTGGAGGGAGGAGTGTGTGTGTCAGGGGCATTAGGGTGGGTACCGGCCCGTCCTGGGTGGTCGTCTGGGGGGCCCGGTCCTCCTGGATGTCAGCTGGGCTGCCTGGGTTGGGTGGGGGGATTGCCCCTGGGTGCTTGGGCCCTGGGCTACGTGTTGTACCTGCTCTGGGGGGCTGGCACCCGGTGGAGTTGGCAGTTGCTGGTCTTGGTCTGCTGGGGCCTGGGTCTCAAGACCGCATGTGTGTGGAATGATTTCACGGATATTCCAGGGGAAGAGTAGAGCAACGACTGACCTACAGAGAGCAAACAACTTAAACCAATAACAGATCTGAGATCTGAACTGGAATGTTTGAAGCAATGGTTCTCAAACTAATTTTTGAAGGGCCCGCTTTTCATTGGAAATTATGTCAAGCACCCCCCATCCCACCATCGCTACCACATTCACCCAAACATTTACCATGAGATACATGAACAAATGCACTGCATTTAGGGGGTCAATTTAATAGTACTTTAAAGAATATGACCATTTTTTGTTAGAGGTACAAAAATTCCGGGCTTGGCTGGGCCCCCCCTGACAGAGCCCTGAGAACCCCCTCGGGGGCCTGCCCCCAGTTTAAGAACCACTGGTTTAAAGCAATTCCCCTCTGTAAAACTGTCTTCATTCACATCAGCGGAACATTTCTGAAATTAGACCGTTATCTGTCCCCTGTGTTTTTTGTTTCAGTCATTTACTGAAAATTAGTCCATACTGAGGTTTGAAAACATGATGTAACTTTACATCTGAGAGTCACCGTCACATGATGTTTAAATGACTGTTGCACAAGAAAGATGACAAAATTATGACTGATGCGAGTGGATTTGTAAAACTGTGGATGCTTCTGATTTGAAACCTGGATTAGACGAGTTGTATGACATGAAAATTAATCACACTCTATTGTGCAATATTTTAAATTGCAATTTCCTCTTAAAAATGATTAATCTTTTAGCCCTAAACCAAAAAAATAAATAAATAAAAATCCACTACCAGTCAGCAGTGATGCCCAAAAGGTTCCAGAGTATCTCCTGCACTGACTGAAGAGACTTTTTTATTTATTTTTTTTTATTTTTTTTACCAGTAATCCACCATAACAGGCATATAGTGCTATATATGATTATTCATTAATCTATTACTCATTATTAGGACATCGCACTGCAGTATGTTGGCTTCAAATGCAGCCATGACAAAGGTCTGTGATACAAGTAGATTAAAAGCATTTTTGAAGTCAGAGGCTGTGCACTTCAAAGTCTCTTTAAATTGATTTGTCTAAATGCCTATTGCATATGGCATAGTCCAATTAGAATAAAACCCTAACATATTTTGGTACTTCCCAGACTTTTCCCTGTACGATAACATGACTATTCTGAAAAGTTCAGCTCCTTTAATCAATATTCTCTGTTTTCTGCTACAAAGCTGATGAAGTTGACTAGGCCTTCCTCGGGCAAAGAGAAATAAACAAAAAAAGATTTTAATGATACAGAAGTCTGGTAGTGGGACTTTATTGTATACTCTACCCCATTAAGCCTGCTGATGCATTTCATACTTATCCAAACTGTGTCATGCTTTTAAAGAGAGAGAGAAAAAAAATAATGAAAAAGCAAAGACAGTCTAGTTAGGAGTGGGGGGGTGGGGGTGGGGGGGGTAAATATGGA
Organism: Atherinomorus stipes; assembly: GCA_023101725.1. Classification (NCBI taxonomy): domain Eukaryota; kingdom Metazoa; phylum Chordata; class Actinopteri; order Atheriniformes; family Atherinidae; genus Atherinomorus; species Atherinomorus stipes. The sequence continues at coordinate 176,541 of JALJCO010001315.1, forward strand.
AATCTTATGGACGCTAGCTGTCAACCACTATATATGGAGACAGATACTCAGAAAAGGTAAACAAAGGGAAAATTAAACAGGGTTCTGAATTATAATTGAGAAAGATTTCCTTTTGATGTAACTTGGGAGATCTAAGAAGCGCTTTTTTGAGCTAATTACAGAGCCATGGCAGAGATCTAATTACAGTGATACTAATGAGTCTTGTTTACCCTTATCTGATGTCAAAATAAAATTGGTTGAAATCCAAATAAAGGTGCTGGCATTAGCATTTTGCCAAGTGGGATGAGACATGTCAGCAACTTTGTTTTGAAGCCATGGAATTGTTTAGTCATTATGTTTAACTCAACTTATTTCGAGAGGAAAGTTTTCACATGATGAACCTTTGTTGAACATGTGTCTTTATCCATTGTTTTAAGAGTCCATCTCCACATCTAAATCTCATCAAACTGAATGCATTTCAGTTGCCATCCTGACATTGCATTGTATTATATTAGCATTGATCTGCCGCTATCATTCATTGGGTGTATCATGAGGCAAGTCACTTCTGTCGGTTTTAGAACTTAACCCCCCTCTTCTGTCTAGACATGCGTGTGCTTATTCATGTATGTGATTGCAGTTGAGTTTTAGAAGGTTTTATTAAAATGCCCGCAGCAATCTGGAAGATGACTGCTGTGGGTTCTCAAGGGGTCTGCCGATGAGGCGGTGCACCACTCTGAAGCAACCTCGGTCAATTTGAACATGGCTTCAAAAGAAAAGTTCATATTCTCAATGACCTTGAGCAAATGCTTGTACAAGTTCTGTAATGAAGGCCCAGATTTTCATTACCAGGAAAAAAAAAAAAGAAAGAAATCAAAGATGTCAGGCCAACACGTTCAACTTTAAACTGAGTCTCTGAAGATAGAAGCAGAATTGTAAAATATTTGATTCATGAAGTATTATGGCAAAAAGGGAATCAAAGCTAATATAATCTCAAATATATCCATGGAGAAGTGAATTAGCCCTTTTTAAAAAGTACTGAGAGACGATGATAATGCCTTAGATCCTAAAGAAAATCATGCCACTGATCTTTGTACTTATTATGCTGATAACCTTTTAAATAGCACATTCAATAATAGGAAGACATATTAAACAGCACTGAATGTTTGTCTATTTTTCCTTCTTAAAGGGCAAGGCGGCTGGTTTTGTCTCTTTTTCTTCAAGTTTTCATTTCTCTCCAGTTCAGTTATGAAACTACTAGGGGACAGTTATCAATAGATGGTCTGTTAATCCACTGCTCCCTGATGCCTGCATGGAACTTGAATTGCGGGCATTGTAATTACAAACGTGAAGCTAGAAATTCAACAAGCAGTGCTGCTAAATGTAAAGGAAAAAAATGCTGCAAAGTGGACTGTGTTTTTGTTCATCAGTGTTCTACTGTATAAAAGCTGAAAAAATCTCATTTGCTAACACCCTAGATAACTTTACAACAGCCTAAAACCATTTTAGAAATAGAAAACTGGTTGGTGGAAACCATGAGAGCTCAGAGAGTTTAAAAGGAAGAAAGAGCCCACCAGGCTGAAAACTGCCAACAAGTGGTTGCTCTGGCTGCTTCATATGTGCTTGTACACATGAAGGCAACAAGGTGTAATGAGTTGGAGGATGCTGTAGAGAAGACATGATTGACCCATTGCTTTATGTCAAAACAAAGGCACAGATCTTGTTAGATAAGTCAAACTACAGGGCTCGTAGATGTTTTTACTACAGTGAAGCAATTTTGTTTTTCCAAGGAAAACCTTTAGACTTCAGGGGTCTGTTGCATGAAGCAGGTTTAATGAAAACCCTGCATTGTTAAACCCTGAACACAAACCCTGAACTTCTGTAACACAAAGGTAGGTAACTCACCCCAGGGAAAGAGGAGTAACTCTAGCCTGTTGCACGAAGAGAGGTAACTTAAACCCTCCGTCAGTTACCATGGTAACAGGCTCTCTGAAACTAACCTGGTCGAGAGCAGGATAGTGTGGAGAAACATTGAGGTTCTCGCTGTCTCCACCCACTTTTCAGCCACACTCGCCATTTCATTTCCTCATTCATTCAGTCAGCGGCGAGTTTTGGCTGCTGCCGTCTCAAATAAAACATGTTAAAAATAAATCAGAGCCGGTAGGTTACAGGCGTGTTCTTTCGATAAGGATTTCATGGATTTAGATGCTGCACGACTGCTGGAAGGGTTAAACATTTGGACATCATTATCAGACCACAGATAGAAGTTTCATTTCCCGACAGTTGTCATTCTGACGTTACAGTTACACATCACAGTCAGTTATCTACATACACAAGCTGATCCGTCCGTACATTTATGATATCACCAGCCATACGTGACAGTTGGAGGTCCTGTCTCCGTTTTCGAGAGATGGTTTGGCCTGATCATTTGACTTTTTAGCTGTCTCTGTTTCTGGGTAAATGGTTAAGGTGCACACCTATCATGTGGAAAGCTGGGGTTCAATCCCTGGTGTGACTTTTTTCATGTTGCCATACGCTTTCTCCTCAAAGCATGTTTATTGCCCTGCAGTTTTTCGCAAATAGATTTTTTTTTTCTTTCATTGGACATTTTCATTGGGCTTTTGAGAAATGCAACGGTTATATTTCATCAAAAAAAGTGTCACCTGGAATCATACTGACAGTACCCAAGACTGTCGCGTTACCATCACACAGTTCTACCCTATAACATCGTTGTGATTGTAAAGGACAGCATTTAAACTTAAATCTTCTCCAGCGCCGTCTTTCTTTCTTTTTTCTTTCTTTCTTTTTTTTTTTTTTTTGCTTGCAGCAGCAGCAGTTCAAACTCGCCTTATGAGGCTTTAGAAGTTATAGTCCCATTCAATGGCGAACGCAGCCCCGCCCTCACGTCTATGTTGCCATGGTGACTCGTCGAATCGGTGCTCAATTGATGCTGGCTTTGTATCTTGGTAGCGCACATGTAAAACCCCGGGTTGAACTACCCTGAGTTGATTAAACCAACTCAAAACAGCTGTTCTGGGACTGAAAACTCAGAGTTTCGTATCTCCGAGTAGATCAACTCAGAGTTCAGAGTTACGCTCAGAGTTTGTTGAACCTGCTTCATGCAACGGACCCCAGGATTGGGGTCTGTTGCACCAATCGAATTGGGAATCGAATTGGGAATTCCTGTTGCAAAGAATTCCCAACTCTTTATTTAGAATTGGGAATTGTTTTTAAATTGCAGCTAGGGCTCAGCAACAAAATGACCTCAATAACAAATGACAACTGAATTTGTGTTATCAGCTGTGTATCACTCAGCTCACTACAGTCAACTAAATGGATGCAGCTCTGGGAGAAAAAAAATCCACCAAGAAAAAAACAAAAATGAAATCCATCGAACAGAAAGGAAACTGAACAGAAATTTCAGTGAGAATTAGTGTTATTTTCTGGCAACCATTTTAGTTTAATTCTTCGTCTCAGGGCTGGATCAATCAAAGGTTTGCGTGTATACGTGAGCTATCTCACTGCACACACAAAAAATGTACAAACTGATCTACTAACAGCGTGCTAAATGGGTTTGGTCCTTCAAACTTTCTAAATAGCGCTTCTTATCCATTTTGCACTTCTGTTCCGATGAATATACAATATGGGGCATTTACATTTATCAACCGTGAGACTCATTGCATTGCTGTTTTTTTGCGTGTATTGCAAACTGGCAGCTCCAACGGCTTCAGCTTCTCAGAGGGACAATCCTGGACACGCACAAATCTGGTTAAAAATAATTTTTCATGAGCAGTGAGGGCAACACATTTAGTTCTCATTGTTAAATGCAATAAAAATCAACACAGCAAACACCACTTTTTTATACGGGTGTAAATTATTCTGGACAAATAAAAGAGAAAGTTTTCAGCCACTGTGGAGCTTAATGAGTGTGTGAATTATTGTGTCTTATTATTTTCTCTTTTTGCCAACGTCACATTTTCACTTGGATTTTAGCAGGTGGACAAAATCACAGTCATCTGGCAGTGCAAGCCTCTGAAGCCGTTGGCATTGTGCTAGGACTGGGAATCACTAGGTGCCTCGCAATACGATACTATCACAATACTTTGCCTGCGATAACGATAATATCACAATACATCGATTCTGCAATAATTGATATATTGCAATAAATTCAATTAACGATATACCACAATATTTTCCCTGAAGACATTCCGAATTTATTGATCAAAGTGAATCCATTTGAAATGAACTACAAAATATTATCAATCAGTTGCACATAAGTGACGTTAATTCTTATGAAAAGAGCAAAACAATAAAACAAAGTGCACAGTGGTTCTTCTTAAAGGAGCATATGAAAAACAACACCATGTCTAAAGTTTAACCTGAACCTGCAGATGCACATAGATATCAGTGCTAATGCAGGGACTTTTCTACATGCTAACAACTGCAGATAAAACAACGATCTCGCAATATTTCACCGTTCTCTGACAAAATATCCTGAGATTTTGTTAGTAAAAAATATTGATAATGCGTTTTTATATATCGATATGATATCTCAACACAAAATATTGCGATATTTCAGTGTATCAATATTTTGTCACACCCTTACATTGTTCCAAAGAGTGCGCACCTCGTACGTAATAGAGAAGATGTCGGAGCTGCAGACACTTTCATTTGTTCAGCAACTCCTGATCCATGTCCTCATAAACTGGCCACTTCTGAGGCTTTGCACAGATACCTGTTGTATTATTTAAATTTATATATTTATCATACTTAGTCTAAGTTATATTTTTATCTCCTCCTGTACGAATGTCTCCATCCATGGGTTGCATTTGCTTTTGTGCTGCCATGTCTCGCAATTCGCCACATGCAAAACCCTCATTAATATACACTCGGGGTGTTTCCAATACATTTACACCCACTGTCATTTGCACGATCATTCTTTGTAAATCGCCTGCAAACCGTGGTTCAGCCCCTCACACAAAATTCTAGATTGTACAGGCAAATTACTACACGCAAATTTGGAGCTTAGTAGATCCAGCCCTCTCTGTGGCAGACCTGACACAAATATTGCAACAACACCAACTGTTGTACGGCATTCAGGTCTCCAATCCACCGAGCAACTTCCAGTGCTGGTTTGAACCAGAACCAGACTAAAAACCGGTTGTTTAGCTTCCCACCACCTAAAAACCAACTCCTGCATTCCTCTCCAACATCAATTTCTTTTGTAACATTTCAAAAGTTTACTTCAAATGTACCACAGCTATTGACTGGCCCTGAGTAATGCAGCAGATGATGTTATTCCTATCAGTTCATCATATGTTGATCAAGAGAAAGCATGTATCTAAGGCTGTCATTGCTCAAGGCGAAGTAAACAACGTTAAATGGATGGGTTTTTTTTGTTTGTTTTTTTTTTTTCTTTGTTTTTTCAACCTACTACACAAATGTAGGCACAAATAGGAAAGAGACAGGGGTAAACTTTTGAAACAATTCTTCACCCATAACATTCTATTTAGTTGTCTAGGAGCGTCTTTGTGAAGATAACATTGAAATACTGGCTGGGTTAAAGCAGCAAACTGATTTATGGTTCACATATAGCTGAGAAGCTGAAAATTCTTGCCATCTATATGTTGAAGTAAGATGTAAAATGCAGTGATTTATATAATGGTTTCCTGTGGATCTCAATAAATCAGGACATCTAATTTGTGCCGGAGTGAAAAATGTACAGTACGCTCAGCCATTTCCTGTAACAGAGCAATGCAGCTACTATGGCTATAAAGAGATTACAATGACATCCTTTACGCTTTAGTGACAGCTAACCCGGACACAGCCTTGATGCTCCTCTAAGAAGGTGTCAGTGTCTACACAAGATATACTTTATGAAGGTGAAAACATTGCTTGACAGCAAGTGGAAGAAATAATTTCAGGAGGACAATGTAATCCTACTTGCATGCTAAAAGGTGGTTTGCATACAAGGTTTTGGGGGAACAGAGGAGAGGGCAGCTCTCATGCATCACAGTCAGGGGTTACTGGCAAACATTCATCTTCTTACCCTCCAAAACTGATGTTTTAAAGTCAATGGATTAGGGCACAGCCTGCTTGTAATCACTAGCAGGAGATAAGAAGAGTCAGATCTTTAAATGCTTTCAATTAGAGGTGATAAACTACCTGCCAGGCATTTAGTTGGTTATATTATTTATATTCATGTGTTAGGAAACCCAAATAATGGGGTCATTTCATTAAACTGCATGGCACAACTTTAATCAAAGCTACCTCCATCCATAAACAGTTTTTGCGGTTTTATAAAGATCTGCATGTAATGCAAGTACTTTAACCAGAGTCAGTGATAGATAAAGTGTATACTTTATTCAAAAGGCCCTGACAAAGAAAAACAACTACCAGTGTTGCATAATAAATACATGTGATTTATCAAGTTCAGCCAACTGATGATTATCGCTGCATTATCAATCTCACTGTTATCAGGTAAAACCCCCTGTGGTGCTACTGTTCTCGCTAAAGGGGCATCATTTTTCCTTATTCTTTAAAGTATCAACTACAAGGCTTTAAAGATAACAGTAAGGCCTAAAGTGCACTTTTTCTCTTTTCCTCCGATCGTGTCTGCACAGTTTGACAAACAGCGAGGCTGTAAATGATCAGGCAACACTGGTATTCTTGCTGCAATGTGTTCATAACACATCTGAGTTAAGTGTAACACAAAACTTTCAAGCAATTTGAAAAAAAAAACAGGATTTCAGTGTCACTTTTATTTTAATAAGGCTGTTAAATTTCTTTTTCATTTAACTTCCAATTTAGATGTTCAAAAGCACATTTCCATTGCAAATAATGGCATGCTGGCAAACATGCAGACTTAATTGGCAATATACATCTACTGCTTTCCTGTACACCTCTGCCTCAGTATCTAAGGGAGACATTTTCCAACATTTTTTTCTTCCAGGTGGAGAAGCAGTGCAGCAATAATGCCTGCATCTGGCATCTGTATGTTAAGCAAACTGCCAGTTTCCTTGCAGATGGAAGCAATGAGGTGTGAGAAGTATTTCTGCTGACAACACAATTGTTTTCTCAAGGAAGTAGATGCCACAGTGACACAGAACCTCCAATGTACTGTTTAAGGAAAAATAAAAACTTGTAGGTTTTATGTTAATTATGTTAATCATTTTAAATTTTTCTATCAATTTTCTATGATTGTGCTATTAGGCAAAGACAAGAAAGCTGTAACACCAAATTTCTTGAAGAAATCAATTTCTGTCTCTGAGCTTGAAAATGGTACACAATTATTTCATCATTTCATTGGGCATGAAATCATGGTCTATAACTAAGTCCAAAAGCACATCTTTTAGTTTCTCATTCCTTATTTTCTTTGCTACCATCGCTGTCAACTATTTCATAAAAGTATTATGATACGTATATAAATAGAGCCGAATCTCAGTGATGTGAGGGGACAGTGTATGGAGTCTACATCAGCACGGAAATAAAACCCAAAGAAATATAAAATAACTGAAAACTAAAATCTTTAAATCTTTAACAAATACATTTGGGCAATAGCAGTAGGGTGTTGCAGGACTCTGAACACATATGAAAAAAAAAACTGTCTAAGAGATTCCAGCTCAACCTTAGAGCAGCTAGTTGGTTAAATTAATTTAAAGTATCTCAGTGCCATTTTAACACCAGCACTCCCAGGAATTTTCTGATCATTTGTAAACATTTACTTTTTAAACCTGTCAAAATTAATAAAACAATTATTTACTTTATGCTATAAAAAGTGGGTGAAATTAATACATTTCTTCTGCACCCCTCTAGATATTCTGTGGATGTTTTATTTTTCAAAAATGTTTTGTTTCGATTAAAAAGTTGTAGCTGTCACATTTAATGATCGTAATCACTCATTTCCACCACAGCACTTTCATTAAAAAAAAGACTGAAAAGCCTCCCATCTTCTCCATCTGTAATTTCTTCCCTCATGCTTTGCATTTCTCAGAAATTCCTCATATAGCATCTTGTTACATCATTTTTGATTGAAAACAACTTTAAACCTGTAATAAGTAAGGATTAAAGAATGAGTAGCAGTGCATTATACAGTTTTAATGCACAATGCGCAGTCTCGAACACCACGATGCACAGCGTGCATTAAAACCGTATAATGCATGGATCTGAGTTGTTTAATCTGCTTATACCATGCTCCCACAGAGTAAACATTAAATGACAAATGTTCATTGACTTTATTAAACTCGCTAAATATGTTTAAGTTTAGGAACTATTTTATGCTGGCAGCTGGTTTAAGTGTTGCTATGGTGATAACATACCGTGGCAGAATGATAAGACAGTGATTTAACTAGGGGTGCGTATATGTAAGGGATAATGCCTGACGAAGTGTCCATTATCAGAAATGGACGACGAGGAGACGTGAACCATGGTTACTTACGAAATAAATAAATGTTAAGCCAATTATTAATGTTAAAATTGTTTTTACTGTTAAAATAGTACAGTAAGTTCTGTTGCCATGGTTACCAACTAGTGTTTGAGTCAGATTTAGAACAATTGGGCTGTTTGTTCGAACTTCTTTTCTAGGTGTCCATCATCATTTTTTTAATGGACACCCTGCAGCCAATCAGAGTAGAGTTTTCACCCAGACCATGGTGTAAGTAAGGGAAAACGTATGGAATGCAGGTCATTATCGGGAAATACCGACCGACAGGGCGAATGCAGACACCGACGCGAAGCGGACGGGTCTGAAGGTTAGTATTTTCCGATAATGACCTGCGTTCCATACATTTTTCCGCTTATCATACGACTACTTGCAAAAAATTTAATTCTAATTAAATTCTTCTAATTTTTGAGGGTCAAATAAGTTTCTGATGTTTAACGCTCAGATTAAAATAGTTCCCCACAGTCGAGGCCAGGTCGTGGAACCTATTTCTGTAAGTTGAACTGGACATTTCCTTCTCTGCTGTTAGCTGTATGCGTCTTACCACTGGTTTTCTTTTTGTCTTTTTCATTTTGGAGAGGGTGAATCCTTAAACTCAGCCTGGACCCAGCGCTCAAAATCTCCACACTCGCCAAATACGTTCAAATTAAGTGGGAAGTCATCCGTTTTTGGTCAAGAGGTGTCGCTAAGTGCTCGCTTGCGTTTTTTAAAATTTTTTCGGGGGGGCCGTTTAGTAACCGGACTAATTGCGATGCGGAGGGATATTATGATCACCGTAAGACCACAGGTTAAAAAAAAAAAAAAGATCTGTTGCCATTGACAGCGGTCATTATATATAAATAATAACCGCTGGAACATTGGGAAAACCCATTCAAGTCAACGGAGCATTCAACAGCATTCTAGTGAGCCATATAATAAACAGAAATAATGCACACCAGTTGACATTAGAATTCTTACCGACCATGGTATATAATCAATTTTATGTATATTGTTCCAACCATAAGGAGGTTCCCTGTCACCAGATAGGTCCACATGGTTATGGCAAACTGTCGCTGGCAGAGGAAACTGCTGATATGTTGCAGAGGATGAAGCCCATCGAGCCCATTACTGATTCTAGTTTACATGGTAGTAGAATATTTTTACAGTGAGGTAATGTCAGAACACCAACACACAAAATTCAACTGACATTACTTGCAGCTTGAAGATGGAGTGTTTATGTCGTCAGTCTATGTCTAAGTGTTTGACTTTTGAGGTGTTTTTAGCAGTGATTATCTGGTGGTAGTCATATTTGACTCAGCCAGGTACTCAGATACCCTTCAAGACCTACTGTACATGGTTCCCTGCAGGTCTTTTTTTTTTTGCCTCCTTTTGCTCCATCTAAGAGAGTGAAAAAGGTGTCTTTACCTTCTGCCTACTTAGAAAAGAAAAACATTTGAAAAAACCCATAAGTTTATGCGAGTTCATGACCATGATTTTCCCTCCACTATTGATAAATCCCTTTTCTAAGCCAGTACTTTGTTCAAAGTGAAAATATTGAGATTAATATTTTACTAGATTTTCCAGCCAAAGCAGGCAGCTGCATAACTATCAAGGTTGTAGATTTACATGAAACCATTTACTTGATAAGATACAATGAATTCCAGAATAACATGATCAGATATTCATTACAAGTCATCAATGCAAGTGATAAAACAGGGAAAGTTTAAATCAGCAAGTCTGTTTTCCTTCAAGTCAGTTTAATTAGATTTAACAGCTGTCATATTCAGCACGTTTTACATCCAACCCCAAACACAGGGAGCAGCAGAACTGAATGAATGAACTGAATTTCTCCAGTTTGATACATGTGTTAGGGCAAATATTGAGAATTGGTCCTGAGTATTCAGCTGAAGGACCTCGGGCCCAGGGTGAAACCAAAGAAATGATGTGGAATCTGATACATTTCTGTAAAAATCAAATATTACCTTTGACATCTCATATTTTTATTAAAGTTATTTGCAAAAACTAATAAAGAAAGAATTGGATTAGGTGGTATACTGTAGAAAATGGATGGATGACTTAACATAATTGATATACTCCTGGCAGGGCACCGACACTTTCATACACTAAAATCAGATTTTATGGTAAAGGTCAAAGTCAAATTAATTTATGCAGCACATTTCCCACAAATCATGTTGCCCAAAGTGTGTTACAATCTAAAATACAACAAAAATCCAGTTTAGTTGTAATTTAAAATTTCAATTTTAAGAATTATGACAAACAGGGTGTTTGTTACTGCATAAGAACCTCAATCACTAAAATATGTTCTGTCATTGAGAAACAAAACTTGCAAAATTATTCACTTTGCTGAACAGAGCTGACAGCAAATGCTGCCAAAATGCAGGTGACACTGGATATCCCTTCCAGCAGCGGCTGCTCAACCCTTTTTTCTAACCCGCAGAGCACAGAGGAACAAAATTACAATGTGTGCCACAGCTAGACATGCGCTATTGTGAGTGGGCCATCAGACTGCTGAGGGGCAGGTGGTAGTGCCTGGTGCCACAGCAGAGCTTGTGTGCTTACCATTAACTGTCAATAGCTCAACCCTCACCCCCTCATGTTTAAGCCAAGTGCTGCTGTGCGACTCCATCTTCAAGTGATACCAGGTTTATGAACAGGTAGAGAAATATAATTTTATTCTGTCATGTCTGTGCTTGTTTCAGTCAAGATGGTTTTGATTTCCCACAACTGCTTGTCCACCTCGTTAAATGAGTTGATTGTCCCTCGGTACACGCAGGACCGCCTCCATGATGACTTGTTGGTGACAGGAGGGCACACGAGGTGGTGTGGTGTCACTGGCCTCACCTTTCGAACTACAGCTGCAGCGCCATCGACCCAGCTGATACACCCAGAGACTGTAAAGAAATATCTAAGTAAACGGTTGTGACATATTTGTGCCTGTACATGTTCATTTTATCATTTCAAACAAAGGAAAACAATGACTTGCATCATCATCCGGACACAGCTAGTGCCTCTGGCAGGTCTGTGTGCCCCTCTGCCTCCATCAGTACTCACTCAGGAGGGACTCGCCAATTATCCCAGCTAGTATTTTGTCTGTGGGGTGAACTGCGGGGTTCCCTTTCCCTCCACCTGTGGTGCACTTACTCCTCCAGTGGAGAGTGGTGTTCTTTTTGCCTCCACTCGGTCTGAGTCATTTTATTTTAGATTTTGTTTTTAAATTCTTCAACAGTTTGGCCATCTGACGACATGGTGTTGATGGTAGAGATGGGAATCTTTATGCACTAACAAATAGGATTCAGATGGCCACAGTGTGATTGTAAAATGATAATTGTTGCATCCTTTGTGACTACCACTCTTCAAGTGAAAACGTGCAACATGGTTTGTCATATTTGTTTAAACAAACAACAAAATGGGCTTTGTGTGTTTGGTTGATGGATATGTGGAAAATGGCCTGACTGATGGAACGCACACTTGTTCTTGCAAAACAAATCCTATGGTTACACAATGGTGAAAATAAATCTGAATCTGAATCTGAAAAACTCTATCTATTGGTTAGTGCAGGATAACTTCTGTTTCCACCACATTGGAGAAAAACCCTGGAGCTACATCAGATCCCAGAGGTCCCAGGTTGATCCCATTTCTATCACAACTTTTACTGCCAGCTCCTACTTCTGACCATGAGGACCTTCTCCTGACTAGAGTTTTGTGTGTTTGTTTTGGTTGCGTTTACCCACAAAACCCTGTAGTAAACCCACAATGACCTTTTGTAGGCCGCCTGCCATAGCTGGTTTTCTTGAAGATAACCGTGAGCTTCATTTGCAGCTGGTCCAGAGTTTGCTTCTTTGATCCGCACCAGACGATACATGCACACCTCCCTAAACATACCAAACTCTCCGAGCAAACAAAGCCACCCATAGAAACTAAACGACGCTATTTTCTAATGCAGAGGACGGTGGTCAGATTTCGAGCCCAGCCATCTGGTTCATCATGTGCCCGCCACACGGACCAGGTGCTGTACTACTGCATTTTGTTCAATAAATGGTCATTTATTGAACTTAGAGAATTTTATTTTATTAAATATTGCTTGATTGTTATTACTTGATTATTCAAGCTGCTTCACAATAGTTATTACTCTTGGGGTGAAAAAAAAATCATCAAATCATAATTTTAAATAAAGAAAAAAAAAAATATAAAAAAAAGAAAGAAAAAGAAAAAAAAAAAAAATAAAAAAACATTTAAATATAAAAAAAAAAAAAAAAAAAAAAAAAAAAAAACAAAAAAACCAAAAAAAAATCGGACGTAGCCAGGTTGCATGCTTAGAGCGCATGCTTCTACTTGCCGTAAACGTGCAATGAGTGACGTTTTGTCATATTAGAATATGGTGGCGAAAAAAACAAATTCATTAGACAGCATGAGAAAGTTTATTTTTAATTCACCCTTTTCTCTTCATTGTTTGCAAAAGGCATGCACGAGTATCAAGCTGGTTGATTAAAGTACAACAGAAACCACAACAACTATGACGATCAGTTTGTAGATCTCTTGTCTTTGATAACTTGCGTGATGTAAACATCATTCTGTGCACGTTTGATTGGATCATTCTGCTTAAAGGTTAGTGCATGTACACAACAGACCAGAATAGATTAGTTCCCATGTAAACAGCTGGTCTGAGATCTTATTTCGGAATGATTACAATTAGAAAGGGGAAAAAGTCTCCATGTAACTATTGCTATTGTCTTTCCAGGTAACAGAAGCCTTGGACTGTATTGATAAAAAACAGTATTGCCAAACATTATGTTTTATAAAAGGATCAATATAAGATGAAGTTGACATAACATCCAATCCCAGGCACTAGTCATATGATAATGTGTCTTCAATCTTTTTTTAAAAAAATTGAATACGTTTTCACTATGAGCAGAGGGAAAGGGGAAAAAAGAACTGTCTCACTAGAGCAGCAGAATCCCAGTTCAAAACAAACACGAGCCAAAACTAAAAGTGTGGTCTAACCTGGAGCCTTTTCAGCAGCTTGTTTATCCCTGCATCTCTGATGACCCACAGCAACATGGTCTCTGGTTTTAGCCCTCATTGCTTTTTAAGCTGAAAAGGTTTTTTTCTTTTCTTTTTCTTTTTAAGTGAAGATAAATCTGGATGTTTGCCTACAGCTGAACGCACAGCAGGGATTCCCAGACACTAACATGAACTAATATGACTGCCCTCATAAGATCATCACACCAATGTACTGTATCTTCAGAGCAAAAACTTGGTCTACTGCCATTTTAAGGCCTTAATTTAAAAAACTCATATACATTGCAGTTATTGTAAATGTATGTAAAAACATAAAGGGCACATGGGGAATGATAAGCATAGATCAAGATAACGTGGATCAAGATGTTCAAGCAACCATCTGTTTATTTATTCACAGAGGATTAATGAACTGACAAAAATAAACAAAAAAATCAGCCCTAATGAGGCCAAACCTTAACCAATTAAGGTACCCAGGCAATCTTCTTAAATAATTAAAAAAAAATAAATCTTGTTTTACATTTGACATTAAATATGAACCTTCAGCTTCTTGACTGCAGGTTTTCTTTTTTATTAGACTTGACAATTTCTGATGCATTTTCATGAAGCACTGAAGGCAAATAGATTTTTTTGTTCAGAAGATCTCATACCTAAGAAAATTCAAAGTGCCGAAGATAAAACATTAAAAAAATTACAACAGGTTGCAAAAGAAATATTTATTGGGAGAATTAAAACAAAAAAAATAGAAGAAATAGAAGCAGAACAAGGTAAATAGATGAAAACAATGGAATACATACAGTAAGGTACTGCACACATGACACAGACAGACATTAACTGGAGATACCATCATCATCATCATCATCATCACGCAGTCATTGTCACATTATATGCAAGAACATACATCACAAAATAAGAATAAAACAAAGACAGTGTACAGTAGTGTTTGATTTACCAGAGCTATGCCTTTGCAGAAACAATTTCACACTTCTCATTGACTTCCAATTTCAACCATAAACATCTTTTCATTGATTAAATGGTTGAATATATGAATACGGACACAATAGTGACATCACATGTGTCTAGGTTGTAGTTGCAATGGCAGAAAAAGAATTCCAGTCACTTGGGCCCCGTCCCAATACCAACCCTAAACCCTACACCCTTGTATGAAGTACGCACTTGGCAGAAGTGCACATTAAGGGTTGAAGTGTGCAGGTTGCAAGTGCAGGAAAAAGGCAGAATTGGGACAGTGATGGATCCTCCATTTTGAACAACGTCATTTCATGTCATTGCTGCCAAACTCAGCTTCATCTCTGTTCCTGGTGAAGAGGCGTCATTTTTTAAACATAAACTGAATAAAGTTGATGTAATCTGTTCTTGTAAAATAGATGTTATGAAATCCACACAAGTTTGATTAATAAATAAATGAACTACTGAACTAATTTCTGTAAGATGGCTGTAGAATTTCACCAGTTCAGATTAAATAACTGTTACATTCTAAACAAATAATGATTAAATTGTTGCTCTGTGACGGTTATCGTTAGCATAGAATGTCCATAAATGTCCACTTGTCCATAAAAACAGGTATAAGTTCTTTGAGTTTCATTGGGAACTGAGACCCGTAATAATCACATGAGTTGTAAGGCTTACAGAAGTATGGCTGCATAATTATTTTTATCCTTAATGGGCTATAGCCGCCCCTCCTGCTTGCTTGCCCGTGCTGGCACTGTTCCCAGGGGGCCTCAGCGGCAGCACACCTGGGTCGTGCCGAAAGACAGGAAGAGGGCGCTAGTCGGAAGGGCAGTCGTGCATATGGCCTATTGTAAATAGATGCTTTGGTATTGTATACTTATTTAGTTTTTGCTTTTTTCTATCAAAATGTTTGCTTAGTATTGTATTTTAATTGAGTTAACCTGTGTTTTTGTTGATTGTATGTTCAAATTTCATGTTGATCTGGATCCCAGGAAGAATAGTCTTCACTGGTGAAGACTAATGGGGATCAATAATAAACTAAACTATGTCAGGTAAACAGGTTTCCCTTGTTAAAGACGTTGCGTCTCGACTGGACTTACCTGTGTAAATAAAGTTTTAAAATAAAAAATTATTTAGCTACTTTTATCAGTAAACTGATAACTTTCATTATTCAAATGCTTTGAATTTTCATATTCCGAAGTAACATGGCAAACTTCAGTAATTATTTCACCTACAGCACAAAAGATTAAATATTTTAATCTTTAGGCTACATCTGAAATGGCATTTTTTTCACCACAGGCAGGAGCTTATCACCAAACATGGACATGTTCCGCCTTTATGGTTGAAAACGTCACACGCAGCAATGAATTATGGGAAATATGCTTCAGCGAAGTCTGCATGGATGCGGACTTCACTGAAGTGTGGATTGAGGGCGCAAAAGGGGCGTGACAGACTTCCGCCCTCGAGCAGCCCTGGAGAATTGGGACACACTACGCACTTCAACCCCTCAACGGGAGCGCGCATTCTAGGGGCGCAAGGGTGGAAGTGCGGGTATTGGGACGGGGCCTTGGTTTCCAGGACCGCTACTGATACATCATGTGACCAGCAGTCTGCACTATGTCCAACAAGTATTGCAAATGTCAACCTCACCGTGAAAAAATAAAATTGCCATATTTATAACAAAACCTATTTAAAATGTATTGCCAAGGTCTATATTTTGAAGCACAAAATACCTTTGATCATAATATTCATGCACATACATGTTTTTCATCAATTCAATGAGGAGATGCAGTGATGTAAAAATGCATTTTCAATTACCCAAATTATATGACTTTCTGAAAGGCCAGAATGGCAAAAATATCTACAGTTGTCTTCTAAACTCACTTTTTACCAGGAAGGGTTGTTTTTATCAATATTTAAATCAGTTATGTAACTGTACTCTCCACTAGCGTCTGGAACGTGTTGTTATGATGCATTTTTATGGGACAGCCCATGTAACATCCATAACATTTTTTAGGAAAAGTTGTCATAGAAAGTTTGGCTAATATTGCAAATGCATGCCAAATGCATGTTTTAAGCAAATCTAACTTTTACTGAGATAAAACATAAGCCACAATTGGTCATCATGGTCTTATTTTTTATATGTTTTTGAGCGTTATGGATGTTACATAGCTGTTAACTGCTGTCAATCTAAGGTGTCACTCGGTTCTGCAACTGGCTGCAACGATATAAAGTGTTTCCTATGATTATAGGGTTAATTAAAAACAGTTCTTTCTACAGTTTCTCTTTATCATATCATTGAAAGTTTTACTCATATACATAATCTAAATTTATATTTTTGTAATAATTCATGTGACTTTGAGTACCTTCATAGTTGTTTGACAGTGCCCTGTAGGTCGTGGTAGAGAATGCATTTATAGATTCTGAGTGCCTCGCGGATGCCAGCCACCTCTCAGTAAAGTACCTCATGCATGCTTTAATTTGGTTATTCAGTCAGTTTTATTGTTATTGGTGTAATGTTACCACCCTGGTTCTGTACATTCTATTTTGCTCCATAACATAAAAAAAGAATAAAACCTTCTGTAGCAACACTGAAAGAGACAACCACAATATTGTCATTACCAGGTAGCAGACTTGAGTAATCCAGGTGCCGAAGAGTAAACCCTGTCCAGCAGCACTAAACCAGGAATCACCAAATCTGAACCTCTTGGGCCAGTTTCTGGAAGGTTTTCAACATTTCCCTGCTTTAGCACACCTGACTCAAATTACATGGAACCAACAGCCGATCACGTTCTGCACAATGACTCATTAATTTGAGTCAGGTGTGTTGGCACAAGAACACAGTGAAAACCTGGACACTGATCCAAGAGGTCCAGATATGGTGACCCCTGTTCTAATCAATCAGTAAAACAGCAATTAATTAGCACAGCTCCTCTGCGGGTAGATGAGCCTGTTAGTAAAAATACCTGTTCTAAATCTACAGGCAGATCCAAAAACATGGCAGGACTTTTACTCATTGACACCTGGATTACCTACCTCTGCCAGTAAGTTTGCTTATTTTCTAAATGTTGTCTTGTCTGATAATCGTATGTTCACTGTCTGAAGTTCCAATGATGCTATCAGATAGCATCTAAGCAAACAAACACCAACTGCTACCTATCAGCCAGTTGACTCAGTTTTTCCAGATGATGTTGTAGACAAATAAGGTTATAGCTTTTCAGCCAATCAAAAATCAAGTCAACTTGGTCTCTGGGCAGATCATATCATTACTGCACCCAATCTTTTTATTGATGTTGCAAGTTACGCAACAAAGGGCCTGCGTGGGATTCGATCCCACAGACTCCCATGTGAGAGTCATATGCACTTACCGGTAAGCCAAAGGGACATCCCTGTGGCCAAGTAGCCAGGGCACATGATCTATTGGAAGCAGGACCCCGCACTGTCACACTGAGAAGGGAAATCTGGTGTGCCAAAACAATATCCCCATGAAAAAAGTGACATTACTTTTCTTTGGAGAATTGACATGTGCAGCAACATCAACTACGTACATGAAGTAGTAATACTGCTATGTGAACACACCTTTAAAAAAGTGGTGGTGTAGGTGTGGTCTGTTTCTGGATGACTTTGGGACAGGGGTGCCCAAGTCCAGTTCTCGAGAACTACTATCCTGCACATTTTGGTTGCTTCCCTTCTCCAACACAGCTCATTACCAGGCCATTGCAGAGCCGAATGGCATGCATGAGGGAATTAGCCATTTGATTCAGGTGTGTGGTACAGGGTATGTTCTAGTGAAGAGAGATTTCTGCACACTTCATCTGTGCAAATGTCAACTTTATTGCTGAGCTTTTGGTCCTAGGGGACCTTCTTCAAAGCAAACAGAATACAACAATGAATGGTGAATAAAAAGAGTTCAGCTCCACTCTAACAGGGGATTATCACGCTTTCCGGAAGTTTCCGGAATCTAGGCATTTCCTCTCCCGGGCCATTTTAACAATAGCTGTCCCTGCTCTGTTCCACTTTGCAATTCGGATAAACGCCAACCATACTTAAGTTTTCATTGATTCCTGACTGAAGTGATGCTAAGGAAGAAGTGAATCAAAGCGATCAATTCGTTGCAGTAAAAGGACGAACTTTATAATAAAACAACGCAGCACGTTTGTTTGTCGCCGGCAGAGTACACAGCAGGTATTAGCAGGCTAGCATTAGCCAGCATGGTGACGTGCCTAACTTTGTGCTGCTGAAAATACACAAGAATCTGAAAACGTCTCCTTTCTTGGCAGTCCTCAGTTGTTCCACTGGAAACGGGAAGGTACAGACCCGATTTTCAGATATTTGTGTGTTTTAATACGCACAAAGTTAGGCACGTCAGCTAACGCTAGCCTGCTAATGCTAACGCTAGCTGTGAAGTGCCGGTGTTGTGCCGCACCGGCTACAAACAAACGTGCTATGTTGTTTAATTATAAAGTTTGGCCCTTCACTCTATCGAATCGCTTTGATCCACTTCTTCCTTAGTATCACCTCTGTCTGGAATCCATGAAAATTTAAGTAAGGTTGGCGTTTATTCAATTTACGAAGTGGAACAGAGCAGGGACATTGAACTGGACCGGAAGTGGACCGTCTAAGTGTTTCAAGTCCCGGAGACCGGAACATGGAAGCATGATAATCCCCTATTGTTGACATTATGCAATTTCCCTGTGAGCAATCATCTGGCAAAGCATTCTGGGTATGGCAGTTTTTAAAGACTGTGAGACATGGAGGCCTTTTTAAGATGCTTTAGAAGAATGTACACAGGTGGACAATCAATACAATCAAGAAGTCACTTAGAAAAGTGTAGCAGAAAAGTCACTTATTGTAAATGGGGTTTAGGTACAATGATCCTAGATAACAATTCCCCTGAGTGACACTGAGCACAATATCCACATGGGTTGTTCCCATCCTTAAGAGGAGCTAGAACAGTTTGCTTAGGGCTTGACTGGATGTTAGCCCGTACCACCTTATTGCGCAAATTTGGGCCTCCTCTTTAAAGGAAGAGAGGGCGATCCTTAACTTGCTGGGCTATTGTAGGGTCAGAGGTCAGAATAGGCCAATATTTTAAGATGGTATTTTTGGCTATATATGCCTGAGGAGTATATTATGAAAGAAACAGAGTAGCCCTTGTCTTTTTTTTTTTACACTTTTTTGTAAGAGGTCAGACCGGGTTTTGGAGAATGCAGCTTGAAAGGCATCCTCTAAGCACTCTGCAGGGTAACCTCTTGCCAGGAAACAGTTTTTCATGGCTGCAGCTTTGTCAATGAAATTAACATCTGAATGACAAATACGTCTTAATCTATAGAACTGACTTTTCGGTAAACCATATATCAGGGCTTTGGGATGGGCACTGCTGGCTAGGAGAAAAGTGTTTTTGTCAGGGTATGTTCTAAAAATGGCAGCTCTCAAAGGCCGGACTTGGGCACCCCTGCTTTAAGATATCCCACCCCTGCTTATTTCCCCTCCTCTATGCAAATTGATGTTTGGGTTTTGTATGCATCTGACATATGAAGCTACAATTGTTAATTAATAGCTTGTTTTGCAAAACATTATTCAATTTAAATATCAATTTAGCTGTATACTTATAAAGGGAATTAATTGAGGTGTGAATGTACGGTAGCTGGTGGTCATTTTAGTGGTTATTAATTTGTGGCCAATCTTGTTCTATATTACCACATAAATGCATCATTTCAATAAAAAGAAAAATGTTAACTATTTGTGTTTAATGCATTACAACACCTAAAAAGAAAAAAAAAGTATTCCAGAGGCTTAGGAATTGCATCTAGCACACATTAAATCCATGGCAGATTTTAATTATTGTTAAAGACTGATATAAGTCACAAATGAAACATACAGTCATAATCTCTTAACTCTAAGAAAAACAAATCCTCTGGCATTTTGCATCCTCCCGCATTCACCATCCTCAGCTTAATGTGTTCTCTTATGAACAAACACATTAGTCTGGCAGAAGACAGGCCATTTATATTTGATGTGCTGTCAGTGGCTCTGTTCTTATGCTGAGTTTTTACATAGATTTCTGTCTTATTACTGTTGCTGCCTCTCCCCCTGGGAGATTGTTTTACGGGATGGTGACGGCAAGGTGGCCGCCAGGGCCATTAGTGGAGCAGTGAGGGGTCTGGAGGTTGGCCTGCAGCTGCCTCGCCCACACTCTCAGCTGGTTCTCCAGGCCCCTACACAGCAGGGGGGCTCAAGTGTCTCTAATTTAATTGAAGTATACCTCCAAGGCTAATGGACTTGAAATATCATTGCTGGTTTGTAGCAGAGCTCATAAAATAGGAACAGTTGAGAGGTTTCAAAGGTGGATTGCAATAATTGTAATAAATGAAATAAGAGGAAAAGCAAAAGTAAGAAGAGGACTAGGTCCACTGAGACTTTTTAAAGAATTAAATGTTAATTTTCATAAAATAAATGAAAAGTAATTAATTCACTGATGATGCCATCCTTTCACTAAATCCATTCAAGAAGGCACATTTCTCACTGTGGGACAACTTCCACCCCGGTCATGGCTTTCTGTGGTTTGAAGCCCAAAGTGAAGGTTTATTTAGATCCAGGTTACGGTTAAGTTGGACAAACAGCAATACACAATGAGATGCCCATCCATCACTGAAATGTCCTTCGGCACTTTTCTATTAGAACCTGTCAGGTGGGATGGGCTCATTATTACATCATCATAATGGTGTCATCCTTGAACTTCATCAGAGTAATTGCTGCAATTTGTCACACAGAGATGTGGACAAGGACTGGGATGCATGCATGCTGCAAAATATTCAAAAATGCACAAGATAAAGAAAATAAATATATCTTTTGGGTCATCTATCCACTTCTCCTTCACCCTGATGCACACAACTGCATGCTAAAACATTTACCACATCAAAGGTGCTATATCTTATTTTGCAAATTTTCTGACCATGAGTGAGGCGAACAGTTAAGTTTGAACTGTATACCCAGCCCCTAACTATTTCTGTCAGTGAGAAACGCTCCTACTCTCCTATACTCTCCTCCCTCTTAACATGCATGAAATACGTAACTTGCAACGCACATCTCATATTCATGCACAAAGACATTTCCATAGGAAACTTGCAACTTCCAGTGAATTTGTTGCTGCATTAAATGGCTGCATGTCAGCTAAATGACATTTTCTGTTACTGAAAGCCCCAGTGCAAATGATAGCATAAAAAGCCATTTGTTCAATAAACTGTTAGCTTACCGTAGGTAGAGTTTTGTACACAGATCAGTTATGTGTTATGAGGCTATAGGTTACATTGCAACATGACAACCTAATAAAGTACCTAATCAGCCACTGCGGTTGAAAGCAATGTGACGTAAAGCAGTTTGTGTTTGTTTTTATATATAAAGTTTGACTGTGTGCTAAATGCTAACGTTAGCATGGACTTGATTACAAAATCGTGTAAATATTATGTATTATACAGTAGGGCCGGACGATAATTCAATATAGATATATATTGATCGATAGAGATTTTTTCAATAGAAAAAAAGAGGGTAAATAAAAGTTCAGTATAGAAGCACAGTTTTCCGCTGTAGCCTATCGGGTAGCATGATACTACAGTCTCTCCTTCCGCCAAACCAATCACAAACACGGACCCAGGCAAAGGCTGAACTGGAATTTAGTGTTATGCCCCTTTCAGACTTGCACTGGAAAGCGGTAATATTGTGAACTCTGTCCTTTATAACGCTGCATTCAGACATGCGTACCGGTCTTTTACCTCACAGATGTAGCGGACATGTAGCTACTGGCTGGTCTACATGTCACAAGAGCAGAAATGTTGCAGCACGTCTTTTTGGGTGAAAGCACAAGAAAATGTTCCGGACAGAGTTGAAGGGAGAGTGGGGCTGTGCTGACTTTTCCACAACATTTTCTGATGTATGAAAGCACCCAGGACGCGATAAGTCCGCAAGGAAGTGGCATGTTTGAAAAGACAAGTCAGTTTAAAGAGCAGATGGACTTTACTGCTCATGTTCCGCAATGCAAGTCTGAAAACTGCTTAAGTGTGAACTTTATTATAAGTAGGTCATTCAGCAAAAGCTTAAATGGCCAGGGCTGCACCTAAAATAGCTTTTAATTTGATAATTGCTTTTTTTTTTTTTTAAATAAATATTGATATCGATCGATACAGTTTTTTTTATCGATAATGTTTTTTTCTATATCATCCAGCCCTATTATACAGTACAGGGACACAGAGGTTGACACAGTCAAACCAGCAGAAGTTGCACCAGAAGCCGAGGACATGTACTAAGAAGAATGTGATTGAAAAGATACCTGTCTAGGACTACAGTAGTTTCCAGTCCACATTGAGTCTGGGGGAGTCCTGCTGTTCTCGAGTATGATGCGCCATGCTTTTTCCACAAGCTTTATTCCTTCTTTAGTCATTCTTGCGTTTAAAGTCTCTCTTCCTCAGTTTTGATTCTTTTAGGTTGTTTTGCTGTATAAGCAGAGACAACCAGCGGAGCTATTCTGACTTTCCCTTCGTTGGATGCCATGTGGTTCCATTTACAAGCTCATGCTGTGCTTGCCCTAGGAGAGAACTCCCCTCGTTAGAAAACACTCTATAGTGGCTGATTGGAAACCAGAAGTTCTGAAGAATTAACCCCTTTGGCAGAGAAAAATCGCAACGGCAAAGTTAGAAGCCTAAAATAAAAAGGCCTGGGGTCTCATTTATAAAAGTTTGCATAGGATCTTTACTAAAAGTGTACGTACGCCCAAAACCAAAAGTTTGCGTACGCCAAAAAATATTCAGATTTATTAAACCGTGCGTACGCACAGATTCAAGCAATTTCCCCTTTATAAATCACACTCTTCCTGGAAGTTTGCGCAGGTGAATTTGGCTCATATTCCGCCTCCTACACGCCCACATTCTCCATAGATGGTCAATGCAAAGTACCTCATCGATGTTTCTGCATATAAATGAGCCAGCTGATCTGAGGCATTTAAAACTGAATTGTGGCGATAGAAAAGAGATTTAAACGTAATTTCGCGGAGACGGAAGTAGAGGTGCTTGTTGGTGAAGTGGAGCCTCACAAAATCATTTTATTTGGGCGTCACAGGAAACACAGATAAACGTAAGTCTGCTGAGTGACAGCAGGTTGTTGTGGCGGTGATGATGTAACAGAGGTTTGTTCCAGAAGTCGCTGTGGAGGAAACGCTGTGTCAGAGCAACTGTGTGCAGAACACAGAACACCTGTTTGGTGTGGTGCAGCGCGATTCCCCCTCACGTGCCCTCCCCTCGCCTGTAAACACCTCCGCCGGTCTTTGCTGAGGTTGATGGCTCCACAACGGAGTGCGCTGTGGTCAGCAGCTGCTGATGCGTCGGGGTGGGCACAGTTTCGGTGGTCAGGGTATCTGGGTCCAGTTCATAGACAAAAGCGCTGCAAAAGTAAATGTGATTATTAGCCGGTCATCATCATTGGCCAGAAAATCCTCATGGTCTCTAAAGACTCTCTCCATCCTGATCCTGCCATTGGCATCGTCTTCAAGCAATGCCAGCGCATCCATTGTAAAGCATTATGCAACAGTGTCACAGCAGTATTTATGTTTACTCAGTAATTACAGTAATTGCTATACAGCTTGTCACAATTAATGGAACAATAATCTTTTATTCTTTTACATTTTGATGTTTTCTCTTCTGCACCCCTGCTGCAATGCTTTTTATGTTTTATGTAAAGCATTTTGAATTATCCTGTACATTAATTTGCTTTATAGATAAACTTGTCATTGCTACATAATTTGAAGATGAACATACACTTCGAACACACTGTGCTGTAAGTCCTGAATGGGTGCTTATGGGTTGTATGGCTTATTTGAGGACCATACGAGGGTTTACGAGGGTCTACAGTCTGATATTAATGGTTAAATGCATGAACGTGGCTTAAGTTCATCATCTCATCAGCGGTGCCGCCAGTTTCCCCATCTCCAAAATGTTCGTGCGCAAAGTTCAGAATGTGCGCACCGGTGCGCACATTCTCCCGTCAGGTTTGTTTTTATAAATCAGAAATTTTGCGTGGAAAATCACTTACGCCACTTTCAAGCCCTGTTTTGTGCGTAAGCAAGATTTATAAATGAGACCCCTGGACTTGTACATATGCACAATCAACAACTATTTTTTTTTCTTTTTTTGAAGTAAAATGACCTCTTTTACCACATGATATACCAAGTATCATTCTAATAATAAAATAAAATCAGGTATGTATTGTGCCTCTAAAACTACACAGAGATTCATTAGTGCAGCTATAGACCATCAGAGTGGAGCTGTGAGTGGGCCTGGATGTGCCATATTGCAACACTTATGAAGGTCCCTACATAATCAGTGGTAAAATGCTGTGTGCTGGCCATCCCATTCTTTCCGGAGAGATTAGTAGCACCTGATTTTTCCAGGCCTACCCAATAGTCACGTTCTGGCTCCACAGCTGACATTAACTGACTAACATCCGTGTTTATTCTACATACATTCATATAACAGCAAATTAATGTATTGATAATACACATTGTTTTATCAAAATAGTTTCATTTCAAAAGATGACCATGTATTTTCACATTATTTTTGTTTCCTTAATGTTTTATCAAGGGATAGATGGTAACTTCTCACTTACAGCTGCTAAAGTTTGAATATCACTTTGTTAATTAGAAACACTGACCTATGAGTAAATGGAGGGAGCAGTAATTGTCATAAAGTGCCTCTTTAAACAAATCCACAGTGACAGGATGCTTTGAAGTGTGCAAAGGGAAAACGGGGGGTTAGACACACTCAAAAAACCCATTTAGATATTGCCTCCTGTCACCAAAAACACTTTTGTGCTCTTAAAAAAGAATAAATAATAGATGCTATTGGACAGAGACTGATGCAACCCCCACTCCCCTCTTAAAAAGGACACATAAAATTAAATGGCCACACCTAATTTAGTTAATACGTTGAAGACCTCTCACCCTAGTGATGCATTTCAAAACAAGAATGTGCATTAGGAAGCATGGGGGGAATAACTGCATTTAGTTGGTCACGATAAAAGTTCTAATGACAAACAAATCATAAAAAAAGCCATAAACCAACAGAGGTCTTTCATGAAAAGTTTTATTTCAAATGAAAAAAATGTAAATAACCTAATTTTCTAAAGGAGCATTGAAGTGGCTAGTCTGAATAAATGTTTAAGTGAATAAGAGTTTGATTTTTTTTTCTGATTTGTAAAGTAAACAAGTTAAACACTGATGCAGGTGCTGCCATAACCGTGCCTCTGCACAGAAACCACCTCATCTATGGAGAGTATTTTGTTTCTTTATCGTTTAATCAAATAAAAAAGATTTGAAACCAAAAGAGAGATTTGAGAGCAAAAAAGTAAGTAGCAATAAAAAAAACATTTTTTTGAGAACAAAATAAAACAGGTTGCATTTGAAAAATAAAAAATATGAAACAGAATATTTCTTCAACTTTAATCAAAAATAATGTTTGAAATAAGAAACAACTATTTTGTTTATGAATCAGTCCTTTTTTATTTCAAGTTTAAAAAAAATTTGGTTGCAAATCAGTCTTCTTTGTTAAGTTTTTAAGTTAAAAACTTTTGGTTGCAAATCCTAAAGTTTTGCTTGCGAAGTCAAGTGCACTTGATGGGCGGGGCCTACGCTGGTGGATGAGAGACGTGTTTCTATTGGTTGGTGTGACCTGGCTCCAGCCTTCCACATCACAGTCTTTTCTCATGCGTGCTGTGCTGCTTGGAGCTAAGTTGTTAGCCTGTAGCTCTGTGACGTTTCCCATAAATAATGAATTGCGCTAAATATCGTTGGCTACAGCTGCTGTACATTCACATCATCACCACAATGAATTATAACACTCGGCTGCTGCAAACACTGATTATCAGCGACATGGCCGTCTCTGCTGGTCACGGTCTGAGCTCAGTAGCCACTGAGTAAGAAACATGTACAACGTAGGCTGTGATTACACATATGGTCATAATATCTGTAATATCGCGAAGTGATCGGACTGTAGCCTATGTGAGAGCCTGGGAGTGGTAGTGGGCTGTATGAGATTGCGACCCGATCCCTAGACGGGGGTGTGATTGAGAAGCGGTGCGGCAGGTACTCGGACGCTGAGAGCATCAAGCGGGCAGGAGGGGCAGATCCTGGTCGGTGCGGAGCGAAGTCCGTCGTGGGGCCACGAGAGGACATCCAGCAGGACGAGTAAACAGCGACGGAGAGGAGGTCGCTGACTGGACGCACCGTTGTGGACGAGAGCGCAGGACAATCCTCCTCTCTGTTTATAAATTATATGGTCGTGGTTGTGCTGCTTTGCTTGGTTTTAATGTTCTTTTTTTATTTGCTGGGGCGTGTGATCGGAAAATTTAAGGCGGTTCTGCCTGACCAGCCCGCTCAGCTTTCACCGGCCTGTTGAGAGATGGTTGTGCGACACCGGCGGTGAGAGAGAGACGCCCTGTAGAAGCGGTGCGTTTGAGGACCATCTCTCTTCAGTCAGGAATTTTCTATTAGGTCGACCTGGGAACATTAACCGCTGAATATGGTGCCAGTTATAGCGCATCCCGTTCTCACTACAGCTGTTCCAGTGTCAACAAACACACGTGGCAAATAATTTTACACACTGACGCATTTCTTACCAGCCAGCATTCCTGGTTTGAGCAGCTGACGGTCTGGTGTGCTTTTGACCTCTGAAATGTAGGCGATAGAAAAGCAACGCGAATTTCAGCACCATCAGCCCAAAAGACACGCCCTGCAGTCATAAACATCTTGATTATTTTTTACATTTTTTTCATAGTATTTTGGTACATTTAAGAGCGCTCCTCCTGGGACCCAGGTGGAACATTGGAGCTCTCCATGTGACGCTACAAACATAATATAAATGAAATATATTTGACCTGTTATAATGGCATCTATTAATTATAATGGGGGGTGTAAAATTTGGGGCTGACAGTGCTGAAATTTGCGTTGCTTTTCTATCGCCTACATTTCTGAAGTCAAAAGCACGATTCAGTAGTCGGAACGTCTGACGCAGCTGCTCCTGAATAAACCAGGAATGCTGGCTGGTTAGAAATGCGTCAGTGTGTAAAATTATTTGCCTTGTGTGTTTGTTGACACTGGAACAGCTGTAGTGAGAACGGGATGCGCTATAACTGGAACCATATTCAGCGGTTAATGTTCAGGTTGACCTAAAGGAAAATTCCTGACTGAAGAGAGATGGTCCTCAAACGCACCGTTCCGACAGGGCGTCTCTCTCTCACCGGCGGCGTCGCACGACCGTGGCCCAATCCCAAACCGCCCCCTACACACTACCCCTTAACTATCGAGTGTCACTCCCAATGAAGTCACACTTGCAGCTGTAGAGGCGCCTTGATTGCAGGTGGAGGGTGTTAATGATAACGAGACGCCCTCTTCCCCCAACTGGGAAAGGAAAGCAGTCATGCCGTGGCAACAAAAACACGCCCGTGTCAAATAAATCTGTGTGGAAAAACTTACTCGCACTCATGTGTGAAGAACAATGTTTTATTTTAAATAAATAATAATAATCATGATCCTAAACAATTAAATAAATGATAATTATTATTATTACTACGAATTATCATTTATCATTGTCATCCTTATTATTAATATCCCATTATTATTATTATACCAATAAGAGAACTATAATTCTCTTTCCTGCTCAAACATCCCCTTCCATGATCACCAGTGGTTTGAAAGATACCTACAGCGCACCTGTCATCGCTTTTTTTTTTTAACCCCACAAAATAATTCCATTCATGTTTTTTCTGTCAGTATTGACAAACATGCATGACACGTGCGGAACTCATGCAGGACACGACTGTTTCCTCCTCCATTTAGCCGTTGCACCCGCTGCAAAATTCAGGAAAGTCTGCACTGATGCAGACTCTCTGATTAAGGGCTGAACAGTCCACTCTCCCTACACGGTTTGGGATGGCCCTTAATATGGCAGAGCCTCCGTGGGAACGCGCAAACGGAGGGGTAGTTTTTAGGGGCCGGTTTGGGATTGGGCCCGTGTCTCAACAGGCCGGTGAAAGCTGAGCGGCTGGTCAGTGGCTACTGAGCTCAGACCGTGACCAGCAGAGACAGCCATGTCGCTGATAATCAGTGTTTGTGCAGCAGCAGAGCGTTATAATTCATTGTGGTGATGATGTGAATGTACAGCAGCTGTAGCCAACGATATTTAGCGCAATTAATTATTTATGGAAAAAGTTGCAGGAGCTACAGGCTAACAACTTAGCTCCAAGCAGCACAGCACACGGGAGAAAAGAGTGTGATGTGGAAGGCTGGAGCCAGGTCACACCAACCAATAGAAACATGTCTCTCATCCACCAGCTTAGGCCCCGCCCATCAAGTGCGCTTGACTTCGCAAGCAAAACTTTATGATTTGCAACCAAAAGTTTTTAACTTGAAAGCAAAGAAGACTGATTTGCAACCAAATTTTTTTAAACTTGAAATAAAAAAGGACTGATTCATAAACAAAATAGTTGTTTCTTATTTCAAACATTATTTTTGATTAAAGTTGAAAAAATATTCTGTTTAATATTTTTATTTTTCAAATGCAACCTGTTTTATTTTGTTCTCAAAAACATTTTTTTTGATTGCTACTTACTTTTTTGCTCTCAAATCTCTTTTTTGGGTTCAAATCTTTTTTATTTGATTAAACGATAAAGAAACAAAATACTCTCCATACTCAAGGAGCTTTCAGTAATTACTCCTGAAACTCAGGAAAACCCACCATGGTTTGAAATAACTAGACCCTCCAATTCACTGAGCATCAATCTGACTTCGAGCTGGTGTGCTGACTTGTTTTTACTTCAATCTTGACTAAATTAATCTTGTTCATGTTCTTTTAATTCATTTTGAATTAGGCAAGAAGGCAGTCAAAGTTAAGCAATTCTGGCATCCAGGGAAGACTTTTCCATATTGAAAGAAGAACAGTTTGCTAACTAGAGGATACCGTAGTCCAAGGCTACACTAAAATTACAAATATTCAGGGTTAACCCTCTAGGCGCCAGAGTTTATTTGGGAAAATATTCCATTTGGACTTTAAGATTTCAAAATGCTGCAGCTTGGAGGTGGTGAGAGATAGATCCATAATGTAAATGAGAAAAATATTCATCATGACCTAAAGTTTGTGATGGGAGTAAATTTACTCCTGTAATTTGCATATTGTGATGTCATCAGGTAGCGGCCATATTGGATTGTGTAACTTTCAGTAAAAAAACAGATTTTTGAACATATTTATACACAGGAAAAAAAATTATACTGTCATATCCTGCTCTAAATAAAGAAACATGAGTTTGATTGGAGTTACTTTGCTAATATAATTTGTATATCAGCAGGTAAAACTCAGTAAAACAGAATTCTGAACATATTTACACAGTAGATTTTTTTTTTCATTTTTTCACTGATCCCTTTTCATCCTCTCATCCTCAGAATAAATAAACAGAAATCTGACAGGAGTATATTTGCTAATATAATTTATATATCAACAGGTAAAATTATAATTTTATGGGTTTTTTCCCCCTTTTTTGTTATTATAGATTTATAATTTGTCATAACCTAACTGACTCCTCATACCATCATACCAGCCATGAAATTTGGAGTTTGGCTGGAGTTGGTGTGTGTGTAGGTGCTGGTAAGCATATCTTTCATTTGTGATGAGGTTCCAGAAATCCTCATCCGAAAACAGAGACAGAAAATCACATGCACGAGCGTCTGTAAGATCCTCGTGTCCGCGATGTCCCACACAGGCTCGTCAGTGTCCTTGATCCATTCATGGATCACTTCCTAAACTCTCAAACATTCCCAGCCGTCATAAATAACTCCCCTATTTTGATTATCCCCTCTTCTGCCCACACATCCCTCTTTCTTTCTCCCATCACCACGGCAGAGAAAACTTTCACCGTTAGTGCGGCGCGAGTGCGGCAGCGCGCGCTGCGACGTCAGTCACTCGTCTCTGACGAGGGCTGATCGTCCCCTTCTAATCCTGATCAGCAGAGATCAGTGCAGCACCTCGTCTGCACTGTAAAGACCTCTGGGCGTTTAGTTTTTGATTCTAAAAGTCGTGATCTGTCTCTCTCTTTGTCCGACACGCTGCTGCTTTCGCCTTTTCTTTCTCTCTCCCGCGCTCCTGCGGCTTCGCGCGCAGACAGCGGGTGTCGGGTTTCAAACCTTTATTTCTTTGATTTTTTTCATATAAACACACTCAAAAATGGCGTCAGAACTAAGGCTGTATGTCTTGGCAATGTAGTAAAACCAAGCAGTAGCAGTACAAGGCTGTAGATTTAAAGATAAGGTCTGTTATAGTCAGTAATGTCGCCTGTCGCAATATTGCGACTTTGGCGCCTAGAGGGTTAAGGGTCAAATGAACCTCAGCTCATCTTTTGATGCTCAATCTCTGTATCATTCAAATACAACTTTAATATATAGATACATTTATAGACTCCTGTTTTAGTCCAGAACACTTAGATACAGTTGACTTTGCTTACTTCTGCCTTTACTTTCAACTACAGAACCACAATTAATTCAAGTGCAGAAAAATGTATGAAAAAGTTAGTATTTGAAAAAAATATATTGATAAATCGATTAAAATTGCATTTGAGCACCCTCTAGTGTCAGAGTTTTAGAAAGTTGAAACACAGATATTGAGAATATAAGGTGAGCTAGTAAGATAAGATTCACATGATATATTGTGGAGCCATGGGGGATTTTTTTATTAAACATGTTAACTGATTTGCTTATGACAGAGTGCAACCTACTGACTGAGCTTGAGTTGAAAAAGCAAGAAAAGATCAAGAGTCAGGAGAAACATTGGCCATCACGGACTACTTATTCTGTGGTATGAGGAGAGAAGCATGAAGCTTTAGTGTTGGTCAAATGAGAGGCATCAAAAATTAACTATTGATTTGAAGCCAACATGTGTAGTGCTCACTTATTGTCAGTGAGCACGACACAGACTGGTCTATTTTGCCACAGTGTTGCAAACCAAACCAGTTTAGAATGCACTGCAGACTGTGCTGCTACAGGACGTTCTGCCAGTGAGGAAATGCATTAACTCAGTTGCAAAGCAAATAGCCCCATTTTGACACGCTCATAGCATTAGCTTACACATGAAGAAAGCTTTTGACTGTGATCACTGGGAACATACTGAACAAAAACAACAAATGCTTCATATAACCCACTTGAGTGGGGGAAGGGGGGATAGATCCCTATAGGGGATTTCTTTGTTTTGGTCCTCCCTCGCAGACTGGTATCCAAAGCTGGTTCTTGTGCTGAATGCGTCCAAATCATAGACTGTATATAATTACTGGACGTAGCTTCGGTCTCTTCTGAATAGAGAAATGTGAAGCCAGGTGGGCGTGTCTTACTGTCGCCATCTTGCCGTGTCACGTACGTCGTCTCCAGGAAAATACTAAAATGGGAAGGCGGCCGCGGGCAAATGATTGACAGCTGATGTACTGTGGGCTAAACGCTAACTTAGCTAACACGAAACTAAGAGGAGCTAACAAAGATAAGGCTCCTAAGCGGCATGGTTAAGGTAAGACATGCTTAGACTTGCAATTCGCTGACTAAACACCGCCGTTGTGCGACTCTGTAACAAACTGAGACCTTATTAAGAGCAAAGAAGGAGCTAACGAGGAGCCTCCGGTCGGCAGGCGGAGCTTCCGGTCTGCCGCATGTCAATCATAAGGACACGCCCTTAATTATGTGTAATTTGAAGAATAAATAACATCTAAACGAATGAGTTATAAAAAAATTCACCCCCCTCACAGTTGACATGAAGGTAAACTTGACCTAATAAACCTAAAATGATTTTTTGAACCAGGCTGTAAACCTGTTTATTTCTGCTGTGAAGTTGGCGTTTTTAACATGGGAGTCTATGGGGATTTGCTCGCTCTTGGAGCCAGCCCCTAGCGAATGAAGGGAGGATTACACTATTTGCAACAAGGAAGCGAGCTTCACTGTTCTGAGGCGGAGTTTGCCCCTTGGTCCAAATCCATCTTGAACTAACCTCCAGGTTTATAATCCTTATGTTTAAAATAGACTTCAGATACTGTTACAGAAACCAAATTTCTGGTTCTTCACCAGCATGAAAGGAAACTATGTTAACTTTATTTGCTCAAGAAAAAACTGGATTCTGTCAGTGGCGTCGCCAGCCGATTTTCCCGGGGCTTCAGCCCGGATGTTTTGAGTTTAGCCCCGGGTATTAATTTACTGTTTAACTACCTTTTCCTGAAAAAAAAATCAGATGAAAATCCAAATGACCCAGCTTTTTACCAGCACTTAAACGCACCATCAATGCGCGAAGGTCCAGCCTAGCTCCTGTTGGTGTGGTGTGTGAGTGAACGTGTGTGTGTGTGACGTCCGAGGTCCAATTAGCCCCCCCCATCTGATGTCAGACGAAGCTAAAGTAAGTTTGTAAGCTCCGTGTACGCATGTGCAGAGGAGAGCAGCAGTCAGATTAAACAGCGCCATAAAGTATCTATCAGCAAATGAGAGCGGAGACGGACAGAAAATATGAGAGAAAGCAGCAGTTACATCCTCAGCTTTTCAGTAGAAAAGTAAAAGGTAAGATATCACAGTGTTGACTTTTTTTCTCGTTAAAAACAATATGAAAAAGTCCACTTGAAATCTCCCAACATAAAAAACGAGGCTGAAGTTAGCAGCAACTCCTTCTCCCAGCTTCTGTTTCAATTTGGCTTAAAGAGCAGTTCCACTCAAATAATTTTCTACTGACAACATTTAACGAGGTCCTGTGTAAAAACTACAACATTTACACTTTTCAAACTTGGACTCAGATGTTCTTTAGGGACTGTAGATTAATTAAAGCACAGATTCTGATTTGTGAAACCTATAAATGAGGAGAAAATGAGAACAAATGAGGAGAAGAGAACAAATGTGTAGGAGAAAAGGAGAACAAGTGATGAGGAGAAGAGAACAAATTAGGAAGAAAAAGAAGAGCAAATAATGAGATAAGAGGAGCAGGTGAGAAGGGAACACGTGATGATGAGAAGGGTCAGTGATGAGTCAAAGAGAAGACAAAAGGTGAAAACTGTATGAACTGTTATGTGTGAGTACAGCGAACGTGTTTTAGCAACATAATGGTCAACATTTCATTGTTGATTTTGTGGTTAATTATCTTTTTTAATTAAAATGACAATTTATCCACTCCATTATGTCTATTATTGTCTTCTAAAAGACATTTTTGTAGTGAAAGACAAGAGAAAAGCTTGTCTATTTTTTTTAAAATTTACACCTGGCATGACTCCGGGCTAAGCCCAGGTTGTCTTTTAAGGCTGGAGACGCCCCTGGATTCTGTGTATAACCTTACCTACAGTGGGGGGAAAAAATGATCACCGTGGTGAATGAATGAAGATACTTCAGACTGGAGGGAAGGATGCATCTTTTGAAGCAGCCGAAAAAAACCCTGATGTAACAGAGAAGCACCTGTCTTCATAGCTGCAACACTGCTCTGTGTAATAAATGCTGGTGAAGGAAGAATATTCCAGTAGACGTGACTGCAGTTCCATGTGAAGTCTCCAAATGTTGGTGGCTGAAGCTTCAGTAAACAGAAACTGCACACTGAAGAGAGAAACGTGCAGGAGGTCTCCCACTGCTCACCAGTAAGTCCGACCTGCTTTATCCATTTCTAATGTAAATCAGGATCTGTAGGAAACTTAAATAAATTAACAGAATCTGTATGAGCTTTTAAACATTAACTGGCAATACAACTTAAAGGCTGAGCTGTTATTGTTCATCTGTAAAACTGGAAAAATGACTTAAAAACTGTTCTGAAGCCACTAGTCTCCATGTTTACAGAGCTGTGGCGGTTCCCCCACTGACGTCATGTCCTGCTGCAGTGAGCAGCGCCCCAGTCTGATAAAATGTGCTGAAATGCAGCAGTTTCCTATTAACTCATTTATGCAGGTGCACTTCTATTTGTTACATACAGTAGCTCATCATGAAGAACATTTTATAAAAATGTCTATAAAACATGGCACAAATGTCAAAATCATATCAGCACTTTAAGCAGTGACTCTCCCTACAGTTCTGTAATAAGATACACAGATAGACCAAAGGAAACTCATAGAATACATCTATGTTTTGAATAACTTTTCAAACACAATAGCATAACTTGCGAATTGCACCTTAATTTGCACAATGGTTGTTTTTCACCCTTTAAAATACAATATACTTGGAGTGGAGGGGGAACTTGTTTTGTTTACATTTATTCCAGATGTGAAGGCACAAAATGTAAGTGCAGACGTTATCCAGATAGAAGAATGTCTCACTGCTTGTACAGGTTGACATAAGTTAATCTGACAATCCGAACAAGCTAGCCTAGAGGGATTTATTTACACATGCCATTACACCACAGACATGCATCTGAGGGGTGTCCATTCTTGATACCCATTCCTAAAGCTGCAACTTCTGGTCTCATTTCATTTAGAAAGGCCAACAATAAACATTGAGTTTAGTCTTTTTTCTTCTCCTTCTTTTCCCCCCAATTAAGTATTAACACAGATAAAATTTTGGACATAGAACAATGTGATGGGTTTTAATGAAACAGGTTTGCAGTACAAATCAACTTCTAGCCTATAGCACACATATCTACAAGAAAATGACCTGCACTTTTAGAAGTGTCTCTTGCAATTTGTATCATCCTTCGACTAAAAATGGAAAAACAAGAAACAAAAGTTTAAAATTGCTTCTCACAATGAATCTTTGAGATGTGTAGGTGAGGAGACAGGCAGCAAAGCGTCCATTGGCTTGGCTCGCTCAGGCAGCCCATATTGAAAGCACGCCAGCACATTTACAGCATTAGTCACATCACTGCTTCTGTGTCTGCCTGACGGAGAACCTGCAGAGAAGAATGCAGTCGACCCATTTCTTTCTCCAAACCCTCCATCTCTCTTACTTGCTATGACTCTCACCCTTTATAATAAGGTCAGCTGGGAAGCATTCATGCCAGCATCCATTCAGAACAGAAACAGTACATGTTAGAGTTGCAGGTAAATGAAAATTCCCCTGGATCCCTGAAGTCGCATAAATTGCAAACTGAAAGGTGGAAGGACTTTTACGGTTGTCTGTTCTCAGTGCAGTCATAAAAACTGTTTACTTTGGTAAGAAGTGGTTTCACTCTCTCTCACTTTAAGAAAAAAAAATTTAGATTTTCCTAACAGATTTATACAGATCTGTCAGAACACAGGGGCTTTTTTGGGTCTCTGGCTCAATGTTATGTGCGACGTCATCTTTATCTCTCTCTTGTTTTACTCACAGTTAAAATGTCAAAGATTTCCCTGTGATTGTTTAATGTCTTGCCATTCTCATAAGATTACCCTAAAACACCTGTGTAATGTTAGAATCAACTACCACATGCTATTGACTAATCCGGCCAAACGCCACAACTAGACCGTCGGCCATTGCGGGGCGAGTGTTTCTGTACATGTGTAATTATAACAGATGAGAATCGGACATTTTTCCTAACAACATGGAGGAAATCTCGAGGGACTGTAACATTTGTGGTTGTTGGAACATCAGTGGAAAACTTTAAAGGTCATAACATCAAATTTCACTTTTCTGGGGGTTTTGGGGTATGATATGATCTGTTGTGCACTGATGAGGCCATGTGAATATCCAGAACGAGTATCAAAGTTCCTGTTCATAATCAGTCAGCTTTGTCTCTCTGTTCAGAAACAGTTGAATCAGACAGCAGCTTATCATTTGACGTAGTTTCATCATGCTATGTAATTCAACTGCTCCAATTAGAGCACACTATCTAGCAAACTCAGTCCACTGATGTCAGTGTGTTCATATTGGGGAGGAATATCGGACACTCACAGAGCAGAGGACGAATAACTTGCTGCCATGACGGAGAAAACGTTATCATGCTAGCTAATGCTAACAGAAACAGCTGTGGTGTCGCTGCGAGTTAATGACTCATCTGGGAGATATTGTGAAATATGACCTTATTTGCTCTGATCAGGGCAACGTTGTGACCACAAATAAAAACAGTTCAGTTGCCAACACAAACAGATCATGAAGACGGTGTCCTGCAGCTTTTAGTTTCATCTGCAGGACATGTGAAGGCTACATGGTCTGTACAGTCCTTAAACAATACAAAAGCCAAATGATAAAATAGAGAAGTAACAACCTTCGAAAGAGTTTAGTTTTTAAACTTTGATAAGTAATCAAGGGATGTGCGTGTTATTCCAGTGTGGCTTTTAATTAAAGCCAGTCTCCAGATGCTCAGATGTAAAAAATAATAATATTTTTAAAAAAGTCAGAATACGTTAGAGATCTCTACATAACATACTTATAAGCTATCATGACCTTAGACGACTGTCCAGTGTTGTAAATCCAGATATTTACACTGCTTTCCTTGTTGGCAGATACAAGGTAATTGGGACTAGTTGTCCTTGCAATGGTGGCACCGCAAGATGGCACAAGATACAAAACGCTCGTCAGATTAGTCTATTGGAAAATGTAAATTTGTTTAAAAACTTGACTGAGGTTGGGTGTTTCCAAAATTCAAACTTGATCTCCAACAATAGTTTCAGGGTTATTCTAAAAGACAGCGGTTGTAAAAGAAAAAGAAGAGAGAGAGAGGAAACCTGTGTATATAAAACAAAGTATGATAGAATAACAAAATGGGGAATGACCTCAGGAAAATCCTGTCATAGCACCAATCTTTGGCTTTGTTCTTTAAAGGGACTTGAGGCAAGATTAAGAAACGAAACTCGCGACTGGCGCTTCAGGTAACTGCAGCCACGAGCCAAGCCGTCACGGGAGTGTGCACAAACTGAAGCTATAATGTTGTTTACCCACCTTTTTCTCCGTAGTTACTTTTTAGTGTCTTTCAGTTGATCTGGATCGTTTGCTGACGGCAGAATAATCCATAACTATCGCTTACAGTGTTTGAATTTACCGCGACCGGCTTCTTCCTATATCAAAACTGCGGATGTAGCGTCATTTGACGTCACGTCCGCATGGCAGAGCTGGAAAGCTGTAATCTTGTTTACTAAGCTTTTTCTACGTAGTTACACTTTTTAGTGTCTTTCAGTCGATCTAGATCGTTTTCCGACGGCAGGAGAATCCATAACTATCGCTTACAGTGTTTGAATTTAACGCAACCGTCTTTTTCCTGCATCAAAACTGCGGATGTAGGTCATTTGACATCACGTCCGCAGGGCAGTGCAGGAAATTTGGACACCAAATTGCAGCGCATTTTGCAGTACACAGCCTGTTCAAGGCAACGGAGAGAAACATGGGTGGAAACGTTATTTTTGGTGTTTAGCGCTTCATCACCCATTAGTGTGAAAAAAAAGGGACATTTATGTTTGTTTTTTTTTAATTCCTGCCTCAAGTCCCTTTAAGCATCTTAGGTCCATTATTTCTCATCATTTCTAAAAGAAGTAAAAAAGTACACATGAAAGTGTAGCCCTGCCCAACCAGATTTTGCCATGGCTTTTACAGAGCCAATGATACACAATTCTCATGGATAAAGTCTCATTAGATGCCAAAAACCAGAGCCAGGAAGGCCAAGGACTAAAGAATCCCTGTTCAAGTTTATTGGACTGAATGTTTCAAACAGGAAATTCACAAATGAGCAGAAGATCTGAAAACAAACCAGGCACGCTTAACTGAATCTTTTCTGCGAGAATTCTTATGAACAAATTTGCTTTGAAGCATTTACACTTTCAACAGTGCAGAAATTAAATAAGGAAAAAGCTGCTCATTCAGCAAACGCCTCCAGCAGCCAATAGGAGAGTAAAGGTGGAAGAAGACCCTACGGCAAAGTGAGGACATGGTTTACTGCATGTCAATGGATACGTTCACTGTTTAACATTTCACCTAAATGAGTCATACCTGGTTTTACTTTTTATACAATATCCAGTGTTGTCCTGATATCCACTTCTGAAAAGATTCTTAAGATGCCTTAACTCATTCACTGCCAGCCGTTTTCAGAGCAGAGTACTCCATACTGCCAGACTTTTTGAGCATTTTGACTGATTTTGGGAGATCCACAGAATATTGTGTACTATGCCAATACAAACACTGAATGTACCAAAGAAAAGTTTAGACTCTCTTCTTTTATCAGAAAAAAACCATTTGTTTCTAGCTTTTTCCATTCTTTAGTAATCTGCAGTAGAAGATGGGCTTGTTTCAGCGAAAATGCCTATTTTTGAGCAAAAAGCGGAGAAAAATTAGTTTGAAACTCGCCGTCCGATTCAAGTGGAAAAGTGTCTTTGATGACAATATTTTTTACTTTAGTAACACCTTCATCTTCTGAACAGCTGTTTACTTCTATGAAACAACAAATACAACACTGAGAAAAGAGTTTTGGAGGCTAAATAATTATTTACCAGCTAAATAAGCCACAACAAGCTTGTTTCACAACAGAATATTTGGCAGAAACAGCGAGCAGAGACGTCTCCCTCCGCCCCTCCTCCCCTCTACTGCAGCTGCTCTGCGTGCACGCCACCCCCCCCCCCAACAACCGCATGCTGCAGACTTCGCTGCTGTATTTCCCTCTATGGACGTGTCTCCGATCGATCGTGTCACTTTCTGTCACTGATCACTTTGTCCACAAACTTTCTTTCTTTATCCACCTCCTAAGCCGTTTCGATTACGACCGATCGCCATGTTCTCCCCCCCCCCTTGCAGAAGAATCGAGCACACTTCTTGGGCTAACCGGGGCTAACAGCCGCTAGCTAACAAACAACCCAACACAAAGCCACATGGCACCTCCTCCCCTTCCTGGAGGGTTTTTTCAAGCTTGTCTGACGCCGCCATCTGCTGGATTTGGTGAAAACTACATCAGAAAATGTCAGATCATCTTTGAACTCTTTCACAAGCTGCACCAGATATTAAAACAGCTTCCCCAATTAAAACCCTTAATTAACGTGTAAACACGTGATTGGCAGTTAACGTTCGGATTTGAATTAACGTGGAAACACGTGAATGGCAGCGAAAGAGTTAAGAAAGAGCAACATCAACAGGTCCAGCTGTAGCGGTGCCTCTGTGTCATGGTAATCGTCTGCTGGGTCCATTTGTGGCCAAATCCTACTGCTGAGGCATGTCATGGAGGAAATGCAGGACTAGGCAGGAGACAGGTAGACATGAGAGGATGGTTTATTTTACAAAGTGATCTCAAACTCCAGTCTTAAATGAACCATTGTCCTGCAGGTTTTAGATCAGGGATCACCAAATCTGGACCTCTTAGGCCAGAGTCTGGAAGGTTTTCAATGTGTCCCTGTGCCAACACACCTGACTTAAGTTAATGAGTCATTGTTTGATCCATTTAATTGAAGTCAGGTGTGCTAGAGCAGGGAAATGTTGAAAACCTAACAGATACTGGCCCAAGAGGTCCAGATTTAGTGAGCCCTGCATTAGATGCATCCCTGCTTTTATACACCTGACTCAAACTAACCAGCCATTGTGCAAAGCTCATCAAGCTATAGGATTCATTTAATTTGAATCAGGTGTGTTGGAGCACAGAAACACAAAAGAAAAAAGTGCTGTTTAGGCAGAATAATGCACACCGAGGAAGCAATAACTAAAGGAAGTAGTAAGCAGGAATTAACGGCACAGGTGTCAAGCTTAGTTTTTTGGTCTGCTATCCTGCAGGTTTTTTGTCGTTTCCCCTGCGTCAATACACCTCACTCCAATTAATGGGTCATTGTGAAGAAGTTGTCAACAAGCTGTTGGATCCATTTGACTTGAATCAGTTGTGCTGGAGAAGGTAAACAACAAAAACCTGCAGGATAGCATCCCTCAGGGACCGGAGGCTGACATCTCTAAACAGTGGATGAAGCCCACAAGATAAAAACAGGAAATAAGACAGATGACAAAAAGACAACCGAGACTCGATATCAAGAATATTCAATTTTTTTTTTTTTTTTTGCCCACCAAATATGACAGACATTGAATACAAGGAAGGGCAAACAAATAAATGGAAAAGGACCATGCAAAGATGTCAATTATCCATGAGACTATCATGTGTTTCTATAAAATTGCTTTTCCAAACTAAATTTTAAAGAGAAACACATAAGTATCAAAGAAGAACCAAGACTAACACACCATTACATATTTTGTTTTTTGTTAGCATAATGATAACTTTCATCCTTTAAAATATAAATCAACTTAAAACTTCATGGTCTATCACATCCCAAAGTGTCTAATTCAAAAATACACTTCACATTAGAAAAACCAAATAACTTCCATTTCGAGTTATTTCACTGTGTCACTAAATGAGCTGAGCACATGCTGGACTGTTTATGTCACAAAGTCACTTGAACTGTTTCTGTTTTAAAACAGCTTAATGGGGTGAATTTAATGAATTGTAGTTCTTTCTTAACAATGTGATATTGAGTTTTATTGTTCTTTCAGTCTCTTCAGTCTGATTAGATTCATAGCCTCAAAATGCTGCTGGCAGGAACACTGCAGCTCTGTCAGTGCATCTATCTCTGCATAGTTAATCCATCATGCTGCTGTTGTACTTTACAAGCCTTTAATGTTTTAAGTTTGTGGCCAGGGTCCCAAATTCTCACAATTCTTTTGGCTGTATCAAGAGTAATGCTTCTTCACATAAATCATGTGGGCTTGGAAAAACAGATATTTGTCTTTATTTTAGGCAGAGATCATCTGCTGATTCCTTATTTTATCCTCTGAATGATCTAATCTTTTAAAAACAAAATGTCCAACTTTGCATTAGCCTCTGACACCACAACACTACTGTCTCACCAATGCACATGAGCAACACACACACATTTTCGACAATTCCAAAAGGGTTTTACACAACAGCAGAATTTAGCAATCCAGCATAAGAGAAGAAAGCAAGACTCAACAAGACACCCTAGATTGGCTGATTTCACATATGCAAGACTAAGGAGCGATTACTTTCAGCCAGAGTAAGTGATCCTGCTAAAATCTAGGGCAGCCAAGTCTAAGACTGCAACTTTTGGATCCCTTCAATACACCTGAATCAAATGGATCGCTCACTACCAGACCTCTGCAGAGCTGAATTGAAGAGAGAATTCACCAAAGGCCATGTCCCCATGAAGTCAAAACGAACCGAAACGCTCATATTTTCCAGACTGTTTGTCTTAAAGATGGGGACGTAAAATAAATGTGATCGAACACATGAATGCATGGAAACGCTGAAAAATATATGCCAGGCCTGTAAGTGGCGCTGTGGTGCTAAAGTAAAAATAGGCAAAAACGGGTGATAAAATACTGGACATGCGCAGAAATATGTATACAACGTTAAACAACCAAACCGAATGCTCCAATCTATGGTTGTGATCCGCCAGAAACCCCCAAAAAGAAGAAGGTTGAACAACCAAACCGAAAAGATGGCGGCAAGTACGAATGGGCATACTGGTACGAGCAGCAACCATTCAACCCTGTACAGCGCCACTGTTGTTGTGATGCTGAGTGTAGTGCATGCGTGTTTAGAGGCAAAGCTATGACACATGCATGTAAGAAAAAAAATGCGGTCAGAGCTTAAAGCTAAAGATTCAACATCCTCCCACCCTGAAGGCTTGATAAAAAAAGATTGTTTACAGAATCCCGAAATGCCGGCTTCATATGGATGATTTGGGCTGGTTTGGTGAAAAATTTTTGAATTTAGGCCAGAGTTTGACTTCGTGTGGAGGGGGCCTAAAAGTTGCAGAATTGTGGCTCACAAGGACTGGACTTGGCCACCCCTGTACTAATTTCTCATTGATAGCTACAGTACATCATCTTCAAATGAGCAAGAAGTTGATCACAGTTTAAATGATACAGACATGGAAAAGTTGCACGTTTCAATTTTGTCTTTAAATGAGCAACAGATGATACATGATGCTTATGATGGATTAAAGGACCCATATTATGGAAATTGACTTTTGTAAGTGCTGAGAGGGGGGGGGGGGGGGGAGAGAGAGAGAGAGAGAGGGGGGGGGAGAGAGAGAGAGAAATGGTCTCTTTCCCCAGCTACTGACGAGATATTCCATCAATGAGGTCCCAACGCTTCCCTGCCACTGACGAGATTTTTCCGGCAATCTGGGTTTCATGTAGAGGGTGTTGTTGTAGACCACGTGACTAACAAGGTCACTCTTGATTTGAAAAAAAAAAAAAAAAAAAAGAAAAGCTGCTCTTCCAGGAACAGGGTGGGAGGGGCTAAGTGTTTTTGAACACAAACAAACCTATCCCATAGTAACGTACAACTTGCAGCTGCAACACTTCCTCACACTTCCAATTGAAAATGCCACAGAAAACATACTCCGCAGAAGAAGCCCTGAAAATAATTATCGGACAGACTCAGACAACTCAATCTTTGATTTGATATCAGAAAAAAGTGAGGATGAAAGCAACAGAGAAAAGAGAGACGAGAGATGCGTCGGCGACAAAGAGGAGGAAGAGATTCGACGAGAGGGCTTGGTCGGAGTCGAGGTACAGGTCGGAGGTGCTGATGAGGAAGATGCTCGCGGCGAGGAACACAACAATGGGAGAGACAGTGAAGGTGAGAAAGACGGGATAATACACCGAGTTGTC
The DNA here is from genome assembly GCA_023101725.1 of Atherinomorus stipes. NCBI lineage: Eukaryota > Metazoa > Chordata > Actinopteri > Atheriniformes > Atherinidae > Atherinomorus > Atherinomorus stipes. Next base: position 219,527 of record JALJCO010001315.1, read on the forward strand.
ATCTTGACAGCCTTAGTTTTGGTGAAGATGCATTGGATCCAGATTGGAGAAATCCAAGGCAGAGATCTCTTTCTTTGCTCTCAAAAGCCAGAGGTGGAAGAGGTAAGACTTTTTATTTGCATTATAAATACATTGATGGATGGATCGATGCGCAGATTGACAGGTACACTGGGAAAAGTACGGACAGACAGACGATGTAAAAAGTAGGACAGTTTTATTTATTTATTCATGTAAACGCCAAATAAATGAATGAATGAATTGCCTCAATAGTGCCGTAAATTCCACGCACCTATGCAAGCCACATGCACTGATCTTTGATCCATTACCAGATTGATCGCCTTTAAATCGAAAGCTGCATCATACGAACTTCTCTGTGTGTTTTTCATGTTGAGGGTATGAAGCACAAAATGGTCAATTTGAATAAATTCACACGTCGGGACAAGATTGCGCCCTTCCGCTGTACAGGCTACAGCTGTCAAAGCGTGTGCACAGTCGCAGCTTGCAGCCCTGACTTTACAGTATGCACAGGTAATTATGAATGGGCGGGCAGTTAGGGATGGAGGGAAGTGTTGGGGTCTGGGACTGTCTGTGCATCTTTATTTCTCTGCCAGATGGCATCAGTGAGCATGGTGGCTGAGTGAAGCAGCAGGTGTCTCTTGCTAAGACGCATCAAGTGAGGAGTATAACCCCGGCTTTACACCTGGTCCGTGAGCGCAGCGCAACGGCTTTGCTGCGACCTGCACAACGCAAGTATTTACAGCGTTCACTGTGCGCCCACGAGCACACCTGCCAGTGCACCAGCTGTTTTCAGATCCGTGACATCATGGAATCACGGGAGGACTGCAAGATCGCCTGTGATTCTCATCCAAATGGTTAATTTTGTCCACATGTTTGTTCATCATGGTTTCTTATTTTACTGAAACCTTGTGGACACGGAGATGCTGTCATGTTCAGGTAGTTCAACAGTTTAAGAGCTGCACAGTGGCTTTTTTTTAGGAAGTTACCGGATGTTTTACACTGAATCTGTGTCTGATTTCCTGTCTGGTTCGATCTGAACTACTGAAATTGATGCGGTGTCGGTGCGTGCTCCGTCAAAAATAGAGCTGGCCCGTATCTTTAGTGCGGCGGCGCGACATGCTGGAGCGCTCTATGCATGAAGCGCTCTAACTGAGGTCGACTTTGATTAAACCATAACTCCTATTAAATTGAAGGTGCAGTGTGCAAGTTTAAATGTTAAATACAATTTAACAAATGCTCAATCCAAGAGTTTCGGGTACAAAGCCTCAAGGGGGCACTTGTGGGGGAGACAAGCTGCGTGTTCTCATTCGTCTGGCTGCACTGGTGTTGTGTATTCCGCCACTGCAGGTCCGTGCATGTTAAGACAACACTGACTGCTGCTAAAATATGGATAAGTGCCTCTCAAACCCCAACTCAGACTCCAGTAAGACAAAGAAGAAGGTTTTGTCTAGTGAGATAAAGAAAACCAAACTGGAGTCTGAGCAAAAAACGCCCCCCACAGCAGGGGGAAATTTTTCGGCACAACACCGGCACCGAACCAAGCAGTTTTTTTTCTTTCTTTTTTTATTGGAGGGAGCTCTGATCTGCTCTGGGAATAAAACAGGACACACAGTTGGCTTTCTTCTTAGTATCAAGGTAAATGTGATGACTGATGTAAATAAGGATGCAAAATATTGCTATGCTAAGTTTTTAGCATGTAAATGCGGCAATATAACAGCCATATGACTGTTCTGGGGAAGAGACACACTCTGGCCATTTGTTAGATTTAGTTGATGCAGTAATTTTATAAGGTAATTGTGGTCTCAGCCTGTGAATTTAGATATTTGATGTACAAGCCAGCGTTAGCCTGTTGTTACCGTTAGCATACAGTTCATCAGTTCACTCAACAATTAAACAACCTACAGATTTATAACTTTATTACCTCAGTAGACATTGTGTCTTTAACTCTAGGCTCAGACTGAGTGTAATGTGGGTTAAATTAAAGACCAATGCAGTCGAAGCAGCTCATGCGTGTGCACGATATTAGCGTCACTTCCACTTTTGGAAAAAAGCTGGAACTTGCGCTGTACTCCTTTAAGATATCAAAGAATTGTTTCAGATGGGGAGAATATTGGGTCCAAATCAAATGTTGCTCCCCAAGGGCAACTATACTGCAATTTTTTGCAGTTTTCCTGCTCCAATATACCTGATTCAAAGCAAATGGATCCATTAGCTAGTTGTCAAGCTCTTCACAATGGCCCATTAATTTCAGTCAAGAGTGTTGGAGGAGGAAAACAACTACAAACTGCAGGATTGCAATTTGCAGCACTAAATGACTGTAGAGCTTGACATCTGTGGATTAAAGCACACTATATGTGAAAATGTAAACACAGCTGCAACAAAAAAAGAAAGAAAGTTATTCTACCCCCCCAAAAAATGTCTTTATTAGATACTGTATAACCTTTGCAGAAATGTTTGTCTGGTAGCTTTCCAATTCCTGTTGCTGAAATTTTTCTCCCATTGGGGAAGGACCCGTTTTCTCCCATTTCCATCAATGTTCACACAGAACATGACATGAATGAGTTTTAGCTAAAAGTTCAACCTCTACTGCATCCAAGAACATGTCACAATAAAATAAAAAATCAGAGCACCAATTCTAGGATCAGAGGTTTAGGGATACTGAGCACCCAGAGAGTTGTCTGGAAAGGAAAGATAAATTTTACATAATGCACATAATAATTGTTGGTGTGCCATCAAAACTCATCAGAAACGCATATTCTTAAGGTTTGAAAGTTACATTATGTGTCTGTAAAAGGCAAATGACCAAGCAATTTGTTTTATATCTAGTAAAAGATACACCAAATTAGTTATCCAACTTTATTGTTGAACTTCAGATCATATCACCTCACTCTTACTTGGAGCTGGCTCTTTTTATCTGAAAAAAAAAAACCATCTCATGTTCATGATGAGGCTCTCTGTCCATACACACACAAGAATGCAGCGCATTGCTCTGCAGAGTGCTCAGAGCCCAAGCCAGGGAAAGATGGGTGGGATCAAACCATTTTTGAGACAGGAGGGGTTGCTGCTTTTGTCTTTTAGAATATTACAATTTAACCATTGACCAGGTACTTACTAACTATCTATCTATCTATCTATCTATCTATCTATCTATCTATCTATCTATCTATCTATCTATCTATCTATCTATCTATCTATCTATCTATCTATCTATCTATCTATCATTTTTGCACTTTTCTAGTTTGTTGAATAAAATGAACATCTATGGACCCAGCACTGTGAACAGGAAATGTCTCCCAGGCCCTAAAAAGTGGTTACATTCATTCAGGTGGCTGTAAAAGAGAGTCTGACATGTCCTGAAACTTTCTCACCCAAGACAGCCTTTGTAAGTACGAGTGCTTTGACATCCATCACACAGTCTGAAAATGGACTTCTCAGACTTGAAAGGAAGAAACGTGTTTAAGGACTTTGTACATTCATCTTACACCCAGTCACATTGAAAACAACTTTCCTTGTTGACTTGTTGATAAACTATCCCAACCAAGCCAACTTTATTTACACTGCAAAAACTCAAATCTTACCTAGTATATCTTTTCTGATTTCTAGTCAAAATATCTCATCACACTCAAAATGAGTCAAAACTACCTAAAGAGCAACATTTCAGTGAGATATAAAATATTGTTTCAAGGCAATGCATCTTATTTCAAGAAATGTTATCAAGAAAATTTAGCTTGTTCGATTGGCTCATTACAAGCAAAAAAAAAAAAAAAAACCTTTTTTTTTAAGAGTGGCCAAGAATTTTTTTTTTTTTTTTCTTTTGCTTGTAATAAGCAAAAAGAAATTATGCCAATACAACAAACAACTTTTCTTAATAGGATTTCTTGAAATAAGATGCAAGTTCCTATATCTCACTGAAATGTTTCTTTTTACATGATTTTGTCGCATTTTGAGTGTGATGAGATATTGTGACTAGAAATTGGAAAAATATACTTGATAACATTTGAGTTTTTTTCAGTGCAGCAGGAAAATGACTTCAAGAGTCTGCTTGAAAAGAAATTTCAAAAGCAAAAATAGCTTTTACAATCCAAATAGAACAGTTTAGACACAAGTGTCAATAAAAACAGAACATAATAGACCCTTTTCGTAATTTATGCAAACGTCACTCGCACATGCTCGCAACTGCCGCTTAAGGTCAGAAAGCTTTGGAGGCCCTGTCGGCGTCTGATGACCGCAAAGATGTGGAATATGATCTTTCTGTGGAAATACTGTGGGATGATAAGAGACAATGACACGAGTAGGAGGCAGGGCCGAGTCATCTCGGGGGGTTATTAAGGTTAGCACGGCTTTACTGTGTTTGAACACGTAACTGACCCATTTCTTCGACAAATGCAATGCTTTAAAAAAAAAAAAAGGGAAATGTCCGCCGCCAGCTGAAAGGTCCCCATTAGCAGTCTGGTGGGCGTTTAAAGGTTTTTCTTTTCTTCCTCCTTTTCTTTTCTTTTCTTTTTCTTTTCTTTTCTTTTCTTTTCTTTTCTTTTCTAGTACTTCAGAACTGCGACCCGGACGGTACTGCTAGCTTGCCTGCTACAGTTAAACACTAGCTACATTTTGCCGATCTGACATTGTTTGTTAAACTGACAGAAGACCGATGCTTACCTCCCTAATTTCCTGACGACTGACTCTGTGTTACCTCTTACCGCTGTCTCCCGTCGTCCTTATTTCCACAAAAAGATTACCGGTATATCTCGCGTCTTTGTGAGATGCCAGCAGGATGCTGCAAAGCGGGAGTTGCAGCGATTGTGTCCAGTTTTAACATGGTGACTGTACAAATCCAGGCCGATCGCTGGTGTTTCTTCATGGGAAATCAGTAAAAACTTATTCCCCATCTAAGAGAGTTCTCCCCTCATCCATTAAAGCAGTCAAAAATACAAAAAGAGTCAGGCATCATTGTGATTAACCCCTTAAAGACTGGTCTCTATTCTATTCCAATGGGCCTCCAAAGCTTTCTGACCTTCAGCGGCAGTTGCGAGCATGCGCGAGTGACGTTTGTATAAATGACAAAAATCGTCCATTAAGTGCAGATATTTGTCATCAATATATCTAATTCCAGGATAAATGTATGAGAAAATTCAGCACAGCTTCCACAAGTGCACCAAAAGTCACGAGAGTAAGGGCGCATTCAGAAAGTATAGTCTGTGAGTCTCGGTCCATTTGGGGACTCGGTTCGGTTGGGGGCGGGGGTGGTCTTCCGGACCGAGATCGCATTCACGCCAAGAATCTCAGGTGGCACTACTTTCGGATTCACCGTAGGCAAGGACAAGACGCACGTACAAGAAGGTTCTCACAACTTCTGTTCCCTCCTCAGAGCGACATTATCTTTGTACGAGGAGTTTGATATGCTTTCATCAGATCAAAGCAGATTAAAGCTTTTACTTCCTTGTAACTCCACGTCTGACCATGAGCCATCTTTATAAGTACCACAGTCTCTCACGTGTGTTTGTTGTCGTAGCGTTTACCCACATTGTCCAATGTTTGACCCACAATGCCAATGCAATTTGTAGTCCACTTCCTGTCTTTGGTTCACTTCAATCGGACCGAGACCTGCGTTTGTAGGCGGACCGAGTCCAGATCAGAGTCCGATTGCGCATTCACAACTCCCCTAAACGAAGTGGACTTTCCGATCAAACGGACTCTGATTCGAATCAAAAAAGCTTTGTGAATGTGCCCTAAGCTGTACTACCGATTAAAAAACTGATAAGGGATCAGTGCTGTTAATTTGCAAACATTGATGCCTCTCTTAGGTGCTTTTTTATGAATAGTCAGAGAAGTAGAGCTAGACAGAGTTTCAGTAAGATGAAAAAAAGGGCATCTTTACATTCTGGATACATTTCAGAACGTCTCTTTGAAGTCTTTGAATATTCCAACATCCTCAGACACCTTGGTGCACCAGTAGGTGACAATTAGTGATGGATGCTGGGGATCATCAGGTTCTCAAGTAGCACTGCATTAAAAATTGGCATGATTATGTCATGGAGATCATCACATGGCCTCCGGAAAACTTCCAGAAATCACTGAACACAGTTTGCTGTGGCGCCCACAACTGCAGGTTAAGTCATGCAATAAAGAAACCATATATACGTACATGAATAACAGCTGGGCACCTGAGGGGGGACTAGTAGTCAAGTTTTTTGCAGAGATATTACATTTTAAAAAGCATAACATTTTAAATGGTGTATTTGCTTGATGTTTCAAAGTCAAATACTCATACATCATTTATGCTGTACTTCAACAATTCACTCACACCAATAACTCACATCTATTCTGGGAGTGATGGGTGACATTCAGCTCATCCTCCACTTGCAAAGGTTAAGGAGCCCTGTGTTTGTTTTTCATGGCAGTCAAAGGGAAATATAATGGCTCAGAGAGGTGATTTGTCGGAAATAGAGCCATATTTCCATGGCCTCAGCACTGAGTACTGGACACTCCGGAGAGGAAGGCCACAAGTTTTCATGATTAACCTGCTAAAATCTCACATTCAGTGTCCCCGCATGGATAAGTTGCTCTACTGCCTTACCGTACCTGTTGAGTTGGGTGGATTTAGAAAATAAATCCATTCTGCTAGCGACATGCTAATCTGTGACTTGAGCTTTGTGGTAGGTGCATCCCGCGTAAAATAAGCGTTAAGTGCCAGATTTCTGTGAACTGTCTCCTTCATATCACTTTATTATTGGTCCAAAGCTGATAAACAACAAAGGAAGATTATTGGTTCAATTTCTTTGTTCATTTTCCACACTGGTCAAAATGCAAATTATTCACATATTCGGAGATAACACCATTTTTTCTTCTCCATGGACCCCCTGGGGGTCTGCGGACCCCACTTTGGGAATTGTGGGTTTAGGGTATTCACCAAAACAATAGTCAAACTGTCAGATCCAAAAAGGGACTCCACAGAAAACTCAGTCATCTAAGTGCAAGATGTAACCTTAGAAAACACTGTGCTGTGACAGAGTGTGAAAACTATCCTGCGGGATTGATCGGGAAAGAGAAGCATCCATGGAAACATTTCAGATATTATGAAGGAAAGCGCTCAAATGTTTGCTGCCATGTCCCACTATAACCTCAAATATCACAAATTACTTATCACATTAAACTTAAAGAAAAAAAAAATCTATCATCACTTAAAAAACAAAAGATGAATCAAAAAGCAAAGATTATTCAGAAAGAACAGTTTCCTCTTGGGAATGACCACACTTCAGTTAGAAAAAAAAAAGAAAACGGAAGTTCCTGTTAGTAAATCACATAAGGCTTACACATAGACAAAGACACCATTATAAAGAAATAGAGAAACACTGTCTTTGCTTGTCTGTCTTTGGTCCCTATGGTTATAAGCAAGAGCACTTAACCTGCCAGCAGGGTGCTCGGCAGGGTTTCCACCCAAACACAAGGCCTGTCACGAGAGGGAGGTCCACAGGGACTCGTAACAAAAGGCCATGGGCACGCAAGGCCAAGCACAATCTGTCCACCTCTGCACTTACACAAGCCAACAACACTGACAGGCAAAGAGAATTCATGTTCTTAAAGAGTGCTGAGCTGCGCCAGTGGCACAAACAAACATCTGACCACTACGCTGACTTCTCTGAACTACTTATAGCAGATTCCCTCTGTTATAGTCATGGTGGTAAACTATGTGAACAGGGTAAAAAGCAGAAACAGTTGGTATTGAAGGTAAAATTAATATGTCCCTTGCAAGCATGCCAGAGGAGAAATCTGTGAGGAAATTAGAGCCCAAGAGAAAATGTAGACAGTCTTTCATAAGATAAAAACACAAAGGGAGAGCATGCACGCCTGAAGGGGTGATAGAAGCACTGAGACGGTCCTCGAAAGACTTTAATCTCAAATGAATGACAATTTTTTTTTTTTTTTTTTGGGGGGGGGGGGGGCAGATAATTGCCATCTTTTTATTCAGCCTTTTATGAAAAGAGTTTACAGTGTTCAATTCTGACTCCTAAAGCAAGTAAAATAAAATAATCTTAAAAACAGTGATCATGCAGTGAACCTGCATTAAATGTACATGACACTTTTCCAAAACTGATAATGCCACCAGTTTCTGTAAATAGGACAATAAGATTGGTTCAAGTAGCACAGATCACAATGCTGTACCTGACACAGCCAGCTCCATCTGCTGGGAAATGCAATATCAAACGTGGTATTTGCCAGCGTTTTGCAGAGAGAGGCAGAGATAGGCAGCATCAACTGCCCTCCCCCTGCCAAGACTGCAGTGGAGCAGGGGACTCCTGGGAGGCTTGACGGGGCTATTCAATCGCTGAGGCCGACAACTGACAATGAGGATCATGTCCACAGGACAGAAATCGAAATTAGAACAAAGGAAATGAAGGCAGAGCACAGCAGGCTGTATAAGGTGGAACCCATAAGCCAGGACTGTTAGGATTGCATACTGCCACAAAAATTACCTTCTGATTCATTGTACAGTCAAGGTTATTCATACTGCCTGGATACCCTCTCTTCCTGTCTGATGTGGCTCACTATAAGACTTGCTGTCGCTAGGATATTAGCTTTATGCAAAAAGCAGTGGCTTTTATCACTGTCTCAGTTAAAATTGAGCTTTTTTTTTCTAAACAATAAATTTAAGTACTGAAAAAACAACTAAATCCCAAGATGTAGAATAGCATTTATTTCGCTGTCAATCAAACAGCTGTCTTTATGTCTGTGGCTACGCCAATGACATCAGTGTTTCCTTGGAGACACCTGCACACTGTGGCAATTCCAGTCAACAACAAGCTAAAGAAACGGTTGTTGGAAATGGTGAAATAACACAAAGGATGAGCAATTACCCAGTGGCTTGATATAACGATGAGTGTTTTAAATATGGGGATCTATACTGGCCTAACAATTTCATTACAATGCACTTCTAAATTTAGATTTGATCCATTGTTATGATGACAGGTGAGCCTCTGATGTCTGACAGCTGAAAAAACCCGGAGTTATTTACCAATGAACTGGGCTGCATTTCGGTGGCTATGAAATATCTGGTGGATATCCTGAAATATCCTCTGCGGTTGTGTGTAAAGGTGACAGTTCCTCCAAAACTCTCGGGCCCTGATTTACAAAGAATTCAAATAATGGCAATAATTTCTTTGCTGCCCTGAGAAATAGCATGCGCTGTCTTTTCAGCATTTGCTGGTGATCTACAAAAATTACACACGCAATCTGTAACAGGCGCAAACAGCAGTATTTAAATGAGGATTTAGCGTGCGCTATCACTAGTGAGTGTTCCCATCTTCACCTCCCTAGAAGAGTTCTAAAAACACTGATATTTCTGTCTGATTTCCAAGTGGTTGATGTGGTATCAGGGCTGAACTCAGAGCGACACAGAGGGCAAGTTGTCATATAAATCAAATAAATAACAGACTGTTTAGTTTTTTAGTAAAAGTACAAACCTGTTTTAGAGGGAAGGTGACACATGAATTTTGTTTGGACTTGGCGTCACATAGAAAACAAGATCAAAATAAATTAAATTGAACTTCTTCCTAGCCGATCACATGAAGGTAGACAAAACAATGTAATATCTTCCAATAAAGCTTCACCAAGAATTTCACACTTTCACACTTTTTTTTTTACTGTATATTTTTACAGACATTTTTACAGCATTTCTCTGTGGAACTAAACAAATTTTGATGATAAATTGTACAACTGCAAAAGAGCACAATATAGCTTTGAGAGTATTTCCACTGGCATATAAAGGCACTTTTTAGCCATTATGAGCAAATTCTAGTCTGTTTCAGAAGCCCTCAAAGAAAGGCAATGCAATTTCTTTCCTTTGAGATTTCAAATGGATGGAACTGATCCCCCCATGCATATGTTGAAGGGTAGTGTGTTGGAGGACACTGCACCCTAATAGGATGGATGAGGCACAAATCTTGGCCAAGCAACAGACAAAGGGGAGAAGGCCAGAGGGCTTGTAAGTGTGCAGCCAAGTCTGATTCATCAACTTTTACACTTCAAATAAAAGTGAGTGCAGCTTGCCAGCTCGATTATCAGATGGTCCTGGTGCAATACAGAAGATGACATGCAACATTTTCTCTGATGTTTCTGCATTGCCAGGAACCTCTGGTCATTTTGAAGATGAGGGACAACCAAGACAACAGTGCACTCTAGGTTGTGGCCCAAAAAAAAAAAAAAAAAAGAAAGAAAGAAAGAAAGATGACAAACGTGACAGTGTGTGTGTGTGTGGGGGGGGGGGGGGGGGGGAGCTGATCTAGCATTTTAAGGGTATTTTGAGGGTTTTTAGAAATTTATTTGGGAAATGTAACAATCTTTTATGATTAGTGAGCAACTTTGTAAAGACAAACAGATGTGAAGATCAGTCAGTCACATGCAATTTTTTCTGTTATTCTGACAGGTAATCAAATTAACATTTGATTTTATATTTCAGTATTGTAATTGATTATCTAAATTTAAAAAATAAAAGAAGGGGTTAAAACTCCAATTATCTAAAGGTTGTCGAAAGCCCCATTTCCACCAGCAGGTCTGGGCCAGTATAGGTTGGTTAAGTGGTTTGGTAAATCCTGATCTGTTTTATTTCAACAGCCACCTTTACACGATAGGCGGCATTTGGCCAGATATCAATAGATGCATCAGCTATGTAATTGCATAAAGTCATTGCAGCATGATGCCTTTTCAAGTATAACAAGGAAAAATGTGACACAGAAACAAAGGACGAGATTGGCTGACATGCAGCATTTTCTGTTCTTTCTCCTTGTTTTATGCCTTTAAACAAAAAGTCCACAGCATCACATTTGATTCCAGTGATTGCCTCAAAGGGTTGCTCAAGAAAATGTAAGTTCTGGAGCCCCATCCGGCTTGTTTAGTTGTTTGATTTTTAATTGTGGTTTATCGGAAATATTAAACAAATGAATAAAAAAATAAATGTCTTTTTTTTAAAGGGCTGAAACAGAAAAAAATGTCAAATGTCTTCTCTTTTTAAAAAACAGTTTATGCAAAAAAAAAAAAAAAAAAAAAAAAAAAAAATTCTGCAATAATCCTTTTGTATGCCTGCTTTACCTTGTTATTGGCCAACTGTTACAGACCAATGCCAAAGTCAGAACACTCTTTCTGACTTTAGGGTTCTTTATTACTGTAGTTATTGGTGCTGTTTTGGGTTTTTGTATCTTATGCTGGTTTCTTTCTGCTTGGTTCATTGTTTTGAACAGCATTGCTAAACCCAACACCTTGCATTTAGCTTCTGCAGTGTTCCATATTGTCTGATTAAAAAAAAAAAAAATAAAAAAAAATAAAAACTACAGGACTCACCTTTTTCAACTGTTAGAGTCAGGGGGTTACTTCCTCCTATTCATCTTGAGCCAAGTTGTAACACCAACTGTATATCCACTCATTCCAGCAGCATTTTGCAATTTTTGGCAGATTTAAGACCAATAGGCTCCATCAACAGGTCCTGCCCTCAACACAAGTCCGAGGTGGCCTTTTGTTAAAATTGGCAACTCCTAGGCTAAATGGTCTCGACGTGTCTGTCTCTGGCTTTATGATGCATTCCTCTGCAATATAAAAACAGCAACTTAAAAAAAAAATCAAGTGCTTTTTGAAGGATGAAGGTTGAATGGAAAAGATTCACAGCACCTGCTCAGGGTACCATAAAAAAGTTCAGCACTACGGGTTGTGTTAGTGTGTCTGCAGGCATCCACACCAAACACAGTGGGGACCTAAAAATCACAGCCCTGAAACCAAAGCTTGTCCAGTGAAGGTCATGGAGCGGAGAGTATATCTGCTCCAATGGCAGGACTGCTTGAATAGATGAATCATAAGTGGCTGGAGCTGTATGAAGTTTTTTGTTTGTTTGTTTGTTTGTTTTCTTCTTTTCCTTTTTGTTTTAACAACATACATTTCTATAGCAATAATGTATGAAAAAATATTCTATCATTTGGTAAACATAATGTTTTTTCAAGTTTTTGCTTCTGATCAAAGCAGCAGTAAAAGAAAAAAGACAAAATAAAAATATCAGATCACAAAAAATGTTGAATTATTAAAACACACCAAAGCTTGTTTAATCTGGTCAAACATTTTGGTAATGCTAAGATAATTAGCTTCATTCTAGTATTACTGTAGTAGTACTCTGACACTGCATTTGTGTGTACTCGATGGCAAAAAGAATAACAACATATTTTTAACAGTCACCTCAGGGTAATAAAAAATACAGCTTTGTGAATAATCATTTGAACATGTACAATTGTTGAAAAAAATCTTAGATGTCAAAGCAATTTTTTACAAACTACATATTAACATTTATAAATGCATATTGCTCCTTTGAAATTGTATTTTCACATCAAGAAACAAAAGAACTTTTAGTTAAATATACGTGTCCTCACTGCGATTATGCAATTTTTTACAATAAGTAATCCCATGAGATGGTATTGACAAGTGTTGAACAAAGAGTCCCTGTTTTCTTTTTAAAAACAAAGTGCTCTTACAATTCCTGAGAAATGACACCCAATTCTAATTGCTACAACTACAGTCCATCTGCTACAGAGTATAACTTAAAACATCACAAAGCAAAGTGGACACAATAAACTGTACGATTCCCATTTCCATTATCACATTTTTCTTAAAACTGTGTTGTGTGTGTTGCTCAAAAAGGAATTCAGTTATTAAGCTGATAGATTATAAAGCATAGCGTCTTGTCTGCCTCAAGCCTCACCAAGGATATTCATAGGGTCTGCACCACCTCAACAGCAACATAATTTTTTTGCTTTGAATGGTTTTATCTATCATTAGGAATGCTAAGAAGATTGCTGTGTTCGCTAAACCTTTTCAGTGAAATTTAGCCCGTCGAGATCACGTACCTTTATTGTATTTTGCTACTGCTACTGGGAATAAAACATCAGCCCCTGGAATCACTATCATCATCCTGGGTGGCTGCAATTAACTCACAACACAGATAAGATCAGTAAAGAGCTAAAAATCTTAATCATTAGAAACAAGGTGGAAAAAAGTAAATAAATAAACAATTCCAGGCGAATCATACCAACTGAAAGGAACATGAGTGTTCTTGCTCAGGAAACACAGGAGTACACAAGCCACTATCTTGTCACCTTAGTAATTGCAGGACAAACACAATAGGAACTAACACGCCAATGGTCCCCAATCTCAGCAACTCGTTATTAGAAAGAAGCCCAGTGGAGCTCGTTAGAGGATGAGGGGAGATGTGGTAAATAAGGTTAATTGGCCGATCTGTCAGACCCGGGAAGATGCTCACGCTGACACGGAACAACCGGAACATGATTTCACCCTTTGTGCCCACACCCACCCCCTCCCGTTTGTGTTCATTAGCATTTTGAAGGGACGATGTGGTTGCTGTAGTGGTGGAGATTGTAGCTAAGGTGTGCTGTGCTGAAACCACAGGTGATAAGCGATCATCCTGAGAGTTTCAACCTTTAAGAGTTCAGCAAGGCAGAAATCACAGCTACTTGGGGAATGTTTTTGAAGAACAGAAAAAATAGAGGCATAAACTATAGCACCAAAAATTCTTACAGTAAAGAAAATATGTTAAGAACTGAAATTTTCATACAAACGGCAACATTTTCTATTTAATCTTCTCTGAGCACAAACACACTTCTGAAAGACTGCAATTGTCAAGCAGCTTTTATAATGTATTAAATTCCCTTCACATGCAGTGGTACAGCTCTGCAACAGTTCAGAGGCCAAAGGCACTTGAAAGAATTAGCCTTGGTGTTAATGAGACCAATATGACAATTATGTCCAAGGGTAACTCATTAGTTCCAGTGAAAAAAAGGAGCACTGGGCCAAATAGTTGAATAAGCACGACATCACCTTACTCACCATTTGATTTTACATCCACTGTTCAATGGGTATGGTATAGCTAAAAGAGAGCATAGTTTTGGATGTACTCATCAACCATCACTATTTCACATTACTCTGCTGTTAATGGTAATCAACAGTAATTTAAAGTTCTTGTCTTGAAGGAAATGTATCCACCATCACATTTCTACAGCATATCAGAGCTCAGCAAAAGAGAGGAAAAAAATATTTCTAATATATTCTATGGCTCATGTGTTTGATTAGATTGATGTCGCTGCACCAGGATGGTGATTGCACTGGAAACCTATGAGAAAATCCTCCATCAAGGTTAGAGACTCAAACATGGTGAATCTTGCTGAAGATTATCAGCTCTGAAATGAACATGGAAAAAGTGTTTCTTTGTAACTTGAAGAAATGAAGCATACTTAAAAAGAAGAAAGAAATTACATGGAAATGTACTGAGTGTCTTTCAATGTAAGTTGATTCTATGCTGTCAAAAATGTGGTGCTCCTATATGGAACCTGCTCCTAGCTTTCATTTATGAATGGAAAAAAAAAAAATTAAAAGCATTTCATTAACATCTTCATAAAGATCAAATCACTATCAAACTATGACAATAAAAACCTTGATTGAGGACAGGCCATGCCCTTGATTCTTTCTTTTTCTGCAATGACCAATTTGCCCTTAAATTCAAATGGGAGGAAAATTTATTCCCTTGTTTTCCAAGACAATAATCTGAAGTAAAGAACTGCAAGTAAATGCTGTACAACAAGTTCAGAGTTTATTGGTGGTTTGATTTCCCTTTTTAAAAACTCTACTAGCAGTTCTGAAAGTTCTCTCGGCCTTCAGTTCTTCAACTCGGCTTCTATTTTACCTGTAAACTGACATTTCTCAAGTACATTACAAATTGTGGAAACTCTGTGTCATATACACTACCAGTCAAAAGTTTGGATGCACCCTTGTCTCTACAGTTCTGAATGGAAAGATGGAGCTGCAAGTAATCCAAAAAGGAAAAAGAAAAAAGTTGGGAGAGCTCTGGGAAATGGTAGCACCACTTTTCAAGGCTTGTTCAACTTCTGTTGTCATAAAATAGATTTAAAATGTTCACTCATTTTTTTCATCCTGATAAAAGCATTTTACATAATTTTGACATGTGGACATGCATGAAAAGTTTTAGACCAACCTGCATTTTTTTCTTTACTCTTTTTTGTATATTGTTGTGAAATTCAACTAGTTAAATCCCAATGATGACAAATAGATAAATACATAAGGTAAATGATGAGCTGCCCAAGGTAAAAAAAAAAAAATTATAAGGTCTCCCAGCACTAAAGAAAATAATGTGCATGTCAAAAATTATACAAAAAGTTTATATAAGACATCAAAAAATGAGTGAACAATTTAAACGTGATAACTAACTGGAAATCATCTGAGAGCTCTTGGCTGTAGTAGCCTGATAGCAGCACTTTGTCAGTGCTAAGTTTCCTGCTAATTCTGTTTCACACTTTCCAAGTATACTTTTTTGTGAGCTGGTCTAAAATTGAAGATATTTATCTTTGTAAAAATTATGACATTACATTGCTACTGTAAAATGCAGCAAATCACAGTCTTTAATATTATTGTGAGCAGGCAATTCATGTTTGTCAGTTGTACAAAGACAAAACCGACATCTGATAGAAGCTTATTTTGTCCTACCTCAGGTAAAAAAAAAAAAAAAAAAAAGTGACAACCCGTTGTCTCCAATCTATGTCTCATCCGTCTTCATGTTTGTCTGCGCTCCAGAGAAAAAGAAGGCAAATGGTTGACCTGGAAACATTTGTAAGAAGACAACAAGCTAATGAGAGTTTTTCAGTTCTCAGTGTTAATAAAATAAAGTTACGGACTTTTATTTTCCTTTTATGGCGTCAATAAATGGAACCATCATTAAAAAAAAAAGATATAGTTTATTAATCCCAAATAGAGTGCCAATTAGGAAATTCATTCTCTGCATTTAACCCATCTCAGGTTGAACCTGAGAGCAGTGGGCTGCTATTTAATGCGCCTGTGGAGCAGTTGATGGGGGCTAGGACCTTGCTCAAGGGTCCACAGTGGTTTACCTGAGTGCCGTGTCAGGGACTTGAACCTGGGTCTGCCATGCCAGAGCCTGCAACATTACCATTACGCTACCCACTCCCAAAATAAACTGCAATGTTTTATCTCAGTTATTGTAATGTTTCTGATTTGTGATGCCTCCGATTCACCAGCAGTCAGAGCAGGGCGTGACCAACTCAGATCCAACAACTTGGTTGGTGAGAATGCCAATTTCACCACTCAGAAACTTAGAAAATGTTCCAACTTGGTAATTAATGTTGATGTGTGGCCTTAATTTATTGTCTGGGGCTGCATGAGTGTTGCGGACATTGAGGAGCCACAACTCACCAACACTCTAAACCCCGATAGGTTGAATTTACTTAAAAAATTTGAGGAAACTGGTTGCCCTAAAAATGTTAAGTAATGCATGATAAAAACTTGAATGTATTTCACTTCAACTTGTTCAGTGTAGTAGGAAAATTAAGTTTTTATTAATGGGCGTGACCATATAGAATGAACTAGAATGGATTTAGTTTATAGATCTTCTTTTGAACATGATCAATGTCTCAAAGTTATAAGATGATGAAGTAGAAGAATTAGTAGCTGATTAATTTCACATCAGTTTTGTAGATGAGATGCTTCACATATACCAGTTTTTTTCTGGCTTGGGGTGTGCCATCATCACAAGCTCCTCTTAAAAAGGGGAAGGAAAAAAAGAGAAATTTAAGGAGGGGAGAAAACCGGAGGAAGAAAAAAAGAACGAAAGAAAAAGGGAAGAAAAGGGGGAAGAAAAAAAAAAAAGAAAAGAAACTCATGGGTGAGCAAAAAAAAGAGAACCGCGGAAAAAAAAAAAAGAAAATCGAGGAGAAAAACGAGGGAAACGGGAAAAAAAATAAGGATGCGAAAATCTAATCCAGATATAAGGAAAATGTTAAAAAGAGAAAAAAAATAAACGAAAAAAGGCAAACTCCGCCAGGGGGAAAGAACCGAAGAAAAGAAAAAAAAAAAAAGAGGGGCAAAAATATATTCCCCAGAATACATCCCTCCAAAAAAAAAAAAAGGAATAAAGGAGAGAAGCGAGGGAAGAGAAAAACAAAAATACAAGAAAAAAACCCCCCCCCCCCCCCCCCGGGAGGAAAAGAATAAAAAAAAAACTAAGAGGAGGAAGATTATTCCAAAACCACTAACCCATCAAAAGACAAAAGCAAACAAAACGAGAACATCCGACGTACTGACAAATCCTAAATATTTTCAATACACAATCCACTTCCTTAAAGTAATCAATGAACTGAAAAAGTTTTGCTGAGAAGCAAAAACTTCACATGGTTGGGTTTTAGCTAAAATTAATGTTAGACCACAGATGTTTCTGTCATGGTGCAGCAACTGCTGGATCGGTATTATATACAGGAATAAAGAAAGAAGTTTAGGCCAGTCACTTGACACTCCCAACATTGCGTATAAATCCTTCATTTGTGAATTATCTCTAATTTGTTGTTAAAAGAAGTGAACTGCATTGTGGAAAACCTGTTCCCTTACATGTACGTTTTGTATGGTCATGACCAAAAATGAGAAATTTGTCCATCAAACTTAAAATTATTCACACGTTTAACTTTTTCTACAAATTAGTAAAGTGCACTCATAAGTAATGACCTCAAACTTATTTATTTTAGTACATTTTTACCAAATAGTTTAAATAAATCTAAAATCCGGGCTAGGAGTGAAGAGAAACATGAATTCCAGGATGTATTGCGAGACACTGAGGCACTGGGGATGACTGGATTGGATAGCAGTTTCTCAACATGACAATGACCCTAAACACCTCTAAGATTACAACTGCTTTGATGCAGAAACTGAAGATGAAGGAGTGGTCTAGCATGTCTCCAGACTTGCACCCAATGTAAAATCTTTGGGGAATCATCAAACAAAAAGTAGAGGAATACAAGGTGTGTAACGTCCATCAGCTCTGTGACATCATCATGGAGGAGTGAAAAAAGATTTTAGCAACAACTTGTACAGCTCTGGTGAACTCTGTGCCCAAGAGGTCATGGAGCATTCCTTGTTTCTGTGTGCATTATTGTCATTTTCGTTTATAGTCAAAGATTTATTTTCATAGAAATTATTAGAAACAAAGAGTTCAGTCCTCTTAATTTTTCAATTTGAATGATGAATCTGTTAGATACTGCTTTATATAAAATGACTTGCAGTTTTCTTTTTTTTTTTTTTTTTTTACAATTTCAATGTTTGTTTTTTTCTAATCAAAAAATAGTTTTCATTGTGTCATTTTTTCTTTGTTGTCTTAATAAAGGGAACAAAAACAGTATCAGCTCCAAATATTGGCTCAAGAAAATCCAGCTGCTGATATTGGCTATGAAACAAAAAAATAAAAAAACAGTCCCAAAAGAAATCCATATTGGTCAGACACTAATTCTAGTGATATCTTTGAAACAGACATTTATTCTGGTGGTTCCAAAAACAGGAGCAATGACTTTTGTTTATCAGTGTTGACTCAGCCAAGACCATAGTATTTTTGGAATTTATTAATCTACACGTAAATTTATATATAAAGTTCATTCATCCCAGTATGTGGTTTAAACTTTTCCATCTTAGAAGTGAAAACAGTATTCTGAATGCATCACCTACACTATATTTTAGCTTTACGATAACAGAACCACAAATGAGCTGCATAGAAAGATATTCAGTATGCTCTAAAAAAGAACTAATTCAACATCATCTGCACTCATATAAAACCTACTTCCCAGCATGTTTGCTTGTACAGCTTACAGCACTGACTGTGGACATAACCATCATCATCACATAAATCACTTCTGATTATATCACCTAAATATTTGACTGTTTTCATCATATTTAACACCTGGTCTGCCAAATAAAAAGGAAAAAAAAAAAAAAGCGCCTGGTCTTCCTTGCTTCTTTGATGTCATCCTGTACACCATAACTTGCACTGACTAAGCAGCTGCTGTAAACCAGCACTGTCGGGAAACAGAATGACCACATCATTCACATGCACTCACAGAAATATTTAACCCTATTTTTTAAGATTTATGTAATTTTATTACATGACAAATTTCCATTTACTTTTTTTTAGATAATTTTAACACAAACCTACCAAATAAACCTTACATGACACATATTCATAAGTGTAATGAAGGGTATTTATTTGAATTGCATAATCCTCAGGTTATCCATATATATTATGCAATTCAAACAATATACTTTATGTATTTAAAATAAATACTCTCATCATCATTCATTTGATTTAATTATTCTTTATTAATACTAAATGCATAAACCTAAGGATTATGTATTTTAAATAAATAGACTTTATTACACAAATGAATGCGTATTACATAAGGTTTATTTGGTAGATTTGTGCTAAAATTGTCTAAAAAAAGTAAATGGAAATTTGTCATGTAATAAAATTACATAAATCTTAAAGATAGAGTTAAACATTTCTCCAGAACATTGAAAAATTTCAAGGTCAGGTACCCGGATTAACAGTTTCATCAAATAAATGTATCAATGCAATCTTAACACCACAGGTGAGATTGATGCGGCACAGATTTAAATGCAATTAAAAAAATGTTGTAAATTCTGTAGTTCAAGACAGGTTAACATATTTCTTTAACAGTTTCTTCTCTGACAGTTGAAACGAATGACCTCCTAAAACCTGACTTTGTGGAATTAGTTTGTACATGTTTACAGCATTACCTTATAAAAGGATGTCAGTGAATAAAAAGTTTAGGGAGTGGCTGCAAAAAGGAGCAAAGCCTCCTAAACAAGCCTCTGATGAGCTTTCCAAACAAATATCCCGGTCCTGTATCACGTAAAGTAATACTCCTAATTGAAATCTATGGCGTTGAAAGTCATTATGACATTTAACATTTTCACATTCAGGAATTTCTTACATAATGACACCAAATAAGCCCTGATAACTACTTTTTTCCAACATGAATATACCCATTGAGCTATTGACATTGCAATGTTATTTTGATGACAACATCACAGAAATGCATACAACAGTTTTTTTTAAAAGAACATTTGGATTCAACCAGTCAGTTTGTGAAAGCAGCCGAGGCCATGGAGTCCTACAGCAGGGACCACGGCTGTCAGACGTCTCCGTCTGGGTTTTGTGCGTTTCTCCAGTCTTTGTGTCTTTTTGCTCGGCCACCAAAAGACAAAATCCATCAAGCAGAATGTGGTTCTTAACAGTTCCTCCGCCTGAACAGTTCAGCGCTGTAACTTGTGAGCAAACTGAAGCATCTTGATCTTTGGGCGCAGCTCCTCAACATCCAAGATCATCGGCACTTTCTTGAGGAACTTAAATGTGATTCAAGTTTCTTTTCACAGTCCACAAAGTGAGCGCAGATCAGTTCCAAAAGTCTGGCATGTGCAAAGGAAATACGTCTGAGGCTGTGCTGCAGGTCCTCTACCTTCATCACCACTCTGACATCCATTTGCTCTTCTTCATCGACACCGCTGCGTGAATCACATGAAGCCCCTGGAGGTCTGTCTGGTCCTCAGCTTCCTCACTGTTCACATTCTGGAGTTGAGAAACAAATGTTCTGTTGCGCCACAAAAACACGAGTCTGAGACTAAGTGTAGAGTAAAATGTGAATACTGACCATGTACTTGAAGAAGTGTTGTCGTTTCAGACTTGAGGACAGTCCCTCCTCACTTAGGTGTCTTCACTCTACAAACAAGAGCATATGAAATCAGTGGCTGTTATTCAGGACTTTATTTCTCATCCTCTTCAGTGGTGACTCTTGACGCCATGCTGTTCTGCAGTGTATCATGCATTTGAACAGATGAGATTTCTAATGTACCAAACTCAACACAATTTGTCTGCTTGCAGGAAATCTCATGCAAGGGCTTTAATTAAATGCTGTAAATAACAAAAATCAGTTTCTAAGAATGAAAATTGTGTTTAAAATAGTGAAGTACAACATCTTTCTTGGCCAAACTATGCAACAGTTAAATGGACTTGCCTTAGCTCTTGAAGCCATCAGAAATATAATCTTCCTTCCAGCAGATCCTCCTCTCACACCAAGGACCTTTAAGTTAGCTGGGTCTCCACCAAGCTGTCCCAGGAACATTGTTTTTTAAGTAGCAAAGTTGGTGCATGTACAAATTCTGCTTTCATCTACAAAAAAACAAAACAAAAAACAAGATACAGATGAGGCTTCAATTATGAAAACATTCATGTTTTCAATGTAACTGTTCAAGTTCAGACTCGACAGCTGTGGCTTCATAACAAGAGACAACAGAAGCACCAAATCGTGTGATTCATAACACAAATATCCATTTTAACAGTTATCAAACATACAGTATGGAAATTAGATTGTTTTTATTAGTGTGAAATGTGTAGTAATCGTTGGTATCAAATGCACATTCTTTAAAATTTACAGTTTCATGTCACCGAATGATCATGTACATTTGCATCGCTCAAGTTATTGCAATAATTCAAAAACTTGTTACATGTCCAAAAGTGGTATTAAAAGGAGATAACTCTCATCCCTTTAAACATATGTGAGTTTTGGGAATGCAACATGAAGGACTGAGAATATACCTTCAGACATATGTGCACAGGCAATACAGGCATTCATGTCTGAAATTGTCCAAAATGTGTGAACCACATTTGTTTTTGTAAAAATGGTATGACTCTTACCTTCAACAGAACTGCAACACACTTCACACAACCCTGTCCATCTGCATGCTGAACCAAAAGAATAAGAAAACAGAGATGTAATTTCACATGTAACTGAAGACAGTTGATCAAGTCAGACTGTTAATGCATCACACGTACTTACCTGAACTTTAGCAGCAGCTCCAACAAAGTGAAAACTATTGTGTTGATTAAACATCATGTTGCTGCACCTGGAAAATGGAGGAGATAAATGAAAGTCAGTGTGTCAAAAACAACATGATTCACATTTATGTGAATCAAGTCAGAAGTTGGTAGAAGACATTAAAAAACTAAAATGGTCATCTCTTTCTTAATGTTTCCCTACACAATTCCAACAGTACAAATATACTGAGCAACCCACCCATAATTTTCTACTCTACATTATTATATACACACGCATGTATATATATATATATATGTATATATAAATAAATATATATATATATATATATATATATATATATATATATATATGTGTGTGTGTGTGTGTGTGTGTGTGTGTGTGTGTGTTTATGCATATCAGCAAGCAAAGTTCAATAACTTTATCTTTTAGGGTTTATCCTTCACTGCTTCACTCTGCTTTTAAACAGAGAGGGAGGACGTTGTTGTTATGACCGTTAATGGGGTAGCAGTGCATATTTAGCAACTCTTTATATGGTGGAAGAAATGCTGCTAATTAAAACTGTTGCCAGAAAAGAGAAAAACAGCAAAGAAAGGAAAGAAATGCAGCAAAAGCTAGCTAGTAAGACGATTTTTTAATTAGTTTTTCAAATCGGATTTTGTCGATATATGAGACTTTGATGTTGGTGAAATAAAACATTTTTCTCTGAAAAACGACAGTTTGTAAAAACAAAATAAGTCGGACTTACCTTGAACTTTTTAAATTCCTCCCACGCAGGCACCAAGCAGTCAGTTAGCTTTGCAGCAGTCAGCACATGCGCAGTCTCTTCTTCTTGTTTTGAGATCAGGCAGCCTTGGTGTCGTACTTGCGCATTACTGCCATCTAGCGGATAATTTTATGTTTCAGAAAACTATAATCTAATTAAATAAAGTCTACTAAAGTAGTTCACATTTGCTATAAACTTAAAATGTTTACTTTATAATTATGTAAAATAAGTAAGTAAACTTTACATTCTTGCATATTTCAGTTACTTTTAAATAAAAATAATGATTAATACTTAATACGAGCAAGAATCATTTCTGTGAGTGTGCACCAAATGATTAATAAGACAATCATCCACTTACATCCAGTTTTACATTCATGTATATTGAAAAGTACAGGCAGCCACATGCCACCTTGGCGAAACCCATTAGTTACTAGAAATGGTGCAGACATGCTCGTACCCCATTTAGCTCAGACTGATGCGAATATTGCATTCTTTTTGATCAGATACAGAGTAAGCCATTGCTCTTCAATGCATAAAGATCTGTACTGTGCTCATATTTAAACCGAACTGACTTTTAATGGTCATTATGTACTCTTGAATACTTTTGGATCGGCTTCAAAACACTTTAGAAAGTATGCTAGCCAGGGCAAAATTCTCCATGCTAAATATTTTCTCCTTTTTTGCCTCTACTGGCACCATCAAGACTAACATGCCATGTTTCAGCAGACCAGGAAAACACACGGTACTTGCCATGTTTGCACAAGGAGTCGGTTTACATACTTCAAATGTTCTGCTATTTGGTCAGGACCACATGCTTTGTTCAAAGCCAGTTTCTAAATGACATGGCACAATTACTTGAGCCTAATTGACACACCATCATTGTCAATAATATCACTGACACTAAATACTCTAACACACTTAAAAGAATTACTATGTTTCCGCCATAATTCAGCTATATTTTGCATTTCCAGCAACCCCCTCAACAGATGACTTGGCATCCCAGTGTTATTAATAACCTCAACTATTTCCCAACTACTTTTTAGCCATGGAGTTAGCCCTCAATGTCTGCTCATTTCTTTGAATAAAACACACAACATACTCATGTTAAGCATTTGAATATTTCTTGTGTTCTCACAGTGGGCCATATCTAGGATTACCCACAGCAACCCAATTTTTAAAAGCCTCCCTCGCCTCAGCATGAAGTTCAAAAACAAATCCAGTCCACCCTGGCCTGAACCAACAGTTTAACTCTTCCCTGGCAGAACAGTTTACAGATGATTATTAAAATAATTATTTATTTCATACATGATGCACAGGCCACTTTGTGTCTGTTTTTGCAATATTGTCACAAAGAACAGAGGTATGTTCTTAAGCCTCAAATTGTAGTGCCAAAGATTTTCATGGGTAAGTCTGGTCTTTCTCTTTGATTATGATCATCGTAGTCGTTCAGTTCTGGTAAGCCCTTCATATTTATTCCCATAAAAACAGCAATGTGATCAGACATAGCCAAATTATACAAGGTCTCAGCTTTTTTTTTTTTTTTTTTTTTTTTTTTAAACATTCATGAGCGTCAGCTGTACAAATACAATGATCCAGCCAAAATGTTGTATGCCAGGCTTCACTATGTCTAACTATCTCCATGAAACATCTAAAAAGAATCGATTTGCAGTCTTGACAAAGTGGATTAAATGTTTAACAAACAGGGACTGCCTATCTTCAATATTTCAGATAGATTCTCTTGGCACAAATAGTGTCAAATAAATAATCCTGATTTTATGATCATGATTGTTTTGCATTAATTAATTTCATAGCACTATAAATGTGTAAAATCATATGAACATTCCTTATAGGTTTTTTTTAAGTTTAATTTCTATATTTTCATGCAAATATAAAATTAATTTATGTAAGCAGTCAGTCCCATTTAGGGCTGTGGCTATAGGTTATTTCTATCATTAAATAATCTAGCTATTCTTTTGATGATTAATCAAGTAATCTGATAAAGAAACTGGACATTTAGCTGTTGTTCAAATTCAATGAATTAAACTGATTCTAAGAGCTAGAATTTCTAGTTTTTAGAGTGCTAAAGTGCCTTGAATACAACACTGATGCCCACCGGGCTTCTCTGCCAAAAACATCTTTGTTGCTACCACATTTGCACCTTTGACTCTTGTTTACTGAAATGGATACAACTGACCATTCATCATATGTCCTAAATACATTGGCCACTAAAGTCCACAACACTTGCACTGTAAATGTACTAACAAGAAAGGATGATCTGCATCTGTTGAACATACTCACAGTAGTCAAAAAAAGAAAATTAATTCTGAGAATAAAAAACATTGAGACTTTCTGACTGACTTTTAACCTGGTATCTCTGGTAATGTATGTTCAACATAGTTCAGTGATGGCAAATTTGCATGGGGCCTTTTATTTTGAAATTTACCGGATGCTTTATGCTGCTCCCAAGTCTGATTTCTTGTCTGGTCCTATCTGAACCGCTGATAACTGATTCTGGAAACATGCTCTGTCAAAATAACTTGATGCCCATATTTAGAGGAGAGTCACAGCATGATACTTCTGGCACGTGCCACACGTGCTGGTGTGAACTAAGCCAATGATTTAAAAAAGCCCAGTTTAGTTCGAGTCATGCATCTGTGCCTTTACTGACCAGGCACAGTGGGACTTTATTTTTTCCTTGAATCTGCAAGTCACATGACTACTGACCGTGGAGGGTAGTAAATTGAGCATACAGTATACTCAGTGAACCAGAAGAGTTGGATACAATGAATAAAATCATCTTGATTTTCTAGAGGTGAACTAATTTAAATATTCTCACAAACATTTCTTTTTTCTATTTTCATGTCTTAAACTTCTGAAATCTGTGTTTATTATTACAGGAAAAATATTGGTAAAGTATGAAATATAAAATATCAGCCCACTTTTTTTTTTTTTTTTCTCCTTTTAACTTGTCCTGTCCAGCATCGAAGCAAGCAGAATGGAAATCTGATTGCTTTATTCTGTTGAACAGTTTTGCTTTACCAAGCGGAGCTTTATGAACATAAGGCTCCACTTGATATCATGTTTATTCAATTTATTTCTTTATTTAAACATTTGTCTATTATACCATTCCATTTCATACTGCTGGGCCTGACAAGGGAGAAATGAAAGTTAACAGAGGTAATGATAGAAAGTGAAACAGAGAGAAAGGAGTAAGGAAGAGGAAGAGAGAGAGGAAAGAAAACATGAATCTACTTACACAGTTCACTGGTACATCTGTAACGCGATCCCTAAACAACCAAGGTCTCTGTTGGAAAACAAAACAAGCAATCCCCTACAGGAGGACCTGCAGGTGGCTTAAATATCCTCAGATCATACAAACACACACAAACACACGCAGAACTACGCTGAGAAGAGGTACAACCTAGTCAGCGCAATGGGAAGTAGAGAAGGAGGTACAACCTAGTCATCGCAATGGGAAGCAGTGTCACAGTGTCAACATGCATAATAAAGGGTGCTCCGTGGTGATACAGTCATGCAGATGCAGCCTCGTCTCTGCAAGGAGGAGGAAGCCCGCAAGGCTCACGACCCAGGCCCCCAGCAGCCACCCAGAGGCCCAGATCCCAGCTACCCCCCCCTCCCCCCCAAAGAGCGGACATGCATCCCCCGAAGGGCGGCAAAAGGCGGCCCCAGCCGGAGCCCCCTGCAGTCTGGGGGCCCAGGCCCCAGCGGACCAAGACCAGCAGCTGCCGACCCCACCGGGCGCCGGGGCGTCCCCCGGAGCGGAGACAGCGCCGGGCCCAGGGCCCAAGCGCCCAGGAGAAGCCCCCCCCCCCCCCCAGACCCGGGCGGCCCAACTGAAACCCAGGAGGACCGGACCCCCCAGACGACGCCCCCCAGGGCAGGCCAGCCCCCACCCCAACGTGGCCCACTTAAGAAAATAAAATTTACATATATTCTTAAATGCTCACAAATCAAGCAATACAGACAAACTACACTTTTTAAAAGTATTTATGCTGTGTAAGTTCCAAGTGTTTAAAGGGACTTGAGGCAAGATTAAGAAACGAAACTCGCGACTGCCACAACTGGCGCTTCAGGTAACTGCAGCCACGAGCCAAGCCTTCACGGGAGCGTGCACAAACTGAAGCTATAATGTTGTTCACTACACTTTTTCTTCGTAGTTACACTTTTTAGTGTCTTTCAGTTGATCTGGATCATTTGCTGACGGCAGAAGAATCCATAACTATCGCATACAGTGTTTGAATTTACCACAACCATCTTCTTCCTGTATCAAAACTGCGGATGTCGGTCATTTGAAGTCACGTCCGCAGGGCAGCGCGGACTATTCACTAATCACATTTTATATTATTTACATAGGAAGTATGCACCTCATTCCTCGTAAAGTTGATTAAAACTTCTAAAAGATATCAAAACTAAATAAATCAACTTGACAGAAACACAAAATCTACATGATTTTAAACCTATAGTCTCCTATTTTAAAGTTTGATCACTATTTATTACCTCATGTAGATGGTGGTTATGGTCCTATAATACAATCTACACAAACTTTGATCTACACAATGTGAAAAACAAAAAAAACAAACAAAAAAAAAACAACATAAAACAACAAAAAACACATCCACTCTAGTGGCTGCCGGGCTGCAAAGACATTAACCAATAGGAGCCAGCCGGCTGGATGGCTTATATTGGTCGACGTAGCTGTTTGTCTCTCTTTTCTCGACTCTGCTGAAGAAAAGCAAGGACAGAGAAGGAAATGTGCAGGACGGAAGGCTGGGTAATGACCAGCTGATGTGGAGGAGGCTCCAGGAGGGGAAATTCTGCAGAAGCCAGGACAGACTGAAAGCAGAGTATAAACATCGGGTCACCGGCTGGTGGAAGCTCCGGGAGGCTTTGGGAGTGAAAACTGATGCTGATCCAGCAGACATTTTGTTGAACAGGGAGGCTTTTTTCTTTTTTAACTTGTGTAAGTTGTACAGAAATTTATAAGTCTATGACGATGCTGGCTGATGACTGGTTTTCTCATTGTAGACAGATGGCGTTGGAACGTCAGCTGTTTATTTTCAGTATTGTAAACTAGCATTGTTGCGTTCAGTGGACTCATGAAGTCATTGGAACGTCACAGTCTCTTACTGATGCAGAAACAAGCTAAAAAAAAACACCGTTAACATCCCGGTGGTTCAGAAAGGAAATTATTATAAAGGTGACCAGATGTTCCTGTTGTTCATTTATGTGAAATGAATATCACATCGTGGAGCTGTTGTGGTACGGCTAGCTGTGGTTGAGGAGAAGGGCTGTACCAATGTACTCGATGGGAGGAATCAATGTGCAGAGAGGGGAGGGCTGTGTGGGGGGACAGGTTGTTTTTTTTAAAAATAAAAATAAAAATCTCAACTGATTCTGAAATGGGAGACTATAGCTTTCATTTTGACTTCAAGCAAAGTTCTTAATTTTGGAGGGGAATTAAAGGTTGAATATGGAACACGGACAGAACAGCGACATCACGTGTGTCTAGGTTGTAGTTGCAACGGCAGAAAAACAACTCCAGCTGCTGGGATGCCAGGCTCGCTGCCGATATGCAAGTGACCAACAGTCTGCAGCATGTCCAACAAGTAATGCAGAGGAGTTTATAACTGACAGCTAACATTAGCCACGTTAGCAAACAAGCTAGCTTACCGATCCAGGAGGAAAGTCGCCATTTCCGTGTTTTGACTCCTTGGAAAACATTTATGTGGGTCCATTTAGTGAAGTCTTCACCTAAATTTACTCCAGGTTTTGCTCTTCTCAGGTCACTCCTTCTCAGAAACAGATAATATCTCCAGGGTTTTGAAGCAGCTGCTTCACTCGTTGTCTCTACGGTTTTCCCCTGTACAAGCCTGACTGTGCCCAAAATATTGCTTCCACACAGAGATCGTATTTGGCAACTCGCAATGACGTCGTGTATTGGCTTACAAATGTAATTAAAATGCCATTATCGAACCGTTAAAATTTACTTTATAATTATTTTTAGGCTAAATATAATTTTTCTAGGAAATGTTTTACTTTCATTCTGTACATCCCCAAACGACCTGTGGAGGTATTATTTTTTTTTTAAATATAGCTTTTAATAAAAATGTTACATATATAATCTTTAAATAATGTCATGCACAAACACTTTTTTTTTTCTCCATCTCTTCCTTTTCTTTTGGCATAGTGTTGCACCTTTTCCCATTAGCTGACCTACCTTTGATGTTAATTCATTCCATTGGATCCCCCTTGTCTCTCCTCTATCAAAGTAATGGATTTTGAACCAGCGATCAAAGAACTCTGGATGTTTTTTCTCCCCTTTTAACATATAATCCCTCTGCATTTAAGCAGTCCATGTTAAACAAACCGCTTGGTCAAATCATAACCTCCATGCTTTATTTTTTAACTACAGAAGCTTGAAGGTTCTTCGAGCCTATAAAATGGGTTTTCTTTACTGCATGCCAAAAAAGATATTGTCAGGCTTGAAGGATGCATGTTGTAGAAAATGAAAGATGACATGTCTATATTGAACAAAAATATTCACAACAATTCAGTTGTCAGCTTTGAATGTAAAATGTGTAAGCTCCAGCAGATATCATGCTTTGACTTTTGTCTACAGATTTACACCCCCAACATTAATTAATCTAAACCAATTCATGCTTAAAAATAAGTTGTTGTTTTTTTTAAGCTATATAGGTAATTTATGTCACTGCAGCAAGTAAAGTGAGTCATAACAAACCCATGAACCTCCTAGAGGACCTTTATGTTTTAACACCTCCCATTAAGTCGTTTAGCGATAATGAAGCAAGCAAAATATCCCCTATTTCCAATGACAATCTAAATCATATTTTAATCAAGTGAGTGCCCTTTCTAATAAACACTTGTGCTGAAAAGAGGTAGACTGAGTGTGACCTTGAGCGGTGATGTATCTGTCATTGGTTTTATTTATATACCTAACTTATGATCAAGCATCAATAAATCCTGATTTAAACTTTAGAAGCACTTGTGTTCAAAAGACTACGCTGTCGCCCAACAAGGGCCAGGATGACATTACAAGAATGAGGACAAAACAACATAAAAATAGCTTCTATAGCAGATTGAATAAGGTGCATCAGTTGTGACAGCCCCAAGAATAACAAATAAATTGACCAGTCTCAATATTTATGTCAGAAAAATATTTCATGTCTCAAAAGAAGAAAACAAGATATGAGCGGGCCACTTGAATAAACATCACAGGTGTATATAAGCTGTAGCTAATGCCATTTATCCCAGTTCTCAAGGGCACAAACTTTGGTATTTTCATGTTTCATGTTCTAAGGAAGCCATCGCTCAAACCTTAAAATGAAATGTCATGGAGGAGGAAAAATAAAACAACTTTGGTGCTATATTTTTCTGTTTGAGCACCCTAAAGGTGTGTCAATTTGAAAGGTGATGCTTAAAATATGAAGTAAGGCAAGAGTATTTGCGAGAGCTAATTAACTAATTAATGCTTTTACTTTAGCCTAACATTTTACAAGCTGAGTGGGGGGATAGTATTTTCACATTGTGGAAACAGACTGAAAAAAATAGCTCAGTAGAAGGATTGCTGTAGTAATAATAAAAATAACACCAGTGATAATGCATTATCATGCACTCAGGCCCACTTTCAATTGGTTTTCCAGTCAAAAAGGTCACAGGAAAAAAAAAAAAAGTCCAGCACTGACAAAAATGACTACAGTAGAAGATCATAAAGGTGTGATGTTTAAGCTTCTATCACTTCTCAATTTTGAATTTTTTTGAGCTCATAGCAATTTCCCTTTTTGTCATACTTGTAAGATTTAAATGATGTTCTTCCACTAAGTGGCTTACCATTCAAACTGCTTTCACAATTCTGAAGTATTAGGTTTTTTATTCCATTGAACATAATAACCGGAGAAAGGCAGGCAATCAATGTGAGAAAATATCAAATACACCCGCTGTTTGAAGGGAACACTCACAAACCTCTGGTTGAAAGTGACTTGAAATAAAACCTTAAATGAGTAACCATCTAAAAAATAATCAGAACAACAGTGTGAATGAATACCTTAAGGTTCCCTTTGCTAAAGTTATTTTCAAAGACATTTTCTTCTTATTCGTAAAGATTACAGAGCAAGAGATCTGGTGGAAAAAGAAACCATCACCACGTAATCATTGCAATTTTAGTTCTCTATGAGTAATTTAAATGTCACTTATTTGACACTAAACAAATAAAACTTTGATATACAACTACCCAAACAAACATTTATCCAACACTGTGATACAAATTGCACAAGTGTCATATAAAATTTGTATTCCCTCTAACTGCTGAAAATTGTATCCTGCGTTGAGATACATGGAGCTGGATAGTTGGAGGAAAGCACTGACTCACAGCAGATCCTGACACTGTTTTCCAGTCGACCTAAAATGGAACACCCTTGTGCTATTCATCATACGCTGCTCAATTATGAATGTCTGAAAACTTGAACGTGCTGCTGTAATATATGTGCAGGGATAAGGGGAGAAAGAGCCGTGCTCAGAAACCCAGAGAAACTCACACTGCATTCAGTATGCAGAAAGGATTCTTTATGAGCTAGATGATGAAATAAAACCCCTCTTTGTCTCAAAAACAATAAATTCACAATAAATACACAATTACACACTCATTTAAGGATTTTGCAATTAATTTAGCTGTGATATTAATGTATGGAATACTGCCACAACAGTGGGTGTAACTAATAATGCATTTAAACAATGGCTTATTTTCTTTTTGATGTCCAGAGCTCAAAGTAATCACAGTTATCATTCCAGACCTTGTCCTTCTGCAGACTTTACTAGTGAGATTAAATCAGCCAAAAACATTGGAGTTCCCAGACTTAATTAAGGAAGCTCTCTTTGTCCAAAGAAACCAAGTAGAAGATCCAAAGCAGTCTTAGATGTGTCCTATCAGATCTTTTAACTGTGATAAGAATTCATTTCTTTTATGGTTGTAATTACTGAAATGAGATGAAATGACCAATAAAGAAGTCTACTGTACAAAAAGAAAATATGTATGCAGACTATTCATCTTTCTTAAGAAAAGAAAAATCTTTGTCCCAAATTAGAAGGTTTTCGTTCTCTAGAGCTCGGAAAAGTTTAACTGATGTTAGAATGGCTTATCTTTAGTCATAACATCTAAAAATTAATCATTTGTTAGATATCTATTCTTATTATTGCCACTTTTCTACTGAGACTTTTTGCTCCTCACTGACATCACTTTGTCCTAATTTCCAAGAAGAATAATGGGAAGTACTGGCACTTAGATGTGTACAGTTGCACTAGTCCTTGACCCGAGGTAGTAAAACCTTGCCATAAGCTCAATCATCGGGTCTCGTTATCTAGTACATGCATAATTAAAACCATAAAAACGCCTGCTTCAGAATAGTTTTGTCCTTGGAGGATTAATGCTGTAATAAGACACTCTGAGCCAATCGGGGGTTTCCTCCCTGTTGACTTATGTTCAAGGATGGTCAAATTTTACATGATAACATTTCATTTCTAAATGTGTGTTAATGCAGTGCTTTCTGTCGCTTACTCAAAATATATGTGTGAAGTTTCACACACATCTCATCATTTGTGATATTAATTGCACAGTCCTTGTCAGGAATTACATGCATTGCCAAAGACATGAATTCAGCTGTCCCTATACCCTCCACATTTAACCAAGCATTCTAAGAAAAAGTAAGATTCAGGATTGGGAAATCCTCCCATGATATAGCTCTGTGAAAAAGGGAGAAATATTCCCAAATCAGATACATCAATGTGTTAATCAGAGACACCATGATTTACATTTTTAAGAAAGGAAGCTGAGAAGAGGGAGGTGACATCATGTAACATTGCTGCCCTATACTTCTAGAGGTGCTGGATGCTAAAGAATTAGCAAATGAATACTATAGAATGGACTGATGGGACATCTGAAGGAGAAATGTGTTGACCAGTTTGTAAAAATTAGATTGAGGAAAACATCTTGGAACATCTTGGTTCATAATATTGAATTCAAGGATGAATGGAGGCTCTAATATCTTTAGCCATCTATGCAAAGATCACATCCAAAAGTACCAAAGTCAAGGCTGAAAAAACTAACTGTTCTAAGTTGGCCAGTAATGAGTCCTGACATACATTTGGCTTTTGGGAAAGCCAAATGTATGGAGTCTGTCAGGAAAGTAATCCTGTCCCCTATTACTACAAAGTAATATCAGCTGGTTTAGCCCAATTGATGCCTTTAAAAAGGTTTCTCATCAGTAAAAGCAAAGACATGTCTAAAGATCTTAGCAACCTTATTGTAAACACAGAAGGCATTGGTTCCAGGTGCAGGTGTCCTCCGCTAAATGTAACTAGATTCAGAATGTATTAGATTAATTTAAAAACAAAACAAACAAAAAAAAATCAATAATAAATGATTGACCGGGCTCTTAAAATATGATTGTGATGACAATAATAGCAAACAACTAGTTAAAAAACTTTTCTTTTTTTCTTTTTTTTTTTTTTGGGGGGGGGGGGGGGGGGTGTTATTACTTGTTCTTGGAGTTTAACATATTGAATTTAAAATATGAGCACTCTGTCTGAACTTGGTAGACTTGTTAAAATTGTTCACATCTGTAAGCTGAAATATGTAAATCAGTGTTGTGGCTTTTTAGTGCCAGCCTGGTGGATATAATTTACAGCTTTTTTTAATGTCATCTCCAACACAGCAATAGCAAAACACATGAAAATATATTAATCTATTCACTACGGTGGAAAGGAAGCACATTTACAATAAAAAAAAAATGTCCATATATGTTTACTTAGCATTGAGGATGCAAATGTATTCAGCATTGAGCCGTTCTCAAAATTAGCAGTATAAATATAGTTTCTTTCATGATGAAGTTAGTAATACCCTTTCCTGAGCAAACAATATGATTAAGATGACAATGTCCCTGTTGAAGAGATATCTAAGAGACATCTGTGCCAAATAGAGCCAGGTTTTACCCAAGTGTAGCATATTGCCTGACTTTAGGTTGTTTTAACACATATTTGGGTTGGGCCAGGCGCTGCCACAGCGGTGAAGAGGTTACAATGTTTCAATTTTCAAAAAATACGTCTTCGTTTCACATATGCTTTTTAATCACTGCCCCGAGCAATCGTTCTACAGACATGAGCATTGTGTATCCATGGCAACCAGACAGAAGTAGAT
This sequence comes from Atherinomorus stipes, assembly GCA_023101725.1. Taxonomy (NCBI): domain Eukaryota; kingdom Metazoa; phylum Chordata; class Actinopteri; order Atheriniformes; family Atherinidae; genus Atherinomorus; species Atherinomorus stipes. Next base: position 253,275 of record JALJCO010001315.1, read on the forward strand.
GTGTTTCAGCTGTAAAGCGTGGCTGTGTTGTACACAAAACACAGGTGAATGATGGAGTGTGTTGAAGACAAGACATGGTTGTGTGTGGATAACATTGTTAGCATGCACTGAAGGTGGCGGATATCCAGACAAACCAGAGGAAGGCGCAGATTGATTTTGTGAGCAGCAAAGTCCTGACCATACGCAGATACTATGATTGGCAAACACCTAGGTACCAGTGAGTTGGAAACATGAGCAATAACGCTTAGCCTGCTAAGCCCTTGTTGGTAATTTGTCCAGTGTTTGTGAACACCCCGTTGATCTTAACATTTGAAAGACATAAGTACCTAGCAATCACAAGATAATACTAAAAGCTACAGTTAGGCATGCCGTGTAACCCTATTATTTGTAGTATAACACTGTCAATAAGAAGGATATACTGATAGCACAGCTGCCTACAGATACCTGTTTAGTTAAAAAATGCGGAGTATCTGGGATCTAGATCGAGCTAAAGTTGGTGCACGTTCACACATCGCTTGCTGCATTTCAGGTCAACGCAAGCCACTTTTACGGTGTACATTTTAGGACATCCTCGTCCTCAGAGTCAAGTGTCAGGTGTCAGTACAAAAATCATCAGGTATCAGGAAAAAGTTGTCAGGTGTCAGACAAAACGTCCTCAGAGTCAGACCAAACATCCTCAGACTCAGAGTCAGAGTCAGACCAAACATCCTCAGACTGAGTGTCAGAGTCAGAGTCAGACCAAACATCCGGAGACTCAGACTCAGAGTCAGACCAAACATCCTCAGACTCAGACTCAGAGTCAGACCAAACATCCTCAGACTCAGAGTCAGAGTCAGACCAAACATCCTCAGACTAAAGAGTCAGACCAAACATCCACAGACTCTGAGTCAGACCAAACATCCTCAGACTCAGAGTCAGACCAAACATCCACAGACTCTGAGTCAGACCAAACATCCTCAGACTCAGAGTCAGACCAAACATCCTCAGACTCAGAGTCAGACCAAACATCCTCAGACTCAGACTCAGAGTCAGACCAAACATCCTCAGACTCAGAGTCAGACCAAACATCCTCAGAGTCAGAGTCAGACCAAACATCCGGAGACTCAGACTCAGAGTCAGACCAAACATCCTCAGACTCAGACTCAGAGTCAGACCAAACATCCTCAGACTCAGACTCAGAGTCAGACCAAACATCCTCAGACTCAGAGTGAGAATCAGACCAAACATCCTCAGACTCAGAGTCAGAGTCAGACCAAACATCCTCAGACTCAGAGTCAGACCAAACATCCTCAGACTCTGAGTCAGACCAAACATCCTCAGACTCAGAGTCAGACCAAACATCCTCAGACTCAGAGTCAGACCAAACATCCTCAGACTCAGACTCAGAGTCAGACCAAACATCCTCAGACTCAGAGTCAGACCAAACATCCTCAGAGTCAGAGTCAGACCAAACATCCTCACACTCAGAGCCAGACCAAACATCCTCAGAGTCAGAGTCATACCAAACGTCCTCAGAGTCAGAGTCAGACCAAACGTCCTCAGAGTCAGAGTCAGACCAAACGTCCTCAGAGTCAGAGTCAGACCAAACATCCTCACAGTCAGAGTCAGACCAAACATCCTCACAGTCAGTCAGACCAAACATCCTCAGATTCAGACTCAGAGTCAGACCAAACATCCTCAGACTCAGAGTCAGACCACACATCCTCAGAGTCAGAGTCAGACCAAACATCCTCACACTCAGAGCCAGACCAAACATCCTCAGAGTCAGAGTCATACCAAACGTCCTCAGAGTCAGAGTCAGACCAAACGTCCTCAGAGTCAGAGTCAGACCAAACGTCCTCAAAGTCAGTCAGACCAATCATCCTTACAGTCAGAGTCAGACCAAACATCCTCACAGTCAGTCAGACCAAACATCCTCAGAGTCAGACTCAGAGTCAGACCAAACATCCTCAGACTCAGAGTCAGACCAAACATTCTCAGACTCAGAGTCAGACCAAACATCCTCAGAGTCAGACCAAACATCCTCAGACTCAGAGTCAGACCAAACATCCTCAGACTCAGAGTCAGACCAAACATCCTCAGAGTCAGACCAAACATTCTCAGACTCAGAGTCAGACCAAACATCCTCAGAGTCAGACCAAACATCCTCAGACTCAGAGTCAGACCAAACATCCTCAGACTCAGTCAGAGTCAGACCAAACATCCTCAGAGTCAGAGTCAGACCAAACATCCTCAGACTCAGTCAGAGTCAGACCAAACATCCACACAGTCAGAGTCAGACCAAACATCCTCAGATTCAGACTCAGAGTCAGACCAAACATCCTCAGACTCAGTCAGACCAAACATCCTCAGAGTCAGAGTTTGTCTGACTCTGACTCTGTGGATGTTTGGTCTGACTCTGACTCTGAGTCTGAGGATGTTTGGTCTGACTCTGAGTCTGAGGATGTTTGGTCTGACTCTGACTGAGTCTGAGGATGTTTGGTCTGACTCTGACTCTGAGTCTGAGGATGTTTGGTCTGACTCTGAGTCTGAAGATGTTTGGTCTGACTCTGACTCTGAGGATGTTTGGTCTGAGTCTGAGGATGTTTGGTCTGACTCTGACTGAGTCTGAGGATGTTTGGTCTGACTCTGACTCTGAGTCTCCGGATGTTTGGTCTGACTCTGAGTCTCTGGATGTTTGGTCTGACTCTGAGTCTCCGGATGTTTGGTCTGACTCTGACTGTGAGGATGTTTGGTCTGACTCTGACTCTGAGGACGTTTGGTCTGACTCTGAGTCTCCGGATGTTTAGTCTGACTCTGACTGTGAGGATGTTTGGTCTGACTCTGACTGTGAGGATGTTTGGTCTGACTCTGACTCTGAGGACGTTTAGTCTGACTCTGACTCTGAGTCTGAGGATGTTTGGTCTGACTCTGAGTCTGAATCTGAGGATGTTTGGACTGACTCTGACTCTGAGGATGTTTGGTCTGACTCTGACTCTGAGGATGTTTGGTCTGACTCTGACTCTGAGGATGTTTGGTCTGACTCTGAGTCTGAGGATGTTTGGTCTGACTCTGAGTCTGAGGATATTTGGTCTGATTCTGACTCTGAGGATGTTTGGTCTGACTCTGACTCTGAGGATGTTTGGTCTGACTCTGACTCTGAGGATGTTTGGTCTGACTCTGACTCTGAGGATGTTTGGTCTGACTCTGAGTCTGAGGATGTTTGGTCTGACTCTGAGTCTGAGGATATTTGGTCTGATTCTGACTCTGAGGATGTTTGGTCTGACTCTGACTCTGAGGATGTTTGGTCTGACTGAGTCTGACTCTGAGTCTGAGGATGTTTGGTCTGACTGAGTCTGACTCTGAGTCTGAGGATGTTTGGTCTGACTCTGAGTCTGAGGATGTTTGGTCTGACTGAGTCTGACTCTGACTCTGTGGATGTTTGGTCTGACTGAGTCTGACTCTGACTGTGGATGTTTGGTCTGACTCTGACTCTGAGTCTGAGGATGTTTGGTCTGACTGAGTCTGACTCTGAGTCTGAGGATGTTTGGTCTGACTCTGACTCTGAGTCTGAGGATGTTTGGTCTGACTCTGAGTCTGAGGATGTTTGGTCTGACTCTGAGTCTGAGGATGTTTGGTCTGACTCTGAGGACATTTTGTCTGACACCTAAAAACCTTTTTACTGATACCTGATGACTTTTGTACTGACACCTGACACTTGACTCTGAGGAAGAGGATGTCCTAAAATGTACACTGTACACTTTGAAACCACAGTGTACAGCCAGTCTAAGAGCGGGCGATTTTGGTCGACTACAAGTGCGAGTGGGGTGTACACACAGACCCAGTCACATCGTGTTCGGTACCAAAACTCACTTAGGTCGACCTACACAGTAAATGGGTCCTGTGTGACACCCTCAGTTGCTGACACCAGCTTGACCAGATGTTTTGGTGAAATCTGTGAAGAACTTTGGTTGTATTTTTACCAGTCCTAATTACAGTCCTCACATGAAAAAAAGGAGTCTGGATATAATAAAGACACACAAGGACTCTTGATTTAATCATTAATTAAATAATCAGTAGAAAGAAATACAGTGCTCATTTCAAACTAATCCCGAAGTTAAATAGGGGCAAAACTGACAAGACAAAGCATGTATAGAATTAAACAAGTTTAATCTATCTACTTATCAGAAATGGCTAATGAGATCAAACAGAGAAATTTTCTCACTTTGATAAACCACACACACTTGCAACCAGCTCTGTTACTGGAATGATTGTACTTCACTTGCTTCTGATAGAGTCCTTTAGGGCTTAAGGTCAGCCCATATGGAAAATGGGGTTTGTAAAATGTAAACAATCAATAAGGCAACACTAAGTTTAGAGTTTGAGTTATGCTGTAATGCTATGATGGCGATGACACCTGAATAAGTAATTAATCTGGTTACATTAAGCTCCTAAACTACATCAAGGTTCAATTGTAGTCCTTGGGGAGGATAGTCCTGCATGTTTTAGATGTCAGCCTGTGCCAACATGTCCCAAACCACTCCTCCAACATAAATTAAATGAATCTCAACAGCATTTCTCAACATTTGATTCAGGTGAGTTAAACCTGGGAAACCCCTAGCCTGGTACACCAGCCTGACTAACGCCATGTATGAGATACATGGCAAGTCAGTCTGAGCTCCCTCCATTGGAAAGTGATTTCCACTTTGGTGAAAAATTGACTGGACAGGACTCCAGACTTACTTTTTCACATGTAGCACTGGTGCTACCTACAGCTGTGTGAAAACGTTTTTGCCCCCTTTCTGATTTCTTACTTTTTTGCATGTTAGTCACACTTAAATGTTTCAGATCATCAAACAAATTTAAATGTGAGACAAAGATAACACAAGAAAACAGAGAATGCAGTTTTTAAATGAAGATTTTTATTTTTAAGGGGGGAAAAAAATCCAAACTTAAATGGCCCTGCGTGAAAAAGTGATTGCCCCCTAAACCCAATGACTGGTTGGTCCAGCCTTAGCAGCAAAAACTGCAATCAAGCGTTTGTGATAACTGGCAAGTCTTCTACAGCACTGTGGAGGAATTTCGGCCCACTCATCTTTGCAGAATTGTTGTAATTCAGCCACATTGGAGGGATTTCCAGCATGAACCGCCTTTTTAATGTCATGCCACAGCATCTCAATTGGATTAAGGTCAGGACTTTGACTAGGCCACTCCAAAGTCTTCATTTTGTTTTTTTAAGCCATTCAGAGGTGGACTTGCTGGTGTGTTTTCGATCATTGTCCTGCTGCAGAACCCAAGTGTGCTTCAGTTTGAGGTCATGAACAGATGGCCGGACATTCTCCTTCAGGATTTTTTGGTAGACAGCAGAATTCATGGTTCCATTTACCACAGCAAGTCTTCAAGGTCCTAAAGCAGCAGAACAGCCCCAGACCATCACACTAAAACCACCATATTTTACTGTTGGTATGATGCTCCTTTTCTGAAATGCCGTGTTACTTTTACGCCAGATGTAATGGGACCTACACCTTCCAAAAAGTTCAACTTTTGTCTCGTCAGTCCACAGAGTATTTTCCCAAAAGTCTTGGGGATCATCAAGATGCTTTCTGGCTAAACTGAGACAAGCCTTTACTGTATGTTCGTTTTGCTCAGCAGTGGTTTTGGTCTTGGAACTCTGCCATGAAGTCCATTTTTGCCCAGTCTCTTTTTTACGGTGGAGTCATGAATACTGACCTTAATTGAGGCAAGTAAGGCCTGCAGTGTTCTTGGATGTTGTTTTGGGTCTTTTGTGACCTCTTGGATGAGTCGTCGCTGTGCTCTTGGGGTAAATTTGGTCGGCCGGCCACTCCTGGGAAGGTTCACCACTGTTCCATGTTTTCACCATTTGTGGATAATGGCTCTCACTGTGGTTCGCTGGAGTCCCAAAGCTTTAGAAATGGCTTTGTAACCTTTTCCAGACTGATAGATCACAATTACTTTGTTTCTCATTTTTTACTGACTGTCTTTGGATCACAACATGATGTCACATAGGATCTCTTTGGTCCACTAAACTTTGTCAGGCAGGTCCTATTTAAGTGATTTCTTAAATGAGAACAGGTGTGGCAGTAATCCAGCGTTGGTGGAGCTAGAGAAATTGAACTCTGCTTTCCAAAGATGTGATAAATCACAGTTAATTTATCTTTTAAAAGGGGGGCAAACACCTTTTCACACAGGACCATGGAGGTTTGGATTCCCCCTCATCTTGCATTGAAAATCAGCCCAGACTGACTTGCCGTGTATCTCTCATACATGGCATTAGTCAGGCTGGTGTACCAGGCTAGGACCCCCCCCGGAAGAAAGTCTGAGACTAATTGGGAATTCTTAAATATAGATAGAGATCTCAGAAGGCCAGAATTTAAAACCCTGTCCTATACACTGCCTTGACTAGTTAGCTGCTTATTGTATCTTACATGCTCATTTCTGAGATAGCATAACCGTCACTCCAAGCAAGTACAATAAATGCAAAGCTTGCCTCGTTGAGCTAATAATCATCATTAAAACAATTTTATTTCTGAGCTAAAGTTGGAGCAATGAATAAGCAACACAAAATGTAATATATCAGAGTGAAAAATAAATATAGCCTAAATTCAATGACTGACAAACAATTTAAAGCAGGACAACAGAACTTGGGCAGATTTTCCCACTGACACTCCTTCATGAAGGTTAATTAGCATCTGTATCATCTGAGCTCTGTCCAAAAAAAAGTCACTCCTATGCTGACTTTTGCAATATCTCATTGCTTTTTCCCTCACACTGTCATGATATCCTGTTGCAAGTGTGTAAAACAGTGCTTCAAACAAAAATGCAACTGTCTTGTCGATGCCCTGGGGTGGAAAAACAAAAAAGAAGCTGTGAGAAGCCTTTTTTTCAAACTTGGGACACTCCTGTCTCCAGGACACAAGTAGGATAATGATTTAAAAAAAGGCTTGAACGCCTCGTGCACATGCAATTTTTTGCACATAAAATGCAGTGCACCTAGTTTTTGACTGCATTCACTTGTGTCGGGGAAAAAAAAAAAAAAAAAAGCTTTAATTTAAAATGTTTGTAAATGTCTCTGAAGTATTAAAAGGTTGGAATTCTTTACATTTGTCATTTTGATTGTTTTAGATTGTTCCTGCAGGTTCAGGATTTATAAATTGTGAATTCAGTAGTCCAGTCAGTTTTAATGTCAAGTCAAGGTATAGGATGTTGGGTTCGTCCTATATCAGACAAACCATAGGTGTGGGAATTCCTCCCGTGGAAGATGTAGTCTCAGTGCCCTCATCAGGGAGAATTCCAGTTCTAAATGGTTTCGGTGTGGGGTTTTTTTTTTTTTTTTTTTTATAAAAAAAAACACTTGTACAGTGTGTGTAGGCTATTACTATTTAAATCATACATCACTAATCTTTGACAGCCATATGTTTTCACTTTACAACACAAAATAGGTTATTGTAGCAAAACAGAAAGCACAAACATTATTTATTTTCCATAAATTTCTCTTTTTCAGAATAAGAAAAAAACAAATTAATCCCCTTCCTATCCATGAATTATGATTATGAAATATTTCAACCATGAAATATGATTAAATGGGTTCAAAGCAATGAACTGAAATGTGTGTTTTTTTGTTTTTAATTCATTAAATGAATGAAGAACACGTACCTTACTCTTCAGGTTTTATATTCAAAATTATAATCAAAACACATACAATAAGTAATCTTTTCCTAAAACATACTGCTAACAATAAACAACAGCGGTGCGCAAAATAACTGTCATGCAACAACACTATCCAAAATACCACAAAAAATACATCAAAGTAACTTTTGAAAGCAATTAAATCACTGCAAACTACGAAAACAGATCTGTACAAGAAAAAGAACAAAAAAGTAAAAAAAACACAAATTGAGAAGATTCAGACTTTAATCAATGTGGGGTGAGATAATTACACTTTTTAAGATTTATTGATATAAGAAAAAATATTGAGGCCAGACAGAAAGAAATATCTTAAGACCAGCCCAGTCTCACTCCAAAACGTGACAGTGGTCCACAGCACAATACGTACCTATTTCACAATTTGGCCTCTGAAAACGTAGACTTACTATGTTTGATTTTCAGAGCAAAGAGCTTGCGGAGAAACTGGACTCTGATCAACGCCGTCACTCCAACCAGGTGCATCACGCATTGTGCGCAGGGCACCTAGTGCCAAGCGGGGCCCCAAAAACATCTGGCTGACCACAGTCCGCTGGCCATGAGAGCAAAGCCTGGCCTGACCCAAAAAACTGCCATAAAGTGTGTGGTTCTATACAAACACACACACGTGCATCCTCACAGGTGTGCGCTCCATCAGTGCCCCCAACAGAGTGCACGTCAGAAAACACGGCAACCCCATGAAATCAGACACATGATGAAATAATAAATGCATTCGTGGCCAAGCCGCCATCTTGCCCTTTAAATTGAGAGCTGTGCAGTGCACACAAGTAAACAGCATTGCTGTGTCTTTTACTCTACTGCTAAGCCCAACAGTTCAGACGGTTAATTATTGTCATTTTTCAATATGTTCATCTCACTGGGCCGCGATGTCCATTATGTTTTTGCGTTTTTTTTTTAACACAAGGTGTGCTTTACATAAAAAAATATGAAATTCCACACACATTTGTGTGTCTGTCTGCATGCAGAATTTCTCCTCAAAACGCTTGTGTGAACGTGGGGTTGTTAGAGAAAACAAAACCCTACTTTTGAGTTTTTGAGGTGGAGCGTTATTGTGTAAACATGGCCTTAGTTTCTTTTGACAGAATATTTCAAACGTGCTGAATAACAAGAACAGAACAGAGCATGGCAACATCAGTTATGCTCCATGATCATTTGAATGTTTGCTTTTATATTCTGAAAACTGTGAACACACCGTAAGGGATAATCAGGCAATCTTGGACAACTTTCCATTAATAATGCAGAAAATGGTACATCCCCATGCAAACGCACAGATAACTTATTAGCATAACCCTTAGTATGACAGCAAATACTACATTCTATCAAGAGAGAAAATGCATCTGTCTTAGATTTATAATTGTTTTAATGTGCATATTCAAACTTATAAATTAATCTAACCAAACACTAGCATTAACCTACAGTTCATGGGTCTATTGTGATCTCAGTGTGCTTTGATGTGGTTCAAACTTTCTTGGAAACACTGACTTCTCAGTGACAGTGGTGTGACAGGACCACAGATAATGGCTCTCAAATGCCCCTCTTCCAACAGAACTTCACTTTGAAGTCCAGTCAAGGGATCAGGCAGAACATTTTAAGAAGTTAATCCCTAATTTCTACTCAAATGCACACTATCCGCTTAATATTTACCGCAGAGGTTTCTAATTGTCCTGCTTACAAGTTCCAACTTAAAGTGCCATACTGATAATTCATGGGACCTCAAGAGAAATATAGGCTGTGTGATGATTAAAAGAAATAAATAAAGAGAACAGGCGTGTAAAATGTTCTCAAATGATATAATTAGCATACCTTTGAAAGGGGAAAAATAGCATCCTTTTTCCCCAGCTGTGACAAGGTCATGGTGTGTAAGTATGATGGTTTAATTAAATTTGCTGTCCATAAAGTTTTTGAGGAACATTATGCAAATAGAGTTTAATTATTGCCCATTCCAAGTGTCATCATAGTCGCTGTCGAAAAAGGACTAAAGCTAGTCCCATGCCATTTTGCCTACTTGCTTTTTCTCCCATAAAATAAAAAAGAAAACTTAAAGACATACTGTACCGTAGTTGTTCACAACTGCTGAAACTTCTGTCCCCAGATATCTGTCTTGTGTCCTAAAATAGTTAAGTACGGTACTGTAGTTGTTGGCTCACTAAGCCGTGAAGTTTTGTTTTAGAAAGATACACTATAATGCCAAAAGTATTTGCTCGCCAACCAAATTTAGGGAATCAGGTGTTCCAATCACTTCCATGGCCACAGGTGTATAAAATGAAGCACCTAGGCATGCAGAATGTTTTTACAAACATTTGTGAAAGAATGGGTCGCTGTCAGGAGCTCAGGGAATTCCAGTGTGGAACTGTGATAGGATGCCACCTGTGCAACAAATCCAGTTGTGAAATTTCCTCACTCCTAAATATTCCACAGTCAACTGTTGGCTGTATTATAAGAGAAGGGAAGTGTTTGGGAATGACAGCAACTCAGCCACGAAGTGGTAGGCCATGTAAACTGATGGAGCAGTCAGCAGATGCTGAAGCGCATAGTGCAAAGAGGTCACCAACTTTCTGCAGTCAATCACTACAGACCTCCAAACTTCATGTGGCCTTCAGATCAGCTCAAAACTGTGCACAGAGAGCTTCATGGAATGGGTTTCCATGGTTGAGCAGCTGCATCCAAGCCATACATCACCAAGTGCAATGCAAAGTGTGGGATGCAGTGGTGTAAAGCATGCCACTGGATTCTAGAGCAGTGGAGGCGTTCTCTAGAGTGACGAATCACGCTTCTCCACCTGGCAGTATGATGGAGGAGTCTGGATTTGGTGGTTGCCAGACTGCATTGTGCCAAGTGTAACGTTTAGTGGAGGCGGGATTATAGTATGGGGTTGTTTTTCAGGAGCTTGGCTCGGCCCCTTAGTTACAGTGAAAGTAACTGAATTCTTCTGCATACCAAGATATTTTGGACAATTCCATGCTTCCAACTTTGTGGGAACTTTTTGGAGCTGGCCCCTTCCTCTTCCGACTGTGCACAGCGCACAAAGCAGGTCTATGAAGACATGGATGGCAGAGTCTAGTGTGAATGAACTTGACTGGCCTGCACAGAGTCCTGACCTCAACCCGATAGAACACCTTTGGGATGAATTAGAGTGGAGACTGAGAGCCAGGCCTTCTTGTCCATAATCAGTGTGCGACCTCACAAATGAGCTTCTGGAAGAATGGTCAAAAATTGCCATAAACACACTCCTAAACCTTGCAAACAGCCTTCCCAGAAGAGTTGAAGCTGTTGTAGCTGCAAAGGTGGACCAACATCATATTGAACCCTATGGATTAGGAATGGGATGTCTCTTAAGCTCATATGTGAGTCAAGGCAGGTGAGCAAATACTTTTGGCAATATAGTGTACTTTAAATACAAGATTATGTAAAAAGGTTTTCATGTCTTTTAGATGACTAGTACTATACCAAAACAATAAAATTTAATTTTATAAATCAGTGTTTGTTTTGAGATAGTTAACCATAGCAATTGCTTATGTTACTTCCAATATTTTGCAATATAGCATATCCTTTTCATGCATTTGTCTGCTTCTACAGTACGTCTTTATGTGGCCAATAAGAAGCAAATTCATGAGCATGACTCTAGATCTAAGGTCCTCTTTTTTTTTAAAAGCACTGATTTCTTGGCACCATGTCTCTAATAAATTCATAATTATCCTTCTGTTGCACATGTAAATATAGTATTTTGCTTTCATGTTCGATGTTCAAAACCATCTTATGCAGGTTTAAAGAAACATGGAAGTGACACCTGAACCTATGTTGACTGTACCACAAACATTATACTGTAAATACTGCTAGGGCTCTACTGTATTTGGAAATGCTTATGGATATGCATTTTATCTACCATCTCTGCTCATGTGTTCATGCTTCAATATAAATTAATTCGTAAGTGGTCTTTAATCGTAATTCATTCTGTTATCAGAGAACACAATGAGTCAAAACAGCATTAAAATGTAAAACAGCAGAAATCTCTTCTGATAGAAAGATATTTTTAACAGTTTCTCTTTTTACTTCTTCATTTTTTTGGACATTTTTATACTAAGTTCAAGGGTTTAAAGATTAATTAAAAGCCTAGAAAGTGCTTTCTTTGAAATCTTTGCAAAAGTAACACTTATTACCCATTTAGTGAAAGCCATCACCAACTCACTGCTCCAATGGCCTAATGAGATGGCAACATTCACTCGTAGATTTGCATGCAATGACTTTGTGCAACATGGATATTTTTCTGTTGACAAAAACAGTAACTTACATCTGATAAAAGTGTAAACATGCAGAAGAAAATAAATGGTGAAAATCTGTTTTTGTTGTGGTCCCTTTGTAATCAGCTACTAGCTTGGGTACCTGCCATTTTCTGCTGGTAAAATGCCAGCAATTCATAAGCTTTTCAGTTTAAAAAGAGAGAGAGAGAGAGAGAGAGAGAGAGAGAGAGAGAGAGAGAGAGAGAGAGAGAGAGAGAAAAGAAAAACCTGCACATCTTGAATTTTTCTTGGGGGGAGGGGGGGGGGGGGGGGGGGGGCTGTTTAGTCACTTGTTTTAAACTGTATTGATGCCATTGGTTTGTTTTATCTTTTATATGTTATGATTTGTAAATCGAATGCATATTTTAATTGATCGTTTAAAAATATATTATTTTTTTCACCAAAACCTGCAGACTCAACCCTGACCTGAACTAAACATACGCTGCTGTGAGAAAGGCTAAGTTTCTAGAAAAAAAAAATAAAAATAAACATGTTTCAAAACTTAGTAAACAATTAATTAGCCCATGCACAAGTAGATATTTTGTGTTTCATGTGAACAGCAGATTAGGTTTGAAACTTGGAGAGAAAAAAATGGGGGTGCTGTTGTAAACCTCTTTATTATTGTCACAGACTGGAGATGTCAGCTTGACGGCCAAACTTCCCACTTCACATGATAGCTGTGTTTTTGCTTGCCTTTTGAAAGCATTCACACATCACAATTTTTGGATAATTCAAAGCATCTTAAATTAATTCAAGCTCAAAGGGCATTGACTGTGGTTGCACACTTAAAAATCAAATATTCACACAAGCTGCCATGCTAGTCTCAGGGAATTACACATCTGGGTGGGGAATTAGAAATCAAAATGGAGACACACAGACTTTGATGCCTGGGACTCTTGATCAAATATTGATTGTATGGAATGAGAGGGTAGTTGAAACTGGAAAGAAATCCCAAATCCATACAGTGGAGTGTGTGAGACGTTGGCCTCCCTGATTTAATTATTATTTCCTTGAGTGAGATCAGCTCTCCAGTCGAGCAGTGTCAGCTCCTCTTGAAAAGAACCTGCCAGAAGAAGTGAGGACTTTAATTTGCAACTTTTCACTTTTCATTTCCGCATTGCTGGTTTGCCCTGAAAGCTGAAGCACAGACATATTCCAGCATGAGTAATGGCACTGGTATTTGGATTTATCATCAGAGACAGAGTGTAAAGAGCAGAAAAATGCCTAGTTCTGAGAGTCATGGGCAACAGTTTCAGAACATTTAGAATTTAAATGAGAACACTTTATTGCCCCTTTACATTCGTGCGATCCCAAGTTGTGGGCTGCAAGTGTGAATGTAAATTCACCTTAACTTTAACAAGCTTGGCAAATCATTTCTCACTGTAAAGTGTTTTGTTTTATTTATTTAGTTAGTTATCATGTCAATGAGATATCAACTCTGCATCTTCAAAGTCTCATGGGACATTTATGAAGGAAAACATGCATGATCCACCAGCTGACTCAACATCTCTGGGGAAGGAATCCAAAATCAAATTTATACAACTGACGCAGCTGACTCAAGCACAAGGTGATGAAATATTAATATTAATTTGGTTTTGGTGGTAAAACCAAAGTGCAGGTTAAGAAAGAAAGAGGGTTTGCATGAACTACACTTGTGCATGCAAAGAAGTGCAGAGAAAAAACAAAGAATCTTGAAATTAAGTTAAACTCTATTTTTGTTTTTGCTTGGCTTTTTAAATTGATGGTGTTTTTTTATGTAGTGTGCATCTGTATGTGGATGCAAGGACATCTATGGCAGAGGACTATAGCAACAGAAATAAGCCTTAAGCCCTGCTCTCATGAGACCTTCATTATGTGTGGACCTTAGGTAATTAATGAACTATGAACAAACTCTGGAGTTGGCAAATCAGATAAACATTCAGCAACAGCATTAGTGTTCTTCATACGATCCCCCATTTATTGCTGAATGATGAAGCCCTGTTGTATTTCACCACAGCTTACACTGTGTACATCATGTAAATTAAAGAACGAGCTACAGTATTACAGACGTGTCAGATTTACATCAGATTAGAAACAGTGGAATATCCACATTTATTATGTGCAATCTTGCATCCCTGGTTGTGTGATTTACACATTTTGACTGAAATGACAGGATGAAAACCACAAATCTCAGATGGTGCACACTAATATTATGTTATTGCATATGCAAAGGTCTATAAATCCAATCTATGTGACTACAGTTTGGTGATCCAGACTTTGCTAAAGACGACAGTCTTTTTTTTCTTCCCTTTTTTCCCCATCTTTGTGGTAATCCTGAGAGTCGAGCTGTCAATATAGAAAAAGGTCAAGAGAAACCCAATAAAACAGTAAAGTCTCAGTAAAGTCTGTTGGATTTCCAGAATTGATGAACAACTTTGGAAGAGCTTCAAATCTGTAAAAACACATCATTATTTTTATTGGGTCACTTCTGTTCATTTACTCCTTTGTTAATTTTCTGTTGTAATTATCTTGCTTTGCATTGATGAAAATGTCTCCAAGTTATCGATGAACTGATGCCACAACCATTGTGTCTTGATGTGAGTATTCTATTGCAGTTCATTCGGACTGACTTTTCCAGCCATTCATTAGTAAAGTACATTACTTCCCCACCAACACAGCATCTAGTTGGGAAGCTATGAGGTGATGTAGTCAACCAAGAGTTGTGCAAAATATGCAGAAAAAGTTTTTTCTCTGTAGCTTGAAAATTGACACTTGCTAATTGTATTTGATTTTTTTTCCCTTACAGTACATCTTCAGCATACTGTGCTTTGCTAAATGTGAAGTGAGGGGTCAGTACCTTTCAGATCCCTGAAACTGTGCAATCTGAGTAAAACATTTGAGGAACCAACACAGAACCGAGTTCAGGGTGTTGACTGGATCTCAATATGAAAAAGCAAACACTACAGAGCAAGAGCCCAGACTACAAAACACTAAAAACTCTTAGCAACACATTGTTTTTGGCTGAAGGGGATTCAATCATGTTATTAGTGTCCTGAGATCCCCAGGTGTCACCATATCACAGAAACCATACCACTAAAGCTGCACCATTATGTGAGAAAAAAAAAAACAAACATAAAAAAACCACATCAGTTGAAGAACATTGGAACAATCAATTTAATTGTTAATAGTGGCACTAATGTCTCTAATATCTCAGTTTAAATGCAAAACTGGACTGATGGCAAGTAGTCAGTTGGGACAACAGCCTGCCCACAGCAGATATATTTGATGGGCCCAAGACTTTGGGCTTTCTGAAAAGATGTCAGTGGTGTGGAATCTCGGCAAGACTGAGACACAAAACTTCTTTCATCCTGAGATGTGCAGTTTATACATCAGATGACTGCCAACAGCCTTTGAGCCAAGATAAGATGTGTAGAGATCGAAAGACCAATTCTACATACATACACCGGATACCAATAGACCAATGGGATTAAAATGTACTAAAATGGAAAAAGCCATCAGGGGTGGAAGCTGCACAAGGCCCAGGCTGCATAATGGAGACTGCGTGTTGAGATAGCAGATAAGCATATAAGCATCCCTGAGTGCTGCACACATGCTTGTTTCCATAAACTTACCGAGAAGAGGCCTAGCATTGGGAATGTGTTTTGGGAACCATGGATTAAATGTCACACAGACACCATCCAGTAATGTAGAGAGCATTTAGCATTTAGATCAGTGTCAAATATTGTACCTGAATAATAGCCTCATAGCTGATTAGGTTTAGAAAATAAAAACCTCTCTTTTGCTTGGAAGACTTAATCCTGAGCGATCTTATATGGACTCTCCAAGCATTTTATTGGGTAGATTTATAATTGTTATAATAATTGTTATTATAATATTGCTCGGATTTCAGAAACTGATCTAGTGAGATTTTCACCTGAAACCATCTATAAGGTTTACAGAGAACATCCAATGAGCGGTGGGTGTATGGACAAAATGAGATGATTTGTCAGAGTACTAAGGTACGCAGAATACTGTCTTGGAACACACATCAAACCTTGGAGGTAGCAGCAGAGCTCCAGGGGCAACTCCTGTCAGAAACCACAACAACTGGAAACTGAAACTACAATTCACACAGGCTCACTAAGATCGGACTATGCAAGACTGGAAAAATGCAATGGTGGTGTAATGCTATGGAGGATATTATCTTGACACACTTAAGCTGAGCGTAGTCTAAAGACCATAGCCTGAGTATTGTTGCCGACCAACCCCATTCCTTGATGACCACAGTGTATCCATCTTCTAATGATGCAAGTTAACTTCTACTTCACAAAAGCCCCCACTACGGAAGATGTTTGCGCTCTCATAGCATACCAAAATAAAAAAAAAAAAAAAAAAAACACTCAGCTAAGACTCTACCAAGCATTGGCATTCTGATGAAATAATCCACACCCTAAACAATTTTATGGGAATGTTACAAAAACTTTACAGCACTGTCCACTTCATGAGCTTCAACTAATCTCAAGCTAACCACAAGAAGCAGAGACTGCTGAATGCAGAGGACTGAAGTGTCTGGTGGATCGTGGGAAGTATTTTTCAGCAACTGTAGTTTTCGGCCTTTTAAACCTGGAAATCCTGGATGCTTTATTTGATGGGAGAATGGATGATGCTTAAGTAAAATGGCTGCTGTGCACAACAGTTTATTTCTGAGGTAATCAACAATCTTTTCTTTGGGTTCAAGATGAGATGTCCCCAGAGGGGCTTCGTAACTTGTTTGCCTTCATACTGTCAGATGCTAATATTTTAAGACATATGACAAACTGTAGTCTCTTCAATTTCCCACCACCATACTGGTCAAGCCCAGGGCAAAATATGCCTTGTCATTAAATTTTTGGCTTCTTTTTATTAGTTGAAATCTTGTATTGATTCATCATTGTTTTCCTTATCAATTCAAATTTATTTTTTAAAGCTCTTTTCTTATAAATTAAAGTGTATGTTTGCAGCTACTTTTACGAACTTGTCAATGATTTGCAAGCAATGCAGATTTTACCCCCCTGACATGACTCTGGGAAACACAGACTGGTGGACCAGGAGAAACTGTCATTCTTTGCCTTCATCTTCTCTCTGCTCAGACAAACCACTAAAATCCACTGACTGAGACCAGACCAACTACCTAAGGTACTACATTTTATCTTGTTGCCCTGTAAGTGAAATCAGCCATACGTTTTGGGCTCCTCCACTCATGTGCATCAAACAAGATCTGCAATGGTTTCTTTTATTGTCATACATTTTAGTTTAAGAATGCCAGCTTGTGTATATCTGTGCTGGGTGAGTGGGCCCACTTAATTTGATACATACTGATTGTAAAACCACACAAAGTGATTTAAAAGTGACCTTTTCTGCATTTTTATTATTCTTTATTATATAAGTTCATTATGTTGAGTTCACTCCTGTAATTCTTGTTTATTCCCTTTTAGATTATTGCTACCAGGAGTATTTGCTACCGATTTATTTCATCAGTGTGCCAAGTGTTTAACTGTGAATTAGATCAAACAGATTTAGTGTTCACTAAATTAGAGCAAAAGTGCACAGCTATTCTGAGTTAAACGAGGGAGTCAAAGTGCACATGCAAAAGTGACAGGGAAACAGTGTTCTCATTATTCGTTTTACATATCCATTTAACTGATTAAAAGAGTTCATAGCCCTTACCTGAAAACAAAGGTTATAGGTGGGCTACACAACTATTAAAATGTTATATGTTTCAGGTGAAATTAGTATGATACAACATATTGATTCTGACACTTCTGTAGTTATCTTATGTCTCAGCTTTCTTATGAGACCAAGATTATGTGTATTGCCCTTAGTTTGTTAGATATTCTTGATTTATTTTTGGTATGTTATTTCAGACAGTCAAGCCAACACTTTTAGTGAATATAAAAAACTTTTTGTCACAGTCAGAAAGATGAAAACTGATGAAAACAAATCATTTAGAGTAATTGCTGAACAGTTAAGGTACTCATATCAGCACAATAAAAATGTTGAGCAGGTCTCCAATTCAAATTCTTTCTACCCGCGCATTCATTGTTAAAGAGCATCTTTCAGGTTTAATTTTCCACAATTATCTGTTTTTAAAAAGTCTAACAGACATCGTCACATAAAGAAAAGGTTTTGCAAATGTTTTTACATATACTTAAACTTAATTTAGGGCTGCGTGGTGGTTAGCACCACAGCTTCACAGTAAGAAGGTCGCTAGTTCAAGTCCTGGCTGGGGAGGAGGGTTTGAACAATTCCAACAGCGGCCTTCCTGTGTGGAGTTTGCATGTTCTCCCCGTGTGTGCGTGGGTTTTCTCTGGGTACTTTGGCTTCCTCCCACCGTCCAAAGACATGCATGTTAGGTTAATTGGTTACTCTAAATTGTCCCTAGCAGTGAATGTGAGCGTGAATGGTTGTCTGTCTCTCTGTGTTGGCCCTGCGATAGACTGGCGACCTGTCTAGGGTGTACCCCGCCTCTCGCCTGATAATAGCTGGGAAGGGCTCCAGCAACCCCCGCGACCCTGAACTGGATAAGCAGCACAGAAAATGAATGAATGAATGAAAAGGATAAACTTAATTTAGCTCGCTAGCGATGCACTGCTTCAAAAAACGTGACTCTTTGAACCACATGATGCATGACGTCCTTTCAGGTAAACGAGTCCAAAAGCCAACAGCTGTCAGATCAGTTTATGGCAGGAACGTCGGCAGAGTTTATCTGATCAACATCAACATGGTGAATACGTGTGTTTGTGCAGGATGCACAAATTGAAGTCTCTCTGGACATTGTGCTCACCATTTTATTTGGGCATTACGAGTGTGTTAAGGAGGCTGTTGGGCACCGGGGTGACCCGTGAAGCTCAGCGTTGCTTTACCACTGAGGGAGACGCTTCACTGCTGTGTGATCTAGGAAGAGAAGACAGATAAAACCAGGAATGGTTTGTGAGATCTTCTTTATGCAGCAATCTCCCAAGTCTGAAACAGTCCTCGGACCTCTTTAGTTTATTTAATCCGTTGCTCCGCTGGTTTAAAGATCATCTAAAGCCAGTTAATTTGGGCTGTGCTGCTCTTCACTCCAACTATGCAGCACATGCGCAGTCTAAGATTGAAGCCAGCCAGCAGCAGCTCTGCTCCAAAGCGATCACTAAATCAGCCTACTATCACCTGAAGACCATCTCAAGGATAAAAGATCTGATGTCTCAGGAAAATCTGGAAAAACTAGTCCATGCATTCATCTTCAGTCGGCTTGACTACTGTAACAGCGTCTTTACTGGTTTACCTAAAAAATCAGTTAAACAGCTGCAGCTCATTCAGAACTCTGCTGCCCGAGTTCTCACAAAGACCAGAAAAGTGGACCACATCAGTCCAGTTCTCAGGTCTTTACACTGGCTGCCGGTCCATCAGAGAATAGACTTTAAAGTTCTGCTGCTGGTCTATAAAGCTCTGAATGGTTTAGGCCCAAAATACATCAGTGACCTCTTGACCCAGTATGAACCTACAAGACCCCTCAGGTCATCTGGATCCGGCCTTTTATCAGTTCCCAGAGTCAGAACCAGACATGGAGAAGCTGCGTTCAGCTTCTATGCTCCACATGTCTGGAACAAACTCCCAGAAAGTCTCAGATCAGCTGAAACACTTAGTTTATTTAAATCCAGGCTGAAGACCCACCTGTTCTCAGCTGCATTTACGTAGATTTTATTCAAAAGTTAAAATCCGCACGTCTCTGTATTCTCTCTTTTTAATCTTAAATGCTTTTAATTTTGAATCATGCTTCTAATTGTTTTTTTTTTCTCTCCCTTTTGCTTATAATGTTTTATGTAAAGCACTTTGAATTGTTCTGTACATGAAATGTGCTATACAAATAAACTTGCCTTGCCTTGCCTTGCCTTGCCTTGCCTCCAAACGCCCTCACAGAAGTTGCAGGATTTCAGATAAGTTTTTAATTCTTGCAACCCACGATATCTTAAAGAAGCGCAGCGAAACACAAACAGCTGGCTGCTCTAACACAAGTTGGAACCACGACTTAAGGAGGCTGCCTTTTGCCAGCGACGCCATCATAATTTTCATCTTCATCACCATCAGCTGTTTAGATTTTACATCAGATCGTGTGATTTAGACTATAGACTACAAAGTGTTAATATCAAACTATCGGCTGCTGCAATCTTAGTATTTTTCCCCTGCTCTGCAGCTTAAAGGGACTAGAGGAAGGAATTAAAAAACAAACAAACATGCATGTCCATTTTTTTTAATACTACTGGGTGATGAAGCGCTAAAAACAAAAAATTACGTTTCCAGTCACGTTTTTCTCTGTTGCCTTGAACAGGCTGTGTGCTGCAAAATGTGCTGCAATTCGGTGTCCAAATTTCCTGCGCTTCCTTGCAGATGTGAAGTCAAATGACCTACATCCGCAGTTTTGATACAGGAAGAAGATGGTTGCGGTAAATTCAAACACTGTAAGCGATACTTATGGATTCTTCTGCCGTCAGCAAACGATCCAGATCAACTGAAAGACACTAAAAAGTGTAACTATGAAGAAAAAGGTTAGGAAACAACATTATAGCCTCAGTTTGTGCACGCTCCTGTGACGGCTTGGCTCGTGGCTGCAGTTACCTGAAGCGGCAGTTGCGGCCTCAAGTCCCTTTAACCAGGTTTTATCAGCCCAGTTCAGAAGCTGATGTGGAGAAAATATACGAAACACTTTTCACTTACACGCTGTTTGATTAATCCTCCACGTTTTCAGCGGCCCATGACTGAATCTGCTGCCTGTTTCCAATCAACAATCTCCTCTGCTCGATGCCAGAGACCCTGTTAGTAACTTCTGGTTCAAAACTATACGGATCAGGGGCCTCATTTATAAAGCTTGCTTACGCACAAAACCGGGCTAGGAAGTGCATAAGCAACTTCTTATGCAAAAGTTGGGATTTATAGAAAAAAAACTAGCTTAACTTTAAGCAAACTACAGACCTTGCTTACGCTCATTTTGGAGACTGCCCAGAAGAAAAAAAATTTTGAAGAAATGATCTCATAAAGGTCTGATTTACTTCTAGACAATGTGAGATCCACGTGAGAGCTTAATGAGACAACGGCTCATTTCTCCTGTTTCTCAACCTTGTCTCCAGATGGATAAGTTCCACAAAATCTCAACCGAGATCTCAATCATTTCTCATATAATTCTCAGGATGTCCGCATTAAGTCTCAAATAAGACGATTTCTCCTGGTGAATTTCAGGAGAAACGAAAGAGACATTCATGAGAACGATTTGGAACCTGAATGGGGCTGGGATGAGATCTCCTTTTTGTCTCCTGAGATGCTTTGAGAAGTAGAATTTTCCTCTTGGTGGGGATCGAGCCCCATGCAGGCTCTTGTATGTCCGGTCACTCTCAAACATTTAATCCCCCTTCCTATCAAATTATTATCATAGATTGACTTTACAGGATTCAAACCAGCAGTGTTATTTATGCTGCAGGTAAGCTGAAACTACAAGAACCTTTCAAATAAATAAAAAGGCCCGTACGCAAACTTTTCATCAAGTTTACCCCATCATCTTCCTCTACCCAATCATCATCAGGGTGATATATATACCACATTTAACAGATTGTGACAAGGTGCGCTGCAGTCAGACTGACTGATCTAAGCATATTAATTCCAGGGACACTTGTGCGTAATGCTGCGCTTGGATGTATCGGTGCAGCATCTCCCTACAGATGGGAGAATTAGAAGGTAACGCATTTTCAGGGATCACCAGGGTTTCCTGGCTCAATGATGATGACTGGCTAACGAACAGATTTACTTTTGCAGCGCTTTTCTCTACAAACTGGACCCAGATAGACCGACCTGCTGAAACCGAACCCACCCGACACATCAGCGGCTGCTGACCACAGCGTGCTCCGTCATGGAGCCATCAGCCTCACCAAAGACCGGCTGAGGTGTTTAGATGCAGGACGGAGGGGGGTGGGATTGCTGCACCACACAACACAAATAGTTGCTCTGCGTTCTGCACACAGTCGCAGTGACACGGCTTTTCCTCCACAGTTCTACAGCGCGACTTCTGGAACAGACCTCTGTTACATCATTCACCACAACAACAACCTGCTGTCACTCAGCAGACTTTAGTTTATCCGTGATTCCACCTGTGACGCCCAAATAAAATGTTTTTGTGAGGCTCCACTTCACCAACAAGCACCTCCACTTCAGTCTCCACGAAAGAACGTTTTGTTCTCTTTTGTTTGCCAGGATTAAGCTTTAAATGCCTCAGATCAGCTGGCTCATTTATATGCAGAAACATCCATGAGGTGCTTTGCATTGACCATTTATGGTAGAGTGTAGGTGTAGGGGGGCAGAATATGAGCCAAATTCACCTGCGCAAACTTCCAGGAAGAGTGTGATTTATAAAGGGGAAATTGCTTGAATTTGTGTGTAGGCACGTTTTTATAAATCTGAATATTTTTTGGTGTATGCAAACTTTAGGTTTTGGGGGTAAGTACACTTTTAGTAAGGATCTTATGCACAGTTTTATAAATGAGGCCCCAGGTCCTTTTGATTTAAAAATATTATTTTCTTGTTCCTCCTCCTCTCATGTACATTCTGTTTAGCTGTGTTGGCCGCAGGCTGTACATCACGGAACCCCCTAATTCATGTCATTTCTGGGAAAACACATTTTTACAGGCGTTTAAGCTGATTTTAATAGTCCATTAACAATTTCTTTATTTTTTTAATACACAGACTACAAACACTAAATAGATACAGCGAGGAAAAAACATATTGAACACGTCAACATTTTTCTCAGAAAATATATTTCTAGTAGAGCTATTGACATGAAATTTTCACCAGATGTCATCAACAACCCAAGGAATGCACACATACAAAGAAATACAAACATTAATGTCCATAAATCAAGTTATGTGTAATATAGTGAAATGACACAGGGAATAAGTATTGAATACATTAAGAAATGGAGGGGTACAAAGATAAGAAAGCAGCAGTCTGTCAGTATTTAGAAAGCAATTGTCCCCTATCAGTGCAAAGTAATATCAGCTGATTAAGTCCTAGTTGATGCCTTTAAAAAGGTTTCTCATCACCAAGGTGTCAGACAAGAAGCAATCCATGATGGGTAAAAGCAAAGATCTATCTTAAGACCTACGCAAGCTTATTATTGCGAACACACTGAAGGCCTTGGTTCCAGGTGCATTTCTAAACTTCTGAAAGTTCCAGTGAGCACCATTGGGGCCATCGTCCAGAAGTGGAAAAAACACAGCATCGTCCTAAACCGGCCACAGCCAGGTGCTCCTCGCAAGATGTCAGACAGAGGAGTCAGAACAATAATCAGAAAGGTTCTCCAACAGCCTAGGACCCCTCACGGAGAGCTTCAGAAAGACCTGGAATCAACAGGTACAGTTGTTTCAGAGAAAACAAGAAGTAATGCACTAAATCACCATGTCCTTCATGCACGCATACCACGCATGACTCCATTTCTGAAGAAAAAGCATGTTCATGCTGGTTTGAAGTTTCCAGCACAACATCTGGACAAACCCATGATATTCTGGAAAACATAGTCTGGTCAGATCAGAGCAGAACTGAACTCTTCGGATGTCATAGGAGACAACATGTTTGGAGGAGAAATGGCACGCACTTGACCCCAAAAACACCATAGCAACAGTGAAGTTTGGAGGTGGGAACATCATGGTGGGGGCTAGTTTTCAGCATGTGGTATTGGCAGACTTCATATCATTGAATGAAAAGATTTAATGGAGAAAAGTAGAGACATTCTGGACCACAATCTGCTGCTGAAGATGAAAAGAAGCTGGACCTTTTAGCAAGACAACCATCCCAAGCACACAGCCAAGGAAAAACTCACCTGGTTTAAGAAAAAGAAAATGAAGCTGCTAGATTGGCCCAGTCAATCACCCCACTTGAATCCAATTGAAAATCTTTGGAAAGAACTGAGTATCCGAGTTCACATAAGAGAGCCTCGGAATGTTGAAGATTTGAAGGCAGTTTGTGTGGAAGAATGGGCCAAAATCACACCTGAGCAACTTATTCCACTGGTTTCTCCATACATGAGGCATCTGGAGCCTGGAATCAGCAACAAAGGTTTTTGCACTAAGTGTCAGATACTTTTTCACCCCGCGTATTAACTATAAAAAATGCTTCATGCAAATCATTAATCGTGCTCTTAACCTGCCAGTTGCTGTTTAATGTAGTAATAATTTCTCGAGTGATATATTTTAAAAGCAGTTGCCGATCCAGTTCCGTTAGGACAGAAAAAGTAATATTTAATTCCCAACGGAGTTCTGAATTTCCTTCAAAGAGGAAAAAAATTTACCGCTGGCACACAACACTTATTGCAGTTTATGAAATATCCTTACCCAAAAGGCTCAGATGTCCACCCTGCACTTCCTGTGAACCAAGTCTTAAAAGAGCAAATGCATGAAACATAAATAAGTAAACACACCCAGCTTGATATTCTACCTACGCACCCACCTCCTTTCATATTGTTGGGACTGGCTTCAAACAAGGTGAAAAGATATACCCTTCCAGACTTCAAAAATGCATTTGATATCCCAAGCTGGACATTTGGCACATTAATAATTGATCTTGTGATTATTTAAAAATGAATGGGGGTCTCTTCTTCGAGGACCGTTTCCTTTTCATCATCTTTATATGGAAGCAGGCCGATCACTGAGAAGGCAACAAGGAATGTAATAAAGGAGGAACTGTCAAAGCAGCGCAAACTGACCTCCTTTGCTGCTAAAGAGGTGTACTGCATTTGTTCTCACTCCAGTGGAAAAAAAAAAATGCAGAGATGACTTAAAAAGGAGTTCCCTTCCTCTGCAGATATGCAAGTGGACAGCTCAGTCACGAAACTTTGTGTACTCTTTGCCTTCATTTTACTGCATCCAATTTAATTCCAGTTTTTGCATCATAATTGTTATTCTTATTCAGGGTTCACTGGTACCAACCTGATACCAGATGTTTGTTCAAGTGATTTTATAAAGAAAAATGTCACGATAGCCGTCAAACTTCATCTTGATCATTTGGTGTGTGGTTTCTGTAAAAAGCAGTACAGACAGTCTTATGTCATCTCATCTCAACTTTCTGATAAAAAGTGGGGGAAAAAAAATTATTTGATGTCTTTGTGTTAGCCAAGTTGCCGTCCAGACTAATCACCTAATTGTTGGGTAAACTGAATTCATGGAGGGCAGACCAGGAAATCAAGTTTTGTTTATATATTTGGTCTTAATGAACTAAAGAAAGAGGAAAATCTGTTACAGTTATAAAGTGAACAATGGTGCCTTTCAAATTTATCCCAAAAAAGAAAAAAGAAAAGGTCGACGGGAAAGTGGAAAGTGAGTTGTAGCCAAATTTGAATAGTAATTCTTTTAGTTCCTCCAGCCTAAAAAATCTATTTTTTATATTCCATGTTCCATCTGTATACCTATGACACCACATATTTTCTCCTCTATGCAATCCACTCGTTTTTCTTCACTAAATTTTTGTCATTGCCACAGTTCCTCCCGGAGTTTTGAACACAGTGGAGCGATCACATTTTGTCCTTCCTTACAGAGAGCAATTAGTGAGCGTAAGGTTGAACAGCTTGAGGCCGAAGACTGCCAACACTCCTTTTTGCCTGTGCCTGTTGGAACAAACCATTTTAATAATGATGTCTCACTTGACATCACCATAAGTGAAGTTCAATAATGACAACAACTCTCATCAGGCAGGCTGGACCTGTTCATGACAGGTCACAGAAATATGTTGTCCATCTAAAATACCAGCCTCTCTTAAAAACAGGTCTGAAACATTTAAAGTTCACACCTTTTTTTGTTATTCAGCACAGTGCATAAGGATTTTTTTTTCTTTTGTCTCCCAAAACACATCATAAAATATCCAGATTAAAATCTTGAAGTGACAAAGTGCATTCAAACAAAGATAGCAATATCTTTTCCATACAAGCCTGCTGACATTAGTGAAAAATGCCTTGTGATTCTCCTTCCAAAGAACATAAAATACAGAACTTGAGGGGAAAAAAAAAGACAGAAAAAAAACTTGATTTCCTTTGGTAGAAAGAGAAAATTGAAAATGCCCCTCTATGTAAGAAGATCACACACTGTAAAGCCTCAGAGAGCTTAATTCCAATATCCAAAGTGTGTTTCCGTCTTACCATGATGCAAAAATATGCATCAACAGTACTATGAACTATGTTCACAGCCAAGGACCATATCAAATAACATTCCACAATTAACTTCCACATTCAAAGGAAACAGCAAGTCCCAGTAGCCACTGGTAGAGATTACAGCAAGCAAGCATCCAGACCATTTGTAACTGTTTTCCCCTTGTACATATTATATGAATGATATCCCTTCATTTAATTTACCACACATGTTGACCACTGATAAACCATGTATGCCTAATGGATTGGAAAACTCCTATAGAGTTTGCAAAATGAAACCACATCTTGGCATGCTGCTGCATGAATCTGTATTAAAACCGTTTGGGGGTATGTTAAAACCACAAAGGTTTCATGGTTACAGGATACAGCTCAATATAGTTAAAAAAAAAAAAAAAAAAAACAGCAAACAGCTGTTCTGTTACTCACTACTCACAGTCTCAATTTTTAGTTGTACTAATAAAATTCAGCACAACATTCAAGTAGCTATCTGAGGTTTATGCATGTATTCCCTGAATTTTAGGGTACCTTGTTACTCATGTTGAAAATAGTTCCTGTGGGAGAAGGTGAAGGAAGTCATTTGGTTGTACTGGAGCCATAATTTTTGTATACGCAGTCCCCTGCTGTCTTTATCTGCTTTGCCTGCATGTGTTTGTGTGTGTCTGTGTGTGCATACAAACCAATCCAGTGAAATATTAATTTGAGTCCTGCTTGCCAAGAATGGTGGTTGCAGCAGTGCTTCGGCATCATCATTTTGACTCTAATGTCCCCGTGCCAAATGAATTATACCGACAGCAATTTATTGACCCAATTCTGAAAAAAAAAAGAATTGCTCAACTCATTGCTCTGTAACAGGTATATGGTACGGTATGTGTCTGGCGAACGGTGCAGAGACATGTTCATAACATTGAATTTACCCACAAATCATGTGCAGGGATTATTATTTTCCTTATTTATTCAAACAAAACTGAATAAATAAAAGAAAGACACCAGGATATGAGTGTAAGGGAGCTATAACACCTTAAGTTAGTATGAGGTGAAATATTTATCGAAGACCCTGCCCTGTATGTGCATTTTCTTGTTTATTTTACAGTGTGAGGGATGGTTTTGGACTGCAGCCTTGTTGGCAGTGTGTTTTGCAACCAGTCTGTAACAGTATCCAGGGTGTCAAAGAGCTGCAGGGCTGTGTGCTTCAGTTGGGGAACTAACAAGGTAACAATGAGGACAAAATACCAGGGGCATTTTTCAACAATACTCTTCCTTTGAATGATCAAAGTGTGATTTTAAAGGGTACCTGCAACACTCAGTACATGATACAGTACGAATGATGAATATTTGTGTTTTCTAGAGTTGACCCCAAATTGTGGTCCATAACTATTTGATGCTTGTTGATATCACAAATTTGACCTGATTCAACAGAACAAGACCATATTACTTCCATTTACAGTGGGTACAGAAAGTATTCTGTACCATTTAAAGTTTTTACTCTTTGTTTCATTGCAGCCATTTGCTAAAGTCAAAAAAAGTTAATCTTATTTCTCATTAATGTATACTCAGCAACCCATCTTGACAGAGGAAAAAAGAAACAGAAATGCAGAATTTTTTGCAAATCGATTAAAAATGAAAAACTGAAATATCACATGGTCATAAGTATTCAAACCCTTTGCAGTGACACTCATATTTAACTCATATGCTTTCAATTTCTTCTGATCCTCTTTGAGATGGTTCTACTCCTTCATTGAAGTCCAGCTGTGTTTAATTACACTCATTGGACTGATTAGGAAAGGCACACACCTGTCAATATAAGACCTTACAGCTCACAGTGCATGTTAGAGCAAATGAGAATCATGAGGTCGAAGGAACTGCCCAAGGAGCTCAGAGACAAAATTGTGGCAAGGCACAGATCTGGACAAGGTTACAAAAGAATTTTTGCAGCACTTAAGGTTCCTCAGAGTTCAGTGACCTCCATAGTCCTTCAATGGAAGAGGTTTGGGACGACCAGAACTCTTCCTAGACCCGGCCATCCAAGCCAAGCCAACTTTATTTATAGAGCACTTTCAAGACAGCAACAGCTGAACAAAGTGCTGTACAGGCACAATAAATAAAATCAAATAATCCAGACAAATTGAGCAGTCATGGGAAAAGAGCCTTGGTGAGGGAGGTAGAGAAGAACCCAAAGATCACTGTGGCTGAGCTCCAGAGATGCAGTAGGGAGATGGAGAAAGTTCCACAAAGTCAACTCTCACTGCAGCCCTCAACCAGTCTGGGCTTTATGGCAGAGTGGTCCGATGGAAGCCTCTCATCAGTGCAGACATATGAAAACCTGCATAGAGTTTCCCAAAAAACACATTAAGAATTCCCAGACTATGAGAAATAAGATTCTCTGGTCTGAAGAGACCAAGATTGAACTTTTTGGCATTAATTCTAAGTGATATGTGTGGAGAAAACCAGGCACTGCTCATCAGCTGCCCAATACGATCCCAACAGTGAAACATGGTGGTGGCAACATCGTGCTATGCGGGTGTTTTTCAGCTGCAGGGACAGGATGACTGGTTGCAATTGAAGGAAAGATGAATGCTGCCCAATACGATCCCAACAGTGAAACATGGTGGTGGAAGCATCATGCTATGGGGGGGGGGGGGGGTTTCAGCTGCAGGGACAGGAAGACTGGTTGCAATTGAAGGAAAGATGAATGCGGCCAAGTACAGGGAAATCCTGGAAGAAAACCTCTTCCAGAGTGCTAAATCCCGCCCCCCATGATTATAGTTGCTAAGTCTGGCAAACTTTACGTTTTTTAGCTAATTTCTGCATACATCAACATGGGTTGCTCAGTGATTTCAGTGAACAAATTCTGAAGGAAATTGTGTTAAATTTCTGGAGTAATAGTTGGGAAATATCAGAGGGGGCTAGTCAGAGAGGACTGCAGGATGCATCTGAGGAATTCATCATCATTTGTCGACGGAGTAATGTTGGTGACGGAGAGGATGTTAAAATCGAAGCGAAGGCTCAGCATTCATACAGAAAGACTCAGAAACTCCACGTCTTGATGACTCAAGTCCAGAACAATCATATTAAGTAACAACGTTTTTGCATCGCAGAGTAAGTTAACAGATTGTTTTATTTTAAGCTAAATGTCATGTATGACTCCAGAAAATTTCAGGTAGGCTATCTGACATGTTTTAGCCTGTTGCTGGATGTTTTCCCCTTGACCGGGATGTTGTTCCCACATCGTGGGTTTGATCAATACATTGGATTTGATCAGAATAGCAGATACTGGATCTGATCAGGGTAGCAGCTACTTGACTGTGAAACTGGCAGAGAGGGCCGTGTTATATTTGTCTCTGTTTGGCAACCAACGTGACTTACTAGTGTTTATCTGGTGTATTTGTTTAGCCTGTAGCAACACACAGCTACCTCCATGTTAAAACAGTAGCTTTTACTTAATATTATACCACTGTCTTGTAGCTAACTACTGTGCTAGGTGGCGTTAGCGTCTTACCACAGAATAAATAGTTTGTCAAGCTCCGTGTTCAGCCTCTTGTAGCTTTGAGTGAGGTCTTCTACGCTGTTTAATCAGTCACGCTGTTTAGTCCATATTCCACGCCGTTTAGTCCATATTCCACATCTCTCTCCGCTTGTGTTTTTTTTGGTTTTGAGAAGGCAAAAAATACATAACCCAAACGTTCTGGATATCTGTCATCAGACTTGAAAATCCTGTCCATGCCCCATCTATGGAAGGGAAGATTGCCAGAAACTCCTTTGCTTAGTTACGGTTGCTAACGTATGATTGGTCAGCCGCAGTTCTAGGGTGGGGCTGGCGAAGGGTCAATTGAGCATCTCTGGAGAGACCTGAAAATGGCTGTCCACCACTGTTTACCATCTAACCTGACAGAACTGGAGAGGATCTGCAAGGAAGAATGGCAGAAGATCCCCAAATACAGATGTGAAAAATTTGTTGCATCATTCTCAAGAAGACTCATGGCTGTACAAGCTCAAAAAGGTGGTTCTACTTAGAACTGAGCAAAGGGTCTGGTACTTATGACCATGTGCCATTTCAGTTTTTCTATTTTAATAAATTTGCAAAAAAATTCTACATTTCAGTTTTTATTCTGTCAAGATGGGGGTGATTTTGTGTTCTTTACTGAGATATCTTTAAAAAAAAATAGGATAAATGATTACCAACTTAAGTTTAATACAGCTTTTTTTTTTTCTTCCCAATTTAGCAACATTGAGCAATCTTATACCACATGATGCCAATTTTGGCATCTTTTATAAAATCAAGCAACATTTTATTTACCTGGTTAAATAGTTTACAAATTATGCATTTTATGCTAGTACAAAATGGAACATTACTTTAATATATGCAATGTGTATATGTAATGCAAATATGCTAATAAAGGCAGATTTCACAATATCTACATTAACATACCACTTTTTTTATTCCATTAAGCTGTTACAGCGTGTTGGTTGTTGTAGGGGAGCAATTGCTGTGTCAGGTAGACACAAATTCATGGATGTAAGGACTATTCACATTATCTCTTTCCTGGAGCCCCAGCCTTAGCTAATGATCCCAATGCAAAGCTTAGATTTTAATTTTATTTCAACTAAACATGTCAAATGGTGTTTCCATGCCCTTCAACGGTAGATAAGCTGAAATGAGTCATTTTAAATAATATGCTGCCTTAGACTTTGTATGTTCAAAGCGAAACAATTACTGAAAATTTGTCAAACATGGACAAAAATAAACAAAACGACTGCCAAATAGCTATAACTAAATTTGATATTCATAAAATGATTGACATTTGTGAGAAATGGGACTTTTCAGGTTCTTTTTCCCCATTTAGCCCACACAAACCCAGAAAAGTCTGAGGTTAGCTTTAGCAACATTAGCATAACCTACAAGTTTATGTATAAGAAGACAGCAGCTGCACACCAATGATGTGTTTGCTGGTCTGGTGTTATGAACTGTCCATTTCTAAATTTTGTCATTCAAAAGCTCACCTCAAATCAGTGTAAAGAATCCAACTTGTTTGTTGTCCAAACACACACACACACTGCATACAAACAGCTGCAAACCAGAAATACAATAATGATAATGCAAAACACGCAGAGTTCAGAAACAGTAATGTGAACCAAACTCTACTCATGAATACATACATAATCTTGAATAAATATGTTGATTTGGCTAACAAGCCAACTTCTCACTGTTTATCTGTTTGCCCTGCTGTCATCTGGCAAGCAAGCAAGAGTATCTGCTACTCTGAGTCTGGTTAGATCACAATAACAGAATGGTCATTTCGATGTTTTCTCTTTTGAGTTTGGCATGTAAAGGATTGCCAATAAATTCATTTCAAAAAAACCTAATTTCCTTATGAATCTTTAATCTCACGAAATGTTTCAGGAATTAAAACCCATGTTTGACAAAAATTCAGTGTTAAATTTCTGGTGTTAAAAGGTTCAGTGTTTCACTGTTGATTTAAACACATACTTCCTTGACATCCCCCCGTTGATTTGTGACAACCTGAATTGCTGACCATTATATTTGTTTGAATTGATTACTTTCAGGGCCTGTACAAAAATGAATTTCTGCTTATAACAGTAGCCTATAGATGTATAACTTACTCAGGCTGGGGACTAGAGGTTGACAGTCCTGATATGTCATTGATCCCATCACTGCTATGTATAGCAAATGGACACATCTAACAAATGATATTCAGTGTAGCTATTATCCATCATGATGTTAAAGTTTAACACTACAAGAGTTAATTAACACTGTAAGTGTTAGTAATTTTAACACCTTGAAAAGTGTTAATCTACCCCCCCCCCCCCCTTTTTTTTTTCTACATATAAATTAAGGCAGTTCAAAGATTCCTAAGACCTAACTGATTTACGGGGCTTTCAACAGCTGCAACCTGGTGTGGCGTTCTGAGTGTTTCAGCCTGTTAACCATCATTCAGCCTTTCTAACACAATCTGGTCTCTATTTGTTCCCAGCTGCCAGCTGTTGTACCAATCCGTTTGATTTCAGAAAAAAAGACGAGAAAGAAAACTCAATTCGGGGGAAATTTTGTTGTAAAGAAAGGAAGGAGCCAATAGGCACCCCTATATTCAATGACTATGCTCAACTGCAACTTGTAAACACTAAGAAGGCACTAACGATGAGTTTGCTATGTTCTGTTAGATTATACAATATCAACAGTTAAGCAGGTGGGTGGCTTGTTGGAGGGCTTGTCTAATTCAGTTTAGGCACATCTGTTTATTGCCCACACCATGGGAATCCAGACTATAACAACCCCATGAAAGCAGCGGGAGAGAGCTGGGATGGAGGGATCCAATTCCATGTGGTGGACAAACAGAAAAGCCGTTTCCCTGGCACTGCTTTTCCTTCAGAGATTACACGTCTTTCGTTTTCATCATGGCATCCAAGTTGGCTCACTACCATTAATAGGACAGACCTAAGTATTTATCCCAATGTAGTGTACTGGCCAGAAATCTGACAACACTGGAGTAACTGTGTCACCTACCCACCCATTTGGTCCTTACAAATGCACAACACAACATGACAGCATACTGAGAGGAGTACATTACTTCTTATCAAATGAGAAAAACAACAAAATCCTTTTCACAACACCAGGCCAGGGCTACAATTATGCTGCCTGAGTGAAAATACTAGAATACTCTCAATAGGCTTAAGTGTGAGGCAGTGAGCTGCATTCAGGTGGACAGCATGAAAACCTAATATACTGTGGCTGCAGAGCACAATTCAGAGTCTGCGGTGAGTTGCAGTGGTTTCTGCATCACAGCCCTCCTAGCTGAACAGCCAGGAGGGCTAACAATTCCAGCCCATCCTCGTACACTTGCTCAATAAGCATCCACCTCTGCAGGCTGGAGCTCATATAATGGCCAGCTTCATCTCTCCACAGTATTTAATGTGCCTTCCTTCCCACTCGTACTTCAAACCGTTGCCAAACGCTTGCCTGACAACATGTCTGAGCTTTTGTAGCAGACTAGTAATATGAGCTTGTTCTGCAGCACGCCGCTGCACTGAAAAGAGCGAACCTGCGTCTGCCACAACTGATTACAGCAATGATTGCTGACAAAACTGTCATATCATCCAAACTTTGAAACTGTTTTCACTTCAACTTTCTGAGTGTGACCCCATTTTTTTCTGACTGTATTTCTTTTATACATAGAAAGGCAGATGTGAGTCCAAATCAATCTGCGGGTTTTTCTCCTGTACAAGCAATAAATACGAACTCTCTTCTTTATTTGAAAATCTATGGTGAGAATTACTCATCCAGTAGTACTACCTTGCTTTTGTCTTCATCTGAAGAAAGAAAACATCATGGCCTCTCTCATATACCCATTTTTAATCCATTTCATTAGGTTGGCATTACAGCTTTGAGGGAGTGATTAGATGTCTCATTTCTAGTGCCCGCACTGATTGTTGTTAATGGCAACCTGTATTGCAGGGGCATCGGCAGACTGAGTTTGTGGCTTACTCTATTCAAGCGATGCCTCTTTTAATTACAACTCCATTCAGATCAATGCAGCACTGATACCGTGATCAGTATTTGAGTTTTTCCTAGAAACGCTCTATATTGTTCCTCACATATTGATTGTGAAGGGTTTCTCATGCTTAATGAAAGACTATTCTACTGTGTTTCAACAATTTTGATTGTCTCTCAATCAAATACAATTCACAAAGCAATGCTAAATTAGTAGGGGGAATCTAAAATACCACTAATCTAAAACTGGTTCCCTTGGTTGAAAAAAAATAGCTTGCAGCAATTATTACTGAGGCAAATTCACCAAGTATGAAACATCTCACTCAATCTGTCACTAAATGTATTAATGTCTCAAGCTTTTATTCTTGGCTTTCTATTACTGTGATGATTGATAAATAATAATATACTTTGTAAGGATAAAATACTTTGCAATCACATAAATTCAAAGTAATACAACCACTGTGTCAATACTAACACAAGAATGTAAAAATAAGACCCTCTGGTCATTAATCTTATGTTTGGATTATCTTATGTTAATCTTATTTAACAACAGCTGATTTCTGAGCTACTTTTGAAGAAAATAAATGAAATAAACAAGTCCTGATTTCATGGATGTGTCACAGAATAATACCTGTGTCTCCCCAACTAATGAATGACGTAAATCAGAGAGGAGGAAACAGGCTGGGGCTCCAGATGCCCTCTTCTAGGCCAGACCTCCCTCAGGACAGCCCCGTCTTGTCCTGAGCAGCATGATCCAGCGAAAGACAGTCTGGTGATTCCATTAGCGCAACCTCTAATAGGAAACTACACCTGGGTCCTTGTTTTCCTGCAAAACATCCCAATTCATCAGTCTCACTTCCTCCTAGTCGAGCTCCAAGAAAATGCAGGAAAAACAAGGATGCAAGCAATCAACTAATGATACATGGATGTACTTATCTGGAGATGGTTTAAGTCTCCAAGTGCTTTCAAAAACATTTATTAGGGATTATTTAAAAAAAAATACTAATAGATTTTGTTTAATTATCTGATTTCAGTCTATTTGGGGATTTAACTCATTATATTGGCATTGCATCTTTTGACGCAGTCTTGTTAAACTCTACTCATTAAGACTGAAACATCCAAATTGGTTAGTTGGCATGCCTGTAAACCCCTTGGTTTGTCTTCCACTGCCCCTGCTGGGCAGAATGGAATTATGATCCGACTAATGTTTCGCAATAAAACATCGGTAAAATGAAGGAGTTTGTGGCAGATGATGCCTTATTTAGAGGCTGCGCGCGGTTGCCCCATCACCTCCATTATATTGGACATGCGCTGATCTGGAGTGGATCTAAAAATCTCCCGAAGGAATTCAAGTTGCACCAAAACTGTCTGGGTTAGTCAATGAATGTATTTTATGCTAGAAAATAGGTCCAGATTGAAAAAAAATTAACTTCCCCTTGAAAGTAAGTATGCCATAACAAGCAATTATTCCATAATTACCTTGAGTGCAGAACTGCTGGACTAACAATATACCCTTCACTAGGACACTCATTTAGTGTTTGCTTTATTTCATTATTTTAACTATTTTAATCAGGTTATTTCAATTGTTTTGCCTTTTGTGATGCGATCAAAAAAAGATCCTGTCCAAATGCATCTATGCACTGCATGAGGATGTTTCTTGTCTTGTTATTGTGATCTATGAAATAGATGCATACTTTTTAGATAAATTACATTGTGACATAGATTTTTACTCATTACATTATTACACATCATGCACACTGAACAAGTCTCCAATTGCATTTTTCCAGTTTTTTTTTTCAGTTCATAAGTTCCTGAGGACTTTGTTGACCAATGTGTTCTCCACTGGATGCTCCAATCATTGCTGGAATCCACCTACATGATTGGCCAATAACCTCCTATATTAAGTGTTAGTTTCTGGGGGGGCTGAATGACCACAGCAGAATTTAGTTCCCTTTTTCTCCTCAGTAGTCATGCTGGCATGGGATCGTTCTGTGTCCCATACAGCAGTGGGTCAGTCTGAAATGCCCTGATTGACGCCTGACTCCGAGCAGCCGTTCCACCTCTTGCTTAGCAAAGCTTGTGCCAAGAGGATTAAAAATGGAGTCCTCTTGGGCCACGCCATGCCATCTGGACAGAGTTGATCTGAGAGCAGGGTTGTCAGCCAGGACTGCTGAGTGCATAAAATACTGTAGAACTACATTAAAATCCAGCTCTCCGCCTCTGAGATATCCCTGTTATTAATAAAACACCATTTGTATGTGATTTGGTCTCTTCAGCCCATATTTGCTTTGTTTTTCCTCTGCTTAAGAGTAGTTAAAGATTTTTTGTTCTAGTATGTTTTTCTCCCTTTTACTGGTGGCTTAGTTTTCAAATGAACTGTCTTATAAAATAGCAATCAACTGAGAATTAGACTAGACATATGTGAACCAATTTAAACTGAATAAGACAATGTATCCAAAGAAAAAAAAAAGTATGTTGGGCCATTGTTACCATATCAAAAGTGCAATACTGTAAGTAGAAAAAGGGGGTTTTAGGTTGAGTGCTGCCCATCTTCAAGACAGTCAAAATGAAATATATAGGCGACTAAATGCTAATGCCTCAATAACCTTTTCCAGAGAGTGATGTGTGCAACCTCTGATTCCCCCACCAAGTCTTTAAAGGTTAAAGTGTGTGGTTACTCCTCAATATGCAAGGCAGAGGTAAGATGACATCTGTGTTCTGCATGACCAAGAAAGGAGAGTAGCAGTGCATGAAAATCATGCACAACATGAAAATGAGAAAATTTAGGTCACCATCAGCGACAACTGCCAGACTTCAGAGAAACCCGTAAAGTTTTGATGTTTGTATGATGTAATTCCTTTTTTTTTTCTTCTTCTTCTTTTTTCTTTGGAGCACTGATCTCTGTTGGGTATGAGGATGGGGGTGGAGGATAGTGGGCGGGGGATGTTGGGCTTCTTTATTGGCTCTCCCTCTTTGAGAGGTTATGGGTATTAGCAGCAACCAGCTGATGCCTCCTTTTCCACTTAGATTCCCCCACCCCTAATCCACCTAAGGCCATTCCTCCTACCCATGTGCTTTATCACCCATGTTATTGCTCATATTCATATAGAGACACATTTGACAGCCCGAACACTCAGATGCATTAATGCTTACTGTGATCTTACTTTGCCAATACTGAGCAGATAACCCTTGTAATGCACCTTAACTTCCTCAGTCATTACATTTACATCAACTGTGGGCATAAACTAGTCCAAACATAACTATTAAATTCAGGATATTAAAAATATCATTGTCTTAGACCTTAATTTACTTTTAATTTCACTCTTTCTATGTGGATTGCCACTTTGTTTGACTGCAAAGCTTAAAGTCATAAATTGGAAAAAAAAACATACGAAAATGTTTATAACTCAGTTTTAAGCCATGTACTGTACTGTACAATGGAAATGCATGTGTTTTTGTCAGTTCTGGGTGAGCAATTTATATCCAAATATGCTGCAATTGATCCTCGCCACCCACATTTATCAAAACCACCCAAGTATATTTGTCAGCCTAGTCACACAATCCTTTTTTAAAAAATTCTTACCATCTAGGATAGGCAACTCTTACATCACTGAAAACTGCATGCAGACATGCTCAAGCTTTCTCATAATCATGTGAAATCATATGTTCTGTAAATATGGACCCAGAATGACCAGGAGATGAGCCAGCAGGACAGGCTTAGTGTTTAGCTTTAGCACAAGCCAGCTCTCTCTTGCTCGACACTGCACATAATTTGCAACATTCCCCCTCCCCAGTGACGGGCTGCAACACGGTGAGACTGCATGGCTTACTTGGTGGATTGGATCATCAGGCAGATGGGTTGTTGGATTATTTCTATACCATCTCCTACACTAATATGAGCATTATTTTAATGAAAATATTTTTTAAAAAGAAAAAAAAAACACAACTAAAAAAGTTACTGCACATTTTGTGTGCTTTATGAAGAAAAAAAAAAGAAAAAGCCATCAATTCTATTGTCAATTTTTATGAGCCAGTCTGAAAAAAGGCTACATGTGTTAAAGTTGACTTTTTAAAGACTATTGCACCACCACTTAAATTGACCTGAAACTAAAATGGGTTCCTTTGCCTCTTCACTCTGTGTACTGTGCAAATGGAATGCCTTGTGGCACCTCATTAAGGACAAAAAAAAGGCACCCAAAAGAAGCCATAGACTGTTTATCTGCCATTGGAGTGGCCAAAGGGTATGAACCCAAATAGATGGAGCACAGAAGTTACACAACAGCGGCCAATCAAAAAGTAGCATTAGCATATAACAGTCATTTTAAGTTGCCAACTGCATGCAAAAAACAGCTTTTGTGCTGCACTGTTTTTTGCCTGTAACATGCCTGTTATAACCCAATGTGCTGTTGTCCCCAACGGCTTACCATCAGGGTCATTCTTAACATGAAAACTAAAGTAGTTCCAAACACCAGATCTGAATGTAGACTAACACAAATCCATTAAATTTTCAACACAGAGGATTGTCGGAACACAAGTTGGTAAAATAAATAAAACTCTGTGTTGCTTGATATTCGATACATGGTGGTCACAGTTTAATACACGCATGTACGATCCGGTCCAATTCGAATACATGTATTGTTGCATCCCTAGGAACTAGTTATCTGATTACTTCTCTGGCCGGTATTGTAAAATACATAGCACGTCCCCACTTAGTAATAATCAGTAAGATTTTCAGAGGGGTTGACGGCAGCATATTCAATAAGCATCGGCGAATCACTTTAAGTCTACGAAGAAAAAACTGCTACATCATGGAGTGCAATCTGCAATTATCTAATGTTGGAAAAAAACAAAAAAAACAAATATGAAACCTTTCATTTTTCCCCATGAACAAAAGCTTGTTTTTGCTGCTTCACATTGTAACAGTAAGTATAAGTGTCACTTCCATGCAGGTCACCCTGCCAGCTGACCTAATCACCAGCATATTCATCAAATCTCATTCATTTCTTTTGCAACCTGTTCTTTTCAATTGCGGGCTAAAATCTACTTCCTGAAAGCACTTATAATGGTAGACCCAGCTGACTGTGTCAGTTTGGGGGCCTGTATATTTGAATTGAACTGAGGAAGAACAAACTGAGGAGAGAATGCAGTACAATGAAGGCTGACAGAAAGATGTGGGTGGTATCGTACAGGCATTGCGCCTGCATCACTATTTTGCCGAGACCTAGACAAAACAGTGATGCAGAATTAATACTGCTGGTCTCAACAGGAGTTCTCTACCACAGACTATGGGAACCACGAGCACCATTATGTAGCCAGAAATTGTGTTCCCAGATATTTTTATATAGACCTCATTTCTACACAGAGAAAATTCCTGAAGCAAAGCCTCATGGCTTATAAAAGCAAGGATGCCTGCTTGTACTTAAAATCAGGTTTGACATCCAAATGAAAAGTCACTTGGACCCCACTGGATTTCCTTCTTGTATACACGCTGCTTCATACAAACACTACATTTTACTCAAAATAAAGTGACTTCTGTGAGCTAGTTCAGGTAGACAACTTGAGTTGCATCCCATGTGATCTGCCTCAAACATTCACGAAAAATCAAACACACCCATCCCATCTAGGCGGTCTATTTAAGCTGCACTTCCTCTCTTGCTGTTTGCTTCATGCTTGCTGTTACTCTCACTGCTGCCATGAACATCTGCTTTTGCCCATCTACCTGTAGGCTCCAGCAAAAAGACAAAATATTGCTCAACATTCACCCCAGTATATAGGTGATTAAAAAACATGCATGGCACGGAGCGGTGGATCAAAGCCTAACTGCCAAACCACAACACTGAATATATCTTATCCATCAATGTGTGATCTGTCTAAATTAGATTTTATAATATAATGAAAACTGCAACAGCAGTGTTTTAACCAACTCTGACCTCAGATGACCTGATGACAAACTCTGCCAGATATACATTAATCATTTTTTTTTTCCAATTTTAATAAAAGGAAAAAGCAAAAAGACTGAAGCAACCACTTGTAAAACCATAGTGCATTGTGTCATCTTATCTACGTTCCACTTCAGATACTTTTGGACACAGCACATTATGTAGCAACTATTTCTCCCATGGGTCTACCTGCTGTTAACAATGTGGCTGTGCAAGTAAGTTCATTTCTGTTCATCTTCATTAACATCAATCAGGGCATGTCAGTGGCAAGCACTCTTATTTCAGCATTGGAAAAAAAAGGGGAGGAAAAAAAACCCAAAAGACTCACACTGCAGGCAGTTTGGGGATGTTGGTCATGGCATCCTCGCTCATTATAAGAAATATTCCAAGAATGTTTATCTGATATAAATTCAAACCATGCAAGACAAGAAAACAATCTTAACATTTGTCTGTATAGGGTCTGCAACCACATGAACTCTGGACAAAAGAAGCACCTCCAACCTCCTCCCCAATTATATCGTCCCCTATGACCACAGCGCACAGCACTGCCTCGGTGTGTTTGCATGTGTGTCTTTGGGGGCATGGGGGTGGGGTGTTAGTTGGCTCTAATCTGCTTGATGATGAAGATCCTCAGCGCTCAGAGGGACCTGGTGAGGGGGGTTTAAAGGAGGGATGGGGGCTTGTGGGTGGGGGGTGTTGCTCTCCTGCCTTACGCCAATGCAATCACGACTGTCGCTCACCACTGAGCCGGCAGCATTTGCAGACCCTCTCTCCTTCACACACACTTCCCCTCTCTGGCTCACTCACTCTGATGCATGCACACACACACTTCACTGCTCACTCAATCGCTTGCTCGCCCCCCCCCTCAGTCGTCGTTCTGTAACCGCACGGACACTCTCCACTTTGGTACAGCTCCTGTGCATTCTCCTGCAATTCCAAAGCTGCCGTCTCGGTACCTCGCGCACCGCACACACTCAGAAGCATCTGTTATGTTCCAGCTTGTGCTCAAAGTGTGCACACAGAGCGGGATGACGACTGAAAAGACACCAAAGAGGAAAGCAGAGTGAGAGAAGGAATTAAAAAGGAGTGAAGGCAGAGAACCTGCTTTTGCATAAAGGTGGGAGGACAGTTTAATTCTGTGAAAATTTGGATTAAACTGGCTGCATTTTGCTCTCAAGTTACAGCTAAAGGTAAGTGAATCTTCTCTTTGAAATTCTTTTCTGCCTCTTTGTATTTCACTTGCATCTTTCACAGAAATGTAACTATTATCCAGCAACTCCATAGCCACTTCGTTGGGGTTGGTGATAAGCATCTCACAGCTTGTTGACAAGAGCTCTGCAGAGCAGGAGGTGCTCTATTTGATTAAGTTGTTACTATCATTCCTCTGGCAGACAGACTTCTTATTTAAAGCAAGTTAAGTGTGGTGAAATGTGGATCGGCTGTGTCCTCGACAGTGTTGTAATGCAGTTTAAGTCAGAACACTGCGAACACTTTAAGCAGCTTTTTTTTTTGCCTGTTCTTCCCATTGTGGGTTACAGGGTGAAATGATAACACGGGAGACATCAATTAGACACGAAACATAAAACAGTGACTGTCTATGACCTCATTTGCAAGTCTGCTCTTTTAGTTCATCTGCACATGAAAGCATGTGGAGATTGAAGTCGGTGCTTAAAACTGATTTGTTCACTATGATGTGTCTGAAGGTCTTTGCAAGTTGATTTAAGCTGCGTTTATGCCCCCCAAAAAGGCAAGAGAAATCTATCTTTGCACAATTATGGGAAGTCTTTTAAAAGAATAGGGCAATCCAAATGGACAATCTTGTGTGTTTGATGTAGATGCAACGCGTGTGTCACGTCTGTTTACACCGCGCTAGTTAAAGTCTTGAGAGTTAGAGCGCACAAGGTCTGACAGCTCAATCATGGGCAGGAAAGTATGTCTTTTGTCTGCACAAAATACTTATCAGCAATATTACAAGACTGTAAGAGCATTTTTTGCAGAGGGGAAATGGATTAGTAAACAATATATGAGGATATCAAAGAGGTTAGACAAAATTAGGTTTGCTGAGAAACAAGGGATTATGGATGCAGCCTCTCCCCTGGAACACAGATGTAGCAGACGCTTGCTCCAATGAACCCCATAGGTAGCGTAATAAAAAGCTGCAGACATGGAGTGAAATGATATTTTTCCAATGATCATTTAGCGATCCCATCGAAAGTTGTAATAAAACTGGACATCTCTGCATTCCTTATGTAAACAAGTGGCAGTCACATAGACGAGGATGAAATTAATACACTTTTTGAACTTTTGAAGCCATGTGCATTCTCAGGAATGATGAAGCTCACTTACTTCTCATCTGCAATATATAAGATATTATTCTGGTCTTACTAAAGAAATGCCATGTGAATTCTAGAGCAGCCTTCAGTCAATCCCATCCAGACAGATGAGATAAAAAGAAAAAAAAAAAAAGCCTTTACTTTCCTCTGCTTCAGGCATATCTAATGTTACTCACTTTAGTGTCGGAGGCACCAAGTCTTCTTATCAGCATTCAGCTGAAAACACCTGCTTTGGAATAATCAAATAACGCTCCAAGGAGTCCACTTCCAGAGGAAAAGAAGAGCCAGACCCTTTGAGCACACAGGGGCTACTGTGCAGAAAATGAGCATTCAGGACATGCAGCCACCGACCACTCAGGTATTATAACTGCATTAGAGGGGATAAATAAAGAGGCATGCAATATACTTGCAGTTATTAAGTGAGGACGGCAACATGGACCAATTCAGGCGCATATCATGGCAATAATTTCCCCCATCTGATAACTGGAAGAGGAAAGAGACTTTATTTAGTCTAAATAATTAAATGAGAAGTTTTAAAGTTACTTTTTCTTCTGAATAATTCTCGTTTTCCATTCTGGATTTTCTCTGCTGCTATTGCACACTTAGCACGACACTTGATTACCGTCCTGCCAAAGGATAGAATGCAGTATCCTTTAACAATACACAACACTGAATACCATTGTGTTGCATTGCTATGTTGCATACTGATCTGTGCAACTTTTTTTTTTTTACTCGCAATTTAAACAAGTTGAAATCTTTTTGGCCAATTTTATTTCTTTTATTTCCTTTATGTCAACTGACATCTTTAAGAGACTTGATAATCATGGGTTATTTCATCCTTATTTTTGTTTATTGTGAGCTCAAAAAAGAATAAAAAAACATGTACTGTAAAAAGGGCCAGAGGGAACCTGAATTGCCCGAAGCAAACTTGTTATCCACCAAAATCACAGACGGACATACATCAGCCACTGCAAAACCACATGCCTAGGCCAATGAAGAGTCAACCGGCTCTTGATACCTTTCTCTGCACTGTCCATGTAAATTTAATGGGGAGACTAAGTGCTCTGTGGTAAATTACAGCATACGTCTACTAAGCTGTCATCACATCGTCGGATCTGCTGCTCCGTTTGATTAGACAGAGCTGTTATTTATAGAGAGTCTGCAGCCTTTACCGTAAGCAGAACTACGGTGATCAGTCATACGGATATGCCACCTATCATTGCATTTTTAAGTGAGTGTCCATCAAGAGCCTTGGGGCTTAAATGGAATCAATACTTGAGATTATTTGGATCTCCAGCCTCTCTTTACGATGGGCTCTTCAATCTCCGCCCCCACTCAATGGACTCATTTTGACATCATTCTGCTCTAAATGAGGTGTGTCCGAGTGTGCGCGCACGCTTGTGTGTGAATCTCTGCGTGCATCTCTGTGTGTGAGCATTAAAGTGCATCTGTCTGCGTGCATTACTGTAGAGCTATAAGATGTAATAAGCTGTCAGAAACTTGCTTCCATGCTTTCAAGCATCTGAATGCTAATCAGACAGTGATTTGGTTGTTCTGTCTGTGCTCTCACGGCCAATCAGAGATGAAACTATTGTGCTGTGGAAACGCGCTGTGTGTCAGGCAGCAATTTCTCCCACAGCAAGCGACATTCAGCCAAGACCCCTGTAGACCCCTAAGACCAGGCGCTCCCCGGCTCTAAGACAATCATCAGCAACAGTCCTAAACATCTCAAATTAAAGTCTTGCAGTGATGGATGACTCTCAATCTCCTGAAGATATTGCATGCACTTCTTGTCTGAATGATGGGCAACTCCTCTCCACTCCACTTAGCAATTATTTATAAAGATTTGTCTCCGTTTGTCAGTTTTTTTCAGACCTGGCGTTTTTTTCTCGTCTCTGTGGTAGAAATACCCTGCAGAGGTAAAAGCTCGCACTTTCTGCAGCCCACTGATGCTGAGGCTTTTTCTGGAAAACAAACATAACTTCCCCTGTGGTATACGAATGTTGTCTGAAGCGGCGGTGAAAATAGCAGTAGGAAGGATGCGGTTACCTGATGATACAATTTTATATTGAGGACACAACTGTTTTGCCCTACTAGAAGACAAAGCAGTGAGCTCAGTGTGGAGTTCAGTTTAAGATAAAAGGTGAGGCAGGTCCTCCGAGACTCGACTGTGCAGTTTGAACACTGATTATTACTCATATCTGAGCGCTGCTGTAGCTCATATTAAATGTGTGGAAGATTCAAGAAAAACTGAAAACATTAAATGCTTTCTCACGCATTCGTTCCAAAATTGCACTTAAATCCCTTTTAGTTCACATCCACTTCGAAGATTTTCTCCAAAGTGAGGTCAGTTCCTTATCTACCCTTTTCTTTAATAAAACAATAATTCATAAATAAAGTAAACACGCT
Source organism: Atherinomorus stipes (assembly GCA_023101725.1). Classification (NCBI taxonomy): domain Eukaryota; kingdom Metazoa; phylum Chordata; class Actinopteri; order Atheriniformes; family Atherinidae; genus Atherinomorus; species Atherinomorus stipes. The sequence continues at coordinate 297,614 of JALJCO010001315.1, forward strand.
TTGAATACTGCATGCAGTCCTAAAATATCCCAAAGAGCCTGTGGCATTTATGTTGTACTGTAGAATATATTTGTGCCATCTCTTTGAGAAATTCACCACAGATTCTAAGCCAATAGTAGGCATGAACAGTTTGTCATAAAAACCACTGGAGGCCATGCATAGGCACAAGCACAAGTGGACAGAGGGAGATGATTTCATTGCCAGTGCATTTACACTATAATTTATAAGTTTTTCTCTGTTGTGTCTCCATATTTACAGAGCAGACGACGATCATTCCCTTCCTATGTCCAAAAAACAGGAAATAAGACAGTTATGTGCGATTTTCATCCTTTGCATTTCTGATGAAATGCTTTCAGTTTGACACACACTTAATTATCGGGGCTCATCCAAACAAACAGTCATCTCTGGCTTGCCTCAACTCTATAACCTTAAACACAACCTCACAGGCCCCCAGTAGCAACTTGGGAAAGATTTCCTGTCACATAGGTGAATGACTATTAGTTTAGTGACCCTAGAGGTAAAGTAAGATTGTAATGATTTCTACAGAGGGTGCCAGGGGGCTTTTCATTACAGGGGCTGAGGAGGGCTGCAGGAAAGTGTAAGGTAAAAACAAATGTGGAATTCTCCATTCTGGAGAACTGATTAAATCTGGCACAGGACTTCATGGCCACCATTATGTGCTTTTTCAGTATAGCTTTACTGAGTCAATACATTTTTCATTTGAGTCAGGGTCTTTAAAAACTTCAACATAGGGAGCAATCTATCAGTTAATCCTTAGGTAATGAGGTGACCACTAGCCAGTGTTATTTATACAGTTTGACATTAAAGCTGCACCTAATGATTCTGATTATCTGTCAGTCTGTTGTTTATCTTCCTTCACATTCGTCTTCAAAACAGGCCGTGACACACAGTCACTTATACTGTGACAGTTAGGGGTGTGAGAATTGATAGGATATATGCAATATTTTGTGTTGCGATATCATATTGATAATAAAAAGCACTGCATCGATGTTTTTACAAACGTAATCATGCAAGATCTCGTTCCGTTACAAAATCTCACAAGATCGCATTGTTCTGTCGCAAAATTTTTCAATACCTTGTTCCATTAGCCTGCCCAGCATGTAGAAAAGTCCCTGTTATTCTGGAAGAGCTTCATATCCCAGGATTCCTTTTAGAGTCACGTGACTACGGTGCTGCTGCTGCTACAGACTGACTTGCTTTGAAGCTTCTTATAATGTCTTGTTTTAAAGACCCATGACGTAGATTTTTGACCTTAAAAACATGCATTTATGACTCATTTTGATGGCACACACACATTCATTTTTTGAGCCATCACTGTCCAGCAGCGTCCCGAGGCTGAGAACCGAACTATGTAACTTTTCCATCGAGACATGGTTGTGACGTTGCAGCCGAGTATTGGTTGCGCACTGTGTCAGGTGCTAGCAAACAGATATGAACACACCAGTTGTTTGGAATGCACACCATGGTGGATTCCGCAAAGAAACTCAAAGAAACATTACCGGAGATATTGGGGGAAAAGACAAAGAGGATGAGGCAGAACAAGAGATTAGACAAGACTGTCTTTTACTGGCTGGAGTGAGCTCACAGTACAGGTAGGATGAAGGTGGATGCCAGTTCAGCTGTCGATACGGGGCGCATCACTGAGCAAACTGCTAAAAGTTACATTGTGGGTCTACAGTATAAAGTTAAGTTATCAAGTTGGCAGAAACATTGTAATTAGCCACATGTTGGCTAATACTTGCTAGTATCTGATATGTAGCAGCATTGTCGATGTTTAATGTGCCTTTGAAATGTAATTGTTTTGATGAAACAAAGAGTAACTCCACGTTATTTAAGTGAATGAATCACAACAGACGCACCATTCTTTACACGTCGCTTTGAGTGCTATGCTGTGAACACAATATTACAATACATTGTATCGCTGGTCATGTATCGTGATGCTTATTGGATCGCCAGATTCTTGCCAATATACACCCGTAATGACAATTCATTAAAAGCAACACATATCTGGTTCAGCGTCCTCAATGGTGGGTTGATAAACTGAGTAATTCTGTCAAAAGTAACACAAAAACATTTGTTTCCTTGTCAAACCAATTACTGTATATCTGTGGTGTGAATTTACAATCTTGAACCTTCTTTTAACACTGCAAGGTACAGAGCAAATCAAGGTTTTGTAAAAAAATAATCATATAATTCTATCTTCTTGTTGCTAAAATGCTCTATTTGGTCAAAATAATCTTAAGTAAAAAGCAATGCTAGCTTTGATCATTGGCAAAAATATATTGGAACCAGTATTTCCTCATTTCCTAAATGAAAAAGCCTCTGAAATGATTTTCATCTTCTCCTATGCGCCACATAAAAATTTTCCTTTTATTCATGGATGTCAAAAATCATCGTTGTTTCATTAAAAGAAAAAAAGGCAGTTCTTAAATGACATAATTCCCTGTGCTGCCGACACCAACTTTGTGTGAAGTACCTCTCACAAAGCATAACGTTTCCCATTTTGCTTAACACACTTGAGCAGGAGACCCTCCCCAGCATATAGACTACCATCAGTGCAATGCAGCATAAATGTTTTAGTCTATTTCCCATCTGTTCAGTAATCCCCTCACAGAATCTCACACTATATTCATGCATTATCAGTCCTGGATACTTTGGTGGATAGTGGATGAAGATTTATGAGGGTAAAATGAAAACTTTGCTTAAAAGCTAAAGGTATGCCAACAAACGGACAGGACATAAAGCATATGCACACATTAAATGCCGCATGTTTTATAATATCTGGGGTGTAATTCCAAGTCTTGGTGCAAAGAACGGCTTGTGTAGGTGCTAAAGGTTGATTTGAAATATCCACCATTGGCACCACATTTTCTTATGATGGCAGCTTATAAAGCCTCTGCTTTACTAAGTGAAACAGAACAGCAGCAGGTGGCTCATCATAAAGCCAACGTCAAAACTCAGTTGGACATGAAATACTAGTCTGTTCATTTATATCATCTTCATGCTCTGAGTATATATATTAGAATCAGACTTCAAGTCTTGTTACCAGCTGCTGATGTGATTGATGTCCCATAAGTGACAGCTATTGAATATCTGAAATAAGCTGCTAGACTTAATTAAATGCTGGACTGGGAGACTTTTAATGGAACCCAAAAATATCTCTCAACTTTCTTGAGCTACAAGCAGCAAAGAAAACCTACACACTGCAATGTTACATTTATTCTGTATAATTTCTTCTTTTTTGTCACTTAAAAAATGCTTTAAATAACAGACAATATGCAAAGTAATTTCACTTTACAAAGTGGAGATTTGAATCCAATCAAAACATTTGTTAGAACAAAACAGTCCAACTCTGTGGTGTGTTCTTAGATGAGAGCATAAGGACAAAGAAATACTTTCCACTGCATCCATTCAGGCTTATCTTCAGACAAATGCTTCTGTGGAAAATGTCACAGAGGAGATAGGGGGCATTGTTGTCTGTTTTATTTTTTTCTTATACAGAAGAGTGCCGGGCTAACAAAATTACCCATTCACCTCGACTGCAACTAAATCACTGTGACTCTTAAGGACATCTTTTTTCATGTACAGGCTTTTTTTTTTTTTTTTTTTTTACTTAACAACTTACCATTTCAAGCGGGTTTGGTCCTCATGCCTTATATAAACCATGAACCTGGCGAGTGATAAAGCATTGCACTTCTTCCATTAAATAGAATAAGAAATCATCCTGACAGACCCTAGATCTTGGCCTAGGTGAGTCTTCTTATGAGCGAGACTTCCTCAAGGTCAGCTTGATCGTGCTTTCTTCAGTGTGCAGCACTTGTGATGAATAGGACATAGAGTATGGGAGAGCGGATGTGAAGACCGGAGAAAAGAGTGATGAAGATTCTCACGTTTAATGTATTGTGTTTACCTGTAAATGGAGGCTGCAGAGCGCTGTGTGTCTCTTGGTTGTGACTGAGATTAAAGACAGCTGGACTTGAGTTTCTTATAACTGACTCTACATTGGTAATTTGTCATGGCTTTGAAGAATTAATATTTATAGTTACCTCTATACCAGTTACCAATGAAAAACTGGTAATTTTGAAATACAAATGAAGTTTGAAGACAATAAAGCTGGATACTGAGTTATTAGTTGCCCACAGAGGTTGCACCAGTAACTTCAAAGTGACTGTGGATCAGGGGAGGAGAGCTGCGGGCAGTGCAGTGGTACCTGGACCCAAGTCAAGGCTTGATCCACTCCAGCTGCTTGGCCTGGACCAAAGTCTAATGCTGAAAGGCGCCCACTCAAAAGCCCAAGGAAATGTAACTTGTGATGTGTCCCACATGCATGATGGTGATGTACCGTATAATGAAAAACACTTAAAATGAAGGCAGCCCCACCATGGAAGGTAGAAATATTGCTGTAATTTGCTCCAAATCAAACAAAAAAGAAAGAAAGGCAATTGAAAATGAGAGAATTTGAAAACTGTATGGATTACAGCACACATGCAGCTGTGTCAACAGCATCAGAGAAACCCTTCTGTCTTCAACTGGTGGCTGGAACTACAGCATGTGAGCAATATGGAACTGCAAAGAGCCGTGGAAAATAGACTCATGATACTCTTCAAATTAGTTGTAATTTAGCAATATCATTGTAATAATGTTTAGTCATAGTTTTGTCATTTGGATTATCAGTGTTGAAGACAGTGTTGTTTGCAATTCATCGATCCGGCGATGCATCACGATGGGTCGTGTGACGATTTGGCATCGATTAATTTGCCGTGATGCTTTTCCACGGAAAAAGAAACCATAAAAAAAAAAGTAGAAGGAACCATGACGTGCTCCCTGCCGCCGCCCGGACAGTTTAACGAGTGACACACAACAACAAGGATGGCTACCCCAGCAAAAGAGCCTGCAATAGTTTTGCCACCTGGGTATGGCTCACAATGTTTGGAAGTCGTTTTGGTTTAAAGGAATAGTTCACCCTCAGAATGATTTAACTTTATTTCCCACTTACCTTCATGGTGAGCAAGACTCTGGACCACTTTTTTAATATGTCAAATGCAGCCGGCGTTTAGGACGACTTCTCGTTTCCCCCAATAGAGTTCACCAGGGTCCGAGCCAAAAAGGTCCATAAAAGTCCACAAAAAATTGTCAATATTCCTCCATACTGCTCATCCCATGTAATCCAAGTGTCCTGAGTGGGTGGTGTCCAGAATTTACTCGAAACTACGTCATTTACTATATTTTTAGAGCCTAAAAAGGATTATCGTTTACTTTCATGAAGCGCGCACATGCACGGTCACGAAACTACGGAAGCCTCGGCGTTCAGAGCCTACTCTGCCGATAATTCAAGGGTAGAAGAAGAAATTCACTGTTTACATTGTGGTAAGAGCGCACTAGCTCTAGACAAACCTGGACAAACACAAGAGGCGTTGATTTTGATCTAAAAGAAAGAAAGAAAAAGAGAACGCGCGATCTCGTCTGCCGCAGCTTCCGTAGTTTCGTGAACGTGCATCGGCGTGCTTGCTAGGCATGCGATGTAGTCTTGTTTAGACCCTAAAAATATACTAAATGGCGTAGTTTCAAGTAAATTCTGGATGCTACCCACTCAGGACACTTGGATTACATGGGATGAGCAGTATGGAGGAATATTGACAATTTTCTGTGGACTTTTATGGACCTTTTTGGCTCGGACCCTGGTGAACTCTATTGGTGGGGGAAGGAGAAGTCATCCTAAATGCCGGCTGCATTTGACATATTAAAAAAATGGTCCAGAATCTTGCTCACCATCAGGGTAAGTGGAAAATAAAGTTAAATCATTCTGAGGGTGAACTATACCTGTAAGGAAAACTCTAACAAAACTCTGGACAAGACATTAAAATGAAGTACCTTTGTAATACAACGAACATGCTACAGCACCTCAAGCGATTCCATCCCGAGACAGAGAATGCACCGCCACCTGTCCCAGCCAACAGAGGACCATCTTTGATACGATCACTAAACTTCCCAGGAATTCGGAGAAAGCCCGTCGGATCACGCATGCAATAGGCCGATTCATTGGCACGGATTTGCAGCGTTATTCAGGGGCGAACAACAAGGCTTTCCGTAAAATACTGCTAGCCGCAGAGTCACGTTACAAATGCCCGCATCGCACCTGTTTTGCAACGTAGGAGGTCCCAAAAATCTACAACGATGCTAAAGAGAAGGTAAATATTTGTTGGCTATTTGTTTGTGCAAGTTACTCCCAGCAGCGTTGATGATGATTGGCTACAACGTCAGCCAATCTGAAGATTAGTAATCGGGGTATGTCCAGCAGCGTCCAATCCCAGGCAGGGGGCAGTGACAGGTGATTTGCATGAAAATACATGAAAGACAAGACGATTAGTCAAGGCAACAGCTGTAACAATTGACATGAAGGTAAACTTGACCGATTAAACCTAAAATGATTTTTGAACCAGGCTGTAAACATGATGTTTTTTGCTGTAATAGAATATTTGCAGTTCTGTTGGTGGATCACTTTGCATGCATTGGTCCATAGACCTCTGTATTTCTTAAGGTTCTGCTGAATGGTAGATTCTATCCACTTTTAGCATGCATTTTATTGTTTGTAAAGGGAAAATAATAAAAATAATAAAAAATAATAATATAGAAAATACCTTGTCCATGGGTGAAAATGACTTTACTATCAGTTTTAGTCAAGTGTAATGTATTTTGCTTTGTTAAGTGTTAAGAAACCAAGTCAGCAAACTTGCATCCGAGTTTAATGTGTGTTTTGTCACCACTCCAAGTACATCAGAGTAGAAGCACCACCACATATTACTGAACTTCCTGGGATCTGTTTTACAGTCCTTCATCTGAGCGGAGCTATGAGTAACACAGAGCCAAATTGAAAACAACGCCCTAAAGGCTTTGAGCTCTGAATTTGACAGCTGTGACCTAGCATGCTGAGTTTTCCTGATGAGCAAGGGTCTTTTGACTTCATTGTGTGAAAGATAAACAACAATGTGCTCAGTTGCCCTTCTGCAAGTGAGGCCTCATATAGTCCCGTTTCTTACCATTTACACAATCCACTGGACTGACAGATCCATCTCTTCTATATAAAGCCATAAATCACTTGAGTTATGTTTCATAAGAATTTAAAAACAAAAAAGTTTTTGATACAACTTTCAGTGATAAACTGCAACAGTGTATTCAAAGTTTAAACAGGGGTTATACCTTACATTCATCACTTGAATGTTGGGCTTGGGCCTGTTCAATATGTTAATCTCATTTCAATATTAAAAAAAAAAAGTAAAATTCAGCTATTTGTAAATTATAATGAAGTGCGATGAGTTTTACAAAGCTTACAAAGCAGCTAAAATTAAAGCTAAGTAGCAGTTAGTGTCCAAGAGGAAAATATGCCTATTACACACAATAATCACAATAATAGACCCATAATACACAATGTCCTGAGGGAGAAACATTTCAAATGTTGTATTAGCCAAAATTAGAGGTGCAACAGATCACAGTTGATCTGTGATCCGTATATAAACATCTCCACAGTTCAGTACGCACGTCATCTGCAGATATGAGAAAGGAAAAAAAAAAAGTCCCACTGCATCTGGTCAGTAAATGCCAATTCACCCTGTGACCATACACGCTGCGTTCTGCACGCGGCGCGGCCTCTGGAGCGAACTGTGACCTGTGAACGGTTTAGTTCACATTAGACATGCCACACAATGGAAGCATCTCAGAAATGTCTTAATATTTATGTCTTGTTCCGTATTTAGCGTCTCTCTGCTAAATAATAGGGGAGTAAATCGCGAGTTTGACCACAATATATGATATTGATACAGTGGATAACGATTAGATGTCTGCCGATATCTCAAATTCAGTCACAATATGATTTTGATTATGATTTAGGACCCACCGACTGATATAAAATATTATTACAAGAAATAAACAAGGTTATTGTTTCTTAAAGGATAAGCCTTTTTTTTTTTTTTTTTCAACCTGCACCTTACTGTATTTCTAGGAGTACATACGTGCATTTACTCACCGGTAAAATGTCTGCATCACTTTGACTCCTTTGGAAGATATTACGTTGAGTCGCCCTTTGGCATACATCTACAGTATACAATGGCAAAGACAGGGCAGCCTCTCTATAAGACATTATCTACAGCATAACTCCTTTATTCCATCAATGCTTTAAAGGTGCATTGCACAAATTTAAATTATTTTCTTTCCTCCACATGCTCTTACAATTGCCTGATGTGTAGAATGAGCCGATTTTTCTTCACTGCGGTGGTCTCTAATACTGTTTCTGAATGCTCAATACAAGATATTCAGGTACAAAGCCTCAAGGGGGCGCTTGTGGAGGAGACGAGCTGCACATACTAGTTTGTCTGGCCGCACTTACACCTGCACAGGTGTTGTGCACTGCAGGTCCATGCATGTTGAGACAACACTAACTGCTGCTAAAAGAAAGAGAGCAGGTGTCTCTCAAACCCCAACTCAGACTCCAGTAAGACATAGAAGAAAAATTTTGTCTTGTGAGACGAAGAGAGCCAAACTGGAGTCTGACCGGTGCCCATGGCAGAGGGGCGTTTTCTGGCACAACACCGGCGGCACCGGATTAAGACAGGAGTAAACAACCGAGCAGCTTTTTTTTTTCTTTTCTTTTTTTAATTTGAGGGAGCTCAAATCCAGTCTGGGAATAAAGCAGGACCCACAGTTGGCTTTCTTCTCGCTATCAAGGTAAATGTGATGTATGACGGAAAGTAGGATGCATAATATTGCAATGCTAAGTTTTTAGCATGGAAATGTGGCAATATGACAGCCATGACTGTTGACGGGGAAGAGATATCCACTTGTTGAATTTAGTTGATGCAGTAATTTTATATGGTAATCATGGTCTCAGCCTGTGAATTTAGATATCTGAACTACAAGCCAGCATTAGCCTGTTGTTACCGTTAGCATACAGTCCGTCAGTTTACTCAACGATCAAACCGTAAACAACTTGCAGATTTGTTCAGTAGACACCGTGGCTCTAACTCTGGGCTTAGACTGAACATAATGTGGGTTAAATTAGAGACCAACACAGTCGAAGCAGCTCATGCATGTTTACAACATGCTTGTGTCACTTCCACTTGTCGCCAGAGGGGACAAACTTCTGGAAAAAACCTGGAACTTGCGCTGTACTCCTTTAAGTAGAACGAACGAACAAACTACTATTACTATTGTCCTGCGAGTTCAGAGTTTAGCAAATTGTTTTTCTGTTTTTTTGTTGTTGCTGTTGTTTGGGTAGTAAGCTGTTCTTCTCAGCTGTACGACAAAAGCGTGCATTGGGAATGCACGGCCCTGAAGAGTGTTTAGACCACCCTGATACCTAACGGAAAGCTAAATCTGGACTCACAGGACAATAGTACTCGTTCGTTCATTCATTCTCCTTAAAGTATTGGTAAAAATCAAGGAGTTCTGCAACAGATAATGCCTTATAGAGAGGCTGCCCCGTCTATGCCATTATGTGGACGTGCACTGTAGGGCGACTTAATGTAATATCTTCCGAAGAAGAGTGATATAGAAATTTTACTGGTGAGTAAATGCACGTATATACTCCTAGAAATAAGGTCCAGGTTGAAAAAAAATAAAGTTATCCTTTAACATAACTAAGTTTTGCAGTACAATCTCCCTGTGTCGTAGCTATCCATCGCACAAGTGTAAACATGTATTTTATTGTGAAAATGTGTCAAACGACATCCAAAATAAAGCCATTCTCAAAATAAAAGTGGGTTTGATATTGATATTGGATTTTTGGATCCATTTGTGGTTGGAATCACCAACCTATTGATGTATCAAAATAGATCGATGTATTATTACAACCCTACTAAATATAGGCATTTTTTTGGTGGAGCAAGCTTCCAGAATGCTTTCAGCTCAGCAGTTCAGATAAGACCAAACAGGAAATCAGACAAGGGAGAAGCCCACGCACATATGCAATTGCTTAACTATGCAAACATTATGGGCCGGATTAATCAAGATCCAAATTTGCGTGTAGTAATTTGCCCACGCAATCTGGAATTTTGCGTGAAGGGCTGAACCTCAGTTTGTGAGTGATTTACCAAGAATGAAGGCGAAGATGACAGCATGTGCAAACGTGTTGGAAACGCCCCTGTATAAATTAGGTTTTGTGTGTTTTGAGGTTTGCAGCGAGGCAAAGTGCGAGAGACGACAGCGCAAAAGGAAATATGACGCCAGTCGCCAGATGAAGATGGAGATATTAGGAGGACAGAATAAACTAAAATGATTTCAAATAAGTATGATAAATATAAAAAAATGATACAACAGGTATCTGTGCAAAGCCTCATAAGTGGCTAATTTATGAGAACATGGATCAGGAGTTGCTGAACAAATAAAAGTGTCTGCAGCTCCAACATGGTCTCTATTACGCAGGAGGCGCGCACTTTAGCACAATGCCAACAGCTTCAGAGCTTGCGTTGCCAGGTGATGTGATCTATGCAGGTGCTAAAATCCAAGTTAAAACATGACATCGGCAAAAAGGGGAATAAAAAGACACAATTAATGCGGCTTTATTTCTCATTAAGCCGTACAGTGGCTGTAGACTTTAATTTATCCAGAATATTTCACACCTGTGTTAAATAGTGGTTTGCTGTATTGATTATTATTAAATTAACAATGAGAACTAAATACGCTGCCCTCACTGCTCATGAAAATCAGATGTGTGCGTGTCCAGGATTGTCCCTCTCAGAAGTTGCAGCCTTTTGTGCACAAAGCTGCAAGTTTCATCTGCTTTTCAGACGTACTAAAATAGACGCAAAAAACCAGCAAGGCAATGCGTCTCATGGATGATAAATCGCCTTGCCAGTGCTAAATTAATATATTTATATTTTTTCCTCCCATTACATGCATTTTTGCTTGTACAGTAAACGCCCCATATTGCATATTCATTACAGAAAAAGGTTAAGAAAGAGGATAAGAGGCGCTATTTAGCAAGTTTTAAAGACCGAACCCTTTTACCACGCTGCTAATAGATCAGTTTGTACATTTTTTGGTGTGTGCAGTGAGATAGCTCACGTTTTTATACACAAACCTTTGATGGATCCGGCCCTATGTGTTTCCCAGCTTTTTTTTTTTTTTTCTTTTCCCCCATCATGGACCACTGGCCATTTTTGTCACGGCTGTTATTGCATTAACTTGCAACAAACTAAAAAAAAAAATCATTATTTATTTGAAATCTGACAATGGATATTAATTAACATAAGGTTCACCATGTAATAAATACACCAGATTAATCCTTCCAGGCTACATTTATTCTGTCGACCCATTTTGTCATTTGTTCCATTATCATAATTTCTTCATCATAAATTTGTTTTTTAATAATTGAGTGGAATGAATCTTGAATTGAATGTTTTTAATTGGCAAAAATACTTAAATGAATAAGTTTAATTTGTCTTCTACTTTAAGAAAGAAAAATAAATGAATTAGCCAACAAATAATTCATTCACCTTGTAAACTTTTACGCATTTTATTCTTATCTGTGTTTAAACAAAAACAAAAAGCAAATACACTGCTTGTAGTACAAATACAATTAACCACTATATAAAATTAATGTTTAAGAGTACAAGGCTTTACAAGGCTTACTTCCCTGTTTCTGAGTTTCCTTTATCTTTCACCTCAAAGAAAAATAATTAAAGCATTTTTTCAGATGGTTTTGGGTGAGTGGTGATTATGCCTCCATATGGTATGCATGATAACAAAGTAAAAGAATAATAAAAAAGACAAATAACTGCTACATGAGAGTCATTCTGGAAGCACATGGATGATCTGCTATCTTATCACATGAACATGAATTACATAATTAACAGTTGCTCTGGGGAAATCATGATTTGATGGTTGAAGCTGCTGGAAAAAGGGTGCAGCATAAAGTCGCTACATTAGGCACATGATGCCTCACAGTGGCTGTTCATCAAAACTTAATCGTTTTTCTCCCCGTTTTAAAGAAATCTGTGGGTTGATCCTTTTTGTAATTAAACAGCAGACTATCACTGAAATGGGTTTGGCACCGTTCTACTTAATTCATTTTCCAGTATTTTATGAAAGCAATTTACTATGAACATGCACCTAACAGGCCCAATATCTAAACCACTTATGACAGGTTAGGTGAATGATACCAGTTGTTTTACAATGCACAACTCTGCAGGGAAACCTTGAGTTCCTGTGGATGCTATCTTCAAACATACCACCCACTTTAAAAGTGATGCAAACTGTGCACATACACCCTCAAGGCTACAATACTTCCTGACAGCGGCAGCCTCCTCTAGCAGAGCAATGTGGCCACCACTCTGCAAAAACTGCTCAAGAACGGCTTGTGGAATGTGACAAAGAACCCAAGGCATTGGCCCAGCTTCCCAACTCCCTAGATCCCAATCCGATAGAGCATCTGTGGGATGTGCCAAAACAAGCTTTATCCTCAGAGGTCCAATCCATGCCAGTACCCTGGTGCCAGACGTCAAGCCCCCCGGAGCTTCTATGCCCATGTTCTGAAGGGGTCAGAGCTGTTTTCATGGCACTTAGCAACATTAGGTTTAAAGCTAAAGCTAACTGGTACATTATGGTTATGTTCCATTTCACAAAATCAACTGTGTGTTACAAAAACGGTTTGAGATTTGGTGTCAATTAAATGATCAGAACACATGCTGAGATAGAGGTTCAAGTCAGATTAATGCAACAAAGCACAGAGGCAAGAAGTGAAAATATATTCCCTGCATTTCACCGAAGTATACTGGTGCAGATTTTGCAGCCTGCAGTAAGCTTAAAAAAAAAACACAATGTATATAACAGTTTTGTGTTCACTGCACTTCACAGAATTATGGAAGAACAGATTGTATTTTCCAGAGAAGATTTACCCATTCATTAAATTCACATTAATCTGCTCCAGTTTGAACACACAGCTTTTTAAAGTTTACTTGCTAACTGGAAGTGAATAAAGTCAAAGGGATGAAATGGGGAATGTGAACTTATTCATAAGCCTTTTATAACCATTGTCAGCATAAGACTCCATCTATTCAATATTTCAATACAGCTTGCAAAGACTGAAGTACAAACAGAGCGAGAGAGAAAGTTTCTCCCTGTGGGGCTTTTAAGACCAGAATTGTTGCCACACAGATCAAAAGATATTATAATATCTAAGATACTATATAGTCATTCTTAAAAACAGGTTAAAACAGAACCAATTCAGGATGAGGTTGCCATTTCTAAAAGGTAATCAATGCATTTCTGTAATTTCTTGTAAGCTTAATAAGAGACTCTATTGCCTTGAACAGGCTGTGTGCTGCGTAATGCGCTGCAATTCGGTGGCCGAATTTTCTGCAGAGTCCTATGAATGTAACGTTAAATGGCGCTGCATACGCATCCCCGACAGTTTTGATCCAGGAAGGAGATGGTTGCGATGGATTCAAACACTGCAAGGGATAGTTATGGATTCTTCTACTGTCAGCAAATGATCCAGATCAACTGAAAGACACTAAAAAGTGGCACTACGTAGAAAAAGTCTTTATCGGCGTAGTAAACAACATTATAGCATCCGTTTGTGCACGCTCCCGTACAGGCTTGGCTGATGGCTGCAGTTACCGTGGAGTGCCACTCGCAGCACTCGGGAATCTCATTTCTAAATCCTGCCTCTAGATTATTTAAACATTTTAATATTATTATGCATCAGCTGTGAAAGTAATGGGACTTATAAATGATCTGCCAATCATTTTTGCTCTCATCATTTGTCGATTGATTGTCAATCATTCTTACTGCATGCCGGAAAATGTCTGTAGACGCCGGTGTTGGGACTTGGCTAGTGCTCGTTGTCATAAAGACGCGGTTGAGGGAGGGAGCTATGAATCTAGCAGGCTAGTCATGTGCATGCAATTTATTCAAAAACTCGCTAACAGTCTCTGCTGTCTGAAATGCCACAAACATCTTCTATACTGCCTTTAACTGAGAAACCACTAAATGTAAGCTATGGCAAGTAAAAATTACAAAGAAAATAAAGAAAATAGAACTAGACATGATCAGATACAAGATTCAGAACATAAGTAAAATCACTATATAGCTCCACTGTGAACTAAATTCATTTAAATGTCCTAAATGAAAACTTGTTTTTTTCTTTACACTTACAATTTCAGCCAAAATACAGAATATTTGAGAAGAATCAAAAAGTGAATGGAAATACTTTTCACACACAAGAATGCTCTCTCTTTCTACAACTCAGTCAAAGCAAAGACCCCGGAGTCAGGGTCTGTGTTCATATGGTGTTTGAGGGTAAAATCAGTGAGCAACGCTATAACAGAAACCTCGGTTTTGGATTGGAAACTTCAGAGAGGAGAAAGGCAGTGTCTGTATGTCTATTTAGAGCTCCAACTGATCCTGACAACTTGTGTAGTGGGGTTGCACTTGCTGGGTGGGGCTTTCACAAGTCATAGGTGAAACCAGCACCAGCAAGAGAAAGTGATACACATGAGAAACGGTGTTTCCTTCTGGATGCCAAAATGACAGATGTAACAGTCACAAACTGTTTTCACTGTGATAACATGTAATCAGATTCTATAAACTTGAAAGCTTTTCTAAAGGTGTTAAATTTAGAGTGCACGACTAAACTTTGGCAGGTTTTATCAGTGAGGCACCTACAGCTGCCTCAGCATCCTACCTGTACTCTGAGCTTCCTCCAGCCAGTGAAAGTCAGACCAGTGTTGACTCTTCATCATTGGTCTGTCCATATCTCTTTTCCTTCCTTCCTTCCTCCTCTAATGTCCTCTTGTGTTTCTATGCTAAATTAGCCATGGTGCATGTTCTAAACAACCAGTGTTTATTGAAATCCAGTTAGTGGCATGTGACAAAAGGCTGTAAAGTGAAATGGGCTATAAAATGATGCAGCGTTCCAGTGAAGAAAAAAAAAAAAGTGTTCCTATGCCTCAAGATGCTGCTGCACGCCTCCAGGAATGATAATTAATGCCAGTGTCCAATCAAAATGAGTCAGAAAGACATCATTTTACAAAGTCCACATAGTGATGTAGTAAAATCATTTCACCAGTTTGACCAATAAACAGCGGGGTTCTGCCAAATCTGTCATGATCATAATGTAAAAACTAAAAGAAATGTAAATTTCCCACATCTGGCTGACCAAGGTAAAACAATACAGAGGAGTTTCGCTTAAAAGAGATGACTACTCTCCACTCAGAAATTTTACAAAGTTAACTGGGTTTGTCTCTAAAACCACTGATGCTATTCCAGGCATTTATCCGGGCGATATCACATGAAAGTAGATGTTTTTTTGTTTTTTTTTTTTCCTGCTTTGCTTTGTTTACCTGTACTGCTCTCATTTGAACTCGACCATGCTAAGAAGCAAAGCCTTCACTAGAGTCATTGGGTGACTGCAAACTGTATTTTTCAAGCCAGGTCAGTTGTTTTTCAATGAAAATTTAAAAAAAAAAAAAACAACTAATAATTAACAAAAACCTTTGGTGAAGCAGATTCTTCATTTGGAGGTGGCTTTAGACCAGGCCAGACTTCTCACGCAGCCAGAAGAGAAGTGAATGAGGAGTTAGTTTGCTAAATATCTCACTTTCCTGGGCAGAAAATCAATGAGATCTTTGCATTAAGCTCATGATTCTGGCACTTTGAGTGATATTAACCCTGATCATTATTTTATTGATGCTTTTCTTCACCAACATAAGCTGCCGTGGTGAGTTTAACAGTGCTGGAGGAGACTTTGATAAAAGGCTGAGGTGCTGGACACCGGGTGGAGCTCATTAGCATATTCATAGGTCAGTGACTAAATGAGAAGCTGTTGGTGAAAACTTGTGCATCCAATTTTATGTTAAACACAATTATTTTGAAGAATCCAAAACTGTTGCAGCAGTACTTCACACATAATATAAACAAAACCAACTAAACGTGGTTCTAAAGCAAATGTACTAAGAAAAGGCTATAGTAGCCTTTTTTTTTTTTCAAACAATGTTGAAAACAAAAGCTTTTGTGCCAGTTGTAAACATTCACTTCAAGGCAGTATCAGATCACATTAGCCAAACAGTGATGGGGGGGTTCTCCTAGATGTGAAATCAAATACCCTTTGCTGCCTTTTAACCAATGCTTTTGCAACCACAAGTTGAATCATCTTCCTTCTCCGAGCTATACCCATTTTTCTTTCATTATTCCTGTACTCCAAAGAAATTTTTTCATGCTCAGTCGGCATCAAGCACGTGCATTCATAAGGAATTGGACTGACCTTGATTATGATGATATGACCAGGCTTGCTGTAAATTCTAACAGGTTAAGTTTACTTGGAAAGAGAGCTAAGTGATTACCTTGGAAAAAGTAAGTAAATTTAATTGTGGAGATTATTGTGAAATTAGTATATTTCAGTGGCAGTACTTTTTTGAAGTTGTTACCATTTCATGCAGGGGTGCACAAGTCCAGTCCTCGAGTGCTACTATCGGGGATTATCACGCTTCGTGTTCCTGTTTCCGGAACTTGTAACATTTAAGCGCTTCCTGTTCCGGGCCAGTTCAACACTAGCTGCTCCATTCCACTTTGTAAGTCGGATAAACAACGCCAACCCTACTTAAATTTTCATGGATTCCCGACTGAAGCGATGCTAAGGAATTACTGCATCAAAGCGATTCACCGGGATGAAGGGCCGAACTTTATAATAAAACATGTTTGGGAGACGCGTTGGAGTGAGTGGAACCCTAACCCTAATGACAACCCGCCCACATTAGTGCAAACCACGCCCATTTTCATGACATGCCTCTGGGTCTGTGGCTGCAGTTGGGTATACTTGTTGGATTCAGCGGAAGCGGTTAAATGTTACAAGCTCCAGAAACAGGAACACAGAAGCGCGATAATCTCCTATCCTGCAATTTTTAGAGCATGCACTCTCCAACACACCTGAATCAAATGATTAATCCCCTCATGCACATGTCATTCATCTCTGCAGAGGCCTGTTAATGAGTCATTCATTTAATTCAGGTGTGTTGGAGAGGGTATGCAACCAAAATGTGCAGGATAGTAGCTCTTGAGGACTGGACTTGGGAACCCCTGATTTAAAGCATTTCATAGTTAAATTCAGATCAAGCTGTTACAACTTAAATACTTTAAGTCACAAGAACTTAATATATTCAACAAAACAAGTGGGCATTACACTAAAGGCACAGGTGCTCAAGGTCAGGGGAACAAATCAGTTATCAATAATACTCTAATTATACTTTCCTCAATGCATATTCAACAATCACATGGATAGAGTTCATCAGGCAAGTGCAGCACATTATGCTTGAAGGAATCTTCCGCTCAATATGTGCTGGAATCCCAATCTCATTGAGGAAGACCAGTGCATCCTGGCTCTGCACACTTTATAAATGTTAGACAGGGAGTGATGGGACTACGAGGACATTTTAAGGGGAATTTAGTTTTTTTGAGTGTTATGGTGTTGCATAATAGTGACGTCATCAAAGCCGCCACAATAAAAATGTCTGTAAATAAGAACAAATCACCACAAAAAAGCCGCTTCAAGCTCACAGGGGGATCTGACTAATGTTTCGCAACAAAACAGTGAAATGAAGGAGTGTGTGGCAGATAATGCCTTATTTAGAGGCTGCGTGCGGTTGCCCCATCACTTCCATTATTTTGGACATACGCTGATCTGGAGTAGATCTAAATGTCTCCTGAAGGAATTCAAGTTGCAGCTTAACTGTCTGGGCGAGTAAATGAATGTATTTCATGCTAGAAAATAGGTCCAGATTAAAAAAAAAAAACAAACGAACTTCCCCTTTACCTCAAGGTGCAAAGCAGAACAGAGGGTGCCGCAAAGCAAAATGGGAAATATGTAAATGAGCCCCATCTACCAGGAACCGTTATGTACAGGAGTTGTACACACCCAGAAAAAAACAAGTACATACAGTACTACTTGATAGATCAAGTAGCAGGTAGAAAACACAGAAAACTCAATGTGAATAAGTAACCACTGCTCTAATTAATCTCTAGTTAGGACACTGTTTGCATTTACAGTGTTGGATTATAATTAATTTGACTTGTATCGAACTTGTTTTGTATATATGCCATAACGTACCATACCATTAAAAACCATCATAACATTTAGAAGCAAACACTAAATGCTGTCATATTTACTTCTATTTGGTGCTTAAAAAATGTTCCATTCTCCTCACATCTGTGAGACATAAAACCTCAGTGCACCATCCTCTAATGTTCTTTACTTTGCCTTTGCATGCTGCACCATTATATACTATTGACCGAGGCAGACAGAGCCATTAAAGAAAAGACTAATTCTTAATCTGGGATATTGCTTTCTCATTATTCGCTCTCCCCCTGGCCTCCAGTGTGATAACCGTTTGATTAAGGCAGTTATGTCACTTGAGAGCCCGAAAGAGCCCACCTTTTAATATTACCTGGCTGACTCATTATGCCAGCACTGCTTGAGGCTAATCATGTTGAACTGTGATGCTTGATTACAAATACTGATGAGGCTTTTGTGACAACATTCAGGATAGCCTTCGGAATTCTTAAATATTAATCAATAAACAATGCAAATTAATTTTCCAAACACCACTTATGGAATTTTAGATACTGCTATGCACATGTGCTTAATTTGTATGTGGCGGGTTGCTGCTTTGAAATCAGTGTTTGCAGAAACATCACTGCAACTCAGAACTCACTCAGCTGCACAATAACAGCAAGTTACTTTGTCATACCTGCTATGCTTCGATTAAACACTGAAAATAGAGCTTGTGTCAGTTTAATTAAGTGCTGAAAAATACTGGTACTCAAGTAGCTCTCTAAATGCCTTCAGGTTCAGACCACTCCTGTTTTAACAGCGAGGCTCAGTCGAGGGTTCATTAGACTAGAGGACAGCCTGAAAAAAGAGAATCTCAGAAAGGCAGAGAAGCACGGCAGTAAAACTTCGCTCGGTGACAGAAACTCTCCAAGGAGCAGATTATCCAACAAACAGACACGTGTAGTTTATTTCCTTTTAAAAAGGAAACACTGAGTAAAGAGACACCAAAGTGCAGAATATAAAAACACACTACTGCTTTTAATTGAAATCACATCATCCTTGACTGTCTTTACACTCCCAGTCAGCTTTCTACATCATATGGTTTTCAGTAATCAGACAAATGTGGTGGCAAAAAGGAAAAAAAGTGATCAGAACCATTTCAAAAGAGATAATCCAACAGAGCAGCCACCTCTTAAGTCACTGACTCTCAAAGTGGTGCCTCACATATTTGCACAAAAAGGTACCACAGGTTAAAGTGGACCTTTTTGCAGGCACTTATCTCAGAGTAATATCAGCCAGCAGTGTAGAGTGCAAGGCTGCAAACATCAATAGCTTGCAGTGAAAATTGCTAAAGGGGAGGTAGATGGGACTCCATGAGGCGTATCATTTATATCACATGCTGTGGTCACCAAAGGCCGCCTCAGGCAAAAGCCTAAATGCTCCCTTTTACTCTCATTTCTTTGATCCTCATTAATTAATTAGATAATTATTACACCAAATTTCCACTGTGTGCTTTGTGCATAATAGCACATTAGTCTGTGACAATGTGATTTCACTACTAGCTTTCTAACAGCAGGAAAATCAATGAGTAGCGTTGAGGAAATGTTTACTGTGTGTCAACTCATCTTACATAAAACAGTCAGCACGCTGAGATATTTCTCAATCCAAAATTGGCATATGCAGCCATACACACACAGACTGATGAGCATAACCATTAGCCTTGTACATAAATAGATAGAAAACAAACAGCCATTAGCACAACCAATGTGATGATCATAACTATACATCAGTGAGCTCCAACTCCTAATGCTTTTTGAGTTTCCCTTTACCCTGATAATGAGACTCAGCTTAATGTGACCATGTGTCTAATCACCCACAACACCATGAGAGAAGTATTTTCCTTGCGTTTTCCTTGCTTTTATTTTGCAGCACAGTTGAGCAGAAAATGTTTGTGTTGCAGGAATAAAACTTTGACTAAAAACAGCAAGTTAAGCAGGGGAGGTTGACTTGAGGCCACAGCATGGTAACCAGGTATGAGGTTGATACTTCTGTTCATTTAACCCACTCACAGCTAATTCATTTTAGGTCCAATAACCTGGCAAAACCCACCATTTAATGAAATTAGGTCCAGAGTGCTTTGTTGGGAGACCTCATTTCAAGGACATAACATGAAAGGAGAAATCAGCCAGGATGTATTACTAAAATTCTATTAGTCTTCAAGGTATTATGCCATTCCATAGAGCTCACACCACATATAGGCACATAGGGTAAAACGTAGATGGGCAAGAGGAAATTGGATTGGTGTCTTTAATGTCAGAATACCGCTGTGAATAATACATCTTTCATCTGTCTCACAAAAAGATGTTGTTCTTATTTAAAACCAGTTTAGCCGCCTACAAAAATTCAGCTAAAGCAGCTCATTGTGTCTTGGCAGTTTCATTCAAGGGACCCAGTCTCTCTTTATGCTTATATTCTCACATATTTTCTAACTGCTAACCGCAAGATTATCACATAATACTAAAAGGCACCAATCCACAGTAAAATGATGCAACTACGACAATAAGAGAAAAAGAAATAATGTTTCATGTTGACAATTGTGCTGTGTGGTATGTGGCCTTTGAGGGTTACCATGTTGTATAGTGACTGTTGTGGTGGAAATTCTAATAAAGACCCAGATGAGGTGATCTTTGCAGAGTATGAAGTTTATTTTACAACCAGGTTGGAGAAGATACACGCAATCAGATTGTGAGCACCTTCTGAAGAAGTACTGGAGGAACATGTCTTTTAAACCAGTAACAGAGAGAAAAGCTGGAAACAGGGAGTTGAAGCTGTCTCAGTTGACAAGAATCACACATCCTCTGAGAAGTTGTAAGTGCTTCGTGTCTCATATCCCCACACATCCAGCTAGCAAACACATATCATAACTTCAGACATTCAAGGCCAGTTCAGAAGGAGAACACCTGGCAATTTTATCATTAGCTCAGCATCTTAAAAGAGAACAACATACTCGTATTTTATATTGGTGCAGAAATGACAACTGAAGGTATGCGCTGCAATTAAAAGTTAAAAATACACGAATGTATGTGCTCAGGAGCATAAACTCAGTGTGCTCATACTAAACTCAGTATGATTATAAAATTTCCATTACACTGTTTATAACAAACAACTAAAAATTAGCACTAAAATGTGCAACATATTGATTTGCTAGCAACGTCTAATTTGAAGCATTTTCCATCATGGGACATTTTTTTATGAACTGGTTTGTATGAAGACAGTTATCACTTCAATTGGGTCACAATGAATTGGCTTGAATTTATTGTCTGTAAGGTGCCTTGAGATTACTTTGTGGTGAATTGCCGCTATACAAATAAAGCTGAATGGATTTATTTGAAACACATATCTGAAAATTACTGCTTGTAAATTGATGCTCGAGTTAGACTGCTACCCACAAATGTTTCCGTGAAAATGTAGATCAGCTGGCATCTGAGTGTTTAAACATAAACAATAGTATTAAAGAAGCTCTGGGAGCTCTGGGTCTGTCATTTGGAAGCATATAACAAAAACATATAAACTGGACAATAAAAAGTAAAGCTCAATAGGTTATATTTTACTTCAATGCGTTCTAATAGACACAGTTCAAATTTTTCTGACACATATATGCTCATCTGAAGAAGCAGACCAGTGTAGAAGATCGTTGATCAGTAATGCAGATGTCCCATTTGGCTGCTGCAAAAGGGCTGCTCCCTGCACACCATTCCTTTCACAATCCCCCCCTTTTTTTTTCCAGAGTTGCATTGGAAGGAGATTTTCTTTTTTTTTTAAGTGCAAAATGGTACCACACCACAGGCATTGTCGTCACTCCTCAAATAAACTTGAGACAATTTCATTTGAGACAAAAGTTTGCTGTGCCAACAGTCTGACACCTAGAGCTAGAGGGAATATTGATTTTCAGACTCAAGGGGCATTTGTTTAACTATCCACACTCCAGCCTACACACATAATATAAAATCCATAAAAATGCAGAGTTGGGAAAATGTAACTATTTCTAATAATTAAACTAAGAGTCCAAGACAGGCAAAGATTCATACTGCTGACTGATTTTGGCCTATTTCAAGCTTCATCATCCAATGCAGTTAATAGAAAATTCAGCCTTGCTACATTTACATGAAAGCAGTGTGCTAAACACAAAAACTTTGGTTTAAACTGATATTTAAGCATGCTTTTCACTCAGATGTTCATTAATAAAACCAATAGAAAGCTCTCACAAAAAAAATGCTTCTGTGAGCAGTGCTGCTGAGCATTAGATGACAATTACAGGTGGGGGTTTATAACAAGGAAAAGGGGCGTGGATGAGAATATCATGATCTCACTATCCTCAACATTGTGTGGCATGTTAGCTTATCTGTCTTTTGGATCCATATTTGTCCTGCACGCATGTCCATCCTGACCTTCACACGGCTATCAGGTTAAGATTATCACTTTTTTTTTCCTTCTTCCAGAGGTTGTGCTGACAGTCCTGAAATAAAATGTCAAACGTTCGATCTGTGCATCACCCATCAATAGCTCCGTCCTCTGCCACGCAAGGTAATTAAGAGTCACACTGAACCTATGTACACAACGACTCTGCATAATAAATCTAAATGCAAATGTGCTGCTCTCTGTGCCAGGATTACAATGGACTCCCTGTCGTTACTCTGCATTTTTGTCTTCATTTGCTGCCACTGTGATTTTAGATTAAGGAAATTCAGTAGATCATAAAAGTAGATAAATTCTGTGGAGGAGAAATTGCCATCTCATTACCATCCATTTGTTTATACTGCTTTTTTTTTCCTTTGTTTTGTTTTGCAGACTACTTGATCGATTTCACTCATTGAATAATTGAACAGACATTTCTCTGCATGAAATTTACCTCATAATTTATTCTGAGTACAAGACGGTGCCGGACTTATTATCAAACTTGATCATTAGAAGTTATTAAAGTGTTACAATCCATTTAATCCCACTTGAAAGCACATCATAGGTACAGTATGATACTGGAAGAAGCAATATTCATCAACAGTCAAAAGCTAAAGAGAACATATTTTAGTTGAACGTTCCACATATCTATGATGAATGTAGCATTATCTTGACTATAACATGTAAAATGTACATAAATACCGGTAATGCAGTGTTTAGAGTATTTGATGCCAGATAAAATCAAATATTGCTGTATTTAAGGCCAAAACAGTCTTTTAACAACCTTGTACAAAAATATAATAAATAAGACGCTGTGAGGAGATGACTCCATTTATGGCAGCTTACATGAGAAATCAGCGCCATTGACAGAGAAGTAAAAAGATGGGACTAGCTGCTTTTGGTTAATTCATCTCTTTCAAAACTGTATCAAAAACATATGCCAGACAATTTACCATTACTGTGTCACATGTGGATTCAAGAACGTAGTCACAGCCAAGATCCATCCCAGTCCATTACTTCTCTACTGCATTCCTTCCTTAAAAATGCTCATATTAAAACTAGACACAGTGCAAATGTCAGTACTGATGGCAAAACAGGTGGAAAAAGCTTTTTCAAAACCTGACTGCTGGCAACTTTTCAGTGTTTTGTAAACTCATCTGTATTCAACAATGGTATAGGTAGTTCTGACTTGCACATTTGTTCTTTGGAGATTAGCCGAATATGCTGTAGGGTACAAATCATTGATTGTGTTTGCCTTAAGTATACTGTATACAATCATATAGTCCAGTGATTTCCCAGATTATAAAATGGCTGGAAGAATGTAGATAGGAGGAAAACCACACAAAGGTTTCATGTAAAACAAACATGGTGACTGCAAATCTGAAAACTCTGCTAAATATTCTCTTTACTTTAAACTAATATTTAGGTGTTTTGACTAGATGAATGCACAACAACAAACATTAAAACCCTTTTTTAAGATCCAAAAGGCAGCTTCAGACAGCGCAGTTAGTCTCCAGAGACTGTGAAATGTGTAATTAGCAATAACTGAGAAAGCCCATTTACACCTATCAGGACCTTCTACGGGTACTGATAGGACCCATAGAGTTGGCATTTCTGATTTCTTTTCTCCATTTTCTGCTTTGTTTTAGAAGGTAAGGGCAATCTTCATTGGAAATTCTCCCTTTCTGACACCTGTGGGAAGATTAAAATCGTTCTGACTCTCACAGCAGAACAAATGCACCACCAGACTCACAACCCTCAAAAAAGATGTTTCTCATACTCTCTCCTCAGTGTTGATTAAATCCACCAGTTAGCACTGGCTCTCACTGAGAACATTTGATCACAATTGAAAATCTTATGCTGAACAAAATAGGTTTACATTACTAGCTGGGAAATAAGCACAAAAGTGTTGATCATTTTGAACAATGCACTGCGGTAGTTTTGTAACAAGTGGTTCATTTCTTAAATAATCCCTTCTGAAAGCCTCCCTTTTAACAAGAGATTGAAGTGGGGTGAAATTCTGTCTCATTTATACATCCTAAGCCTTACAAATTTGCAAGATGGAATAAAATCTATTAAGTATTTAAATTTATGGCTGAAAAAGAAAAGAGATTGTACTGAGGTGAGTTTTTTTTTCCGAGTTTTTCCACTGAGATTCAACATTCTTGTAAGAGTAGATTTCTATCTAACCTAGACCAGAACAAGATCTGGCATTTTGCTTTGACCTTTTAATAAACTACAACTGAAAATCGAAGCACATTTCTTGACACTTAAAATTTATCGACGGAGATAGAGAGCGCAATAATGTAATAGTTAGAATGGATTGTCCACCATTTCTGAGTTGCAGGCTATTTTTGTGACAGACTCATGAGCGGCAGATTTGTTTCATTCCAGACAAATGTGGTAGACGGCTAAGAAATGAATGATATGGATTAGAAATTCCACAGCTATGAGTTCTCTAATGAAAAGGATATGATAAAAAGCCACAGCGAGCAACCTTGACCACCATGATCAAGTGCAATCGAGTAGCAATGAATAAATAGTAACGAGCAGAGGAAAA
Source organism: Atherinomorus stipes (assembly GCA_023101725.1). Lineage (NCBI taxonomy): Eukaryota > Metazoa > Chordata > Actinopteri > Atheriniformes > Atherinidae > Atherinomorus > Atherinomorus stipes. The sequence continues at coordinate 322,687 of JALJCO010001315.1, forward strand.
TTATTGCATCACAACAACACTTGGGTTTGGAGTTACACAAGGACAGAGCTCAGCTCCTGTGTTGGTGTGGTGTTGAGGAGGAGGAGATAGGAGAAAGCAACTCACCAGGTGTCACTCAGGACTATATCCATGCAGGGGAAATTGATGATGGGGCAAGGAGGGAGGCAGAAATGATGAATTCTTTCACTGTCACCAATACATATCAGTGTAGGATAGCTGTGGTATCACTCTGTGCATTTCCAAATTCCATGTGTATCAATGCAAGATTGCAGCATAGAAAAAATTGCCAAGGTTTTACTTCACATATGCATCCGTGTGCATTACTTCCCATTTTATTTGAAAGGAAAATCCATAATTTCATTGGACTTAACAACTGCATCAAGGGTGCACCACCACCAATCCATAACTCAGCTGACTGCATGTTGTAATGTCACAATGTGGAGATTTTCCTCACAAGGTTTTAGTTTTGTACCACTCTGTGTGTCAGAATTTCTTCGAAAGGCTATATTTTTGTCCAATTAGTGATGTCTGGTTGTACAACACAACAACATGGCAAGCAGTCTTCAATAGGAGTTCCATTTCCATATAACCAAGGTAGAATAGGAGAAGGAAAACACATCTCAATAGTGCACATGCTGTGCCAGAAGCATCATCCTGGTGGAAAAAGGGACAGTTAAAATTTGCATTTAGATTACTGCAGTAATAGAAAGACCATGGCGATGAATCTCGCTCTGAAAAAGAGACTAATGTGGTTGCATTTTGAATAAAATTGTAGAGTTAAACACTCAGGTTGAATATGTGGAAAGATGAGCAATAGAATCACAATCCATATTTAAACAGTACTAGCTAAGCCCTACACTCAAACATGTGGAAAATGTATTCAAGTATAAGAAACAAAAGGTTACAGTGATGAATGTAACTGAACTGGCTCTTCTGCATACATCTGCACACTCCTCTGTAAACATTACCATTGTTAACATGAACTTTTTTTTCATATGCAATCCATAAAAGACGACATGAGAAATCAGACACCGTATTTCAGTCACATGAGGCAGTTGCATCACATGCTGATTTTCATATTCGTGAGCATCACATTATTAGTGCATACCAAGGTGGCTTAATTTGTTTTAAGTCATTCCTCACCTTTCAGTCACAAAAAATCAGCACAACACTAGCAAAACCACTGAATCCAGCAACACCTCCTCCACATATGCACACTTTTTAAAACAACCAGATGAGACTTTCAAAGAATGAGAATTTCTTCATTAGTTGTAGACATGGACGTGGGAGGAAGAAAGTAAAACAGACATAACTGAATATGAGTTAGAAAAGATCAATTCAGCATAAACCTATTTCATACTTACTTTTCAAGTTGAAAATGAATTTTAAAGTGCGAACCAGCAAGGTGGCCATTACTCCAAAGCACCTGCATTAGTGGCTTTAATTTTTAATTTCAGTCTGAGATATATGTGTGCAACACAAGCCTCAATTTAGTGTCAGATTCCATTAGTATCCTGATGACTGCAGAGGTGGAGATTTTAGCATTTACTGTAAGCCTCAGTGAATAACAATGTTCAAAGACTTACAATTCATTTATTTGTATGCACTCAAAGCAACAGTTCAGACGGTGCATTCAGCATATCTGCAAAGATGTATTTCACAACAACTTAAGGGGAGCTTTTCTCACTTGGTGGGAAATGATTGTCATCTATTCTCAGCATCAACATGAATACTGTGAATACTGCATTTGGTTTACAGATCATTAATATGAAAACCTTTTTATCTTAATTCTGAATATAAGATGCGCCATTTTAATAACAGTCTAGAATAGCTTTGAATTTAAACATCACCCAAAAATAAAAATAAGAAAACAAACAAAAGAAAGAAGAAACAACCAGCAGGAGGAAGTGGGAGGGGGTTGAATTGTTAATCATAGTGCCTCCACAACTGTTCATTAGAACAAATACAAACCCCCTTAAATATGCCAGAAATGTGGAAATGGCTGGTTCTTTCTCAGGACTTCAGAGACTATTTCGCCCCGATTCTTCCTCCCTCTGTCTCTCTCATTTCTAATTTATTGCCATCTGCTCAGCCTGGGTGTAAATCTGAACGCAGACTGACTTGCTCGCCCAGGCTTTATCTGTTAACATTTAGCAATGTCTAATTAAGCAAAAATGGGAATTGCATTGGCTGAAATATGCTGCGGCTGGGTAATGACAGTCATAACAGTTTGGGATATGTGTCTGTCACAGCAAGCAAATGCACTTATTAGATCAGGGTAATTAGAAGAAGGAAACTGCTATAATGGGTGAGAGCCATTCGGGTGCGATTAGAGAGGCCAACATGCAGAATATACCAGCCGTTTATCCTCTGACATTTCCGCTGCTCAAATTGATGAGGGTCACAAAAAGTAAACTTAGTATTTGATCATTTAATGTACTACACTCACTAAAAGGTTGATGAAAAATAGTGATGCGCATTTTGAAAAATTTCAACCGATACGAATAACCTATAATATTCTGCTTCTTATGGACGACACCATATTAAAGCTGAAAGAAATGTAAAATTAGAAAATTAGAAAAATACTTCTGCTGAACATCCAGTAGTTGCCAGGGACATAATTCTTTATGGTGGGTGTGGCCTTATGTTGTTCCCATGCCCCACGGATAAAAGAAAGAAAACAACAAAAAACCCCAAACAAACAGCATTCAAAGGGGTCGCCACCAAAAAGCACGTCTTATATATTGGTTAAATAAACCGGTCGATATCGGGCTGATCTTAGTAGTCAGCTCTAAGACCGATAATGGCGAATGCTGATATCGGGCCGATGATACCATGCATTATTTTTATACCTATTTTTCTATAATGTGCCACACCATGACATACAGTATATCAGCTTAACAGAAAACTGAGCAAAATAAAATATGATAAAATAAAATTAAATAAATAAGATAAAATATCAAAATAGCCAAACAAGTGTAACAAAGCAAGAATGCGTAGTGTGTATTTCAATGCTCTTAAATCCCCCTGCTACCCTCTCCCCCACCATGCGACCCTAAAGAAGAAAAAAAAATCAAAAATAGATGAATAATCAAATAAATAAATCCTCATGAACACTTTCAAATCTATATTTTAAACAATCTCTCTTGCATTTTTTTTTTTATTTCATATATGTATCTAAAATAACGCATTAGTGGCAATTATGTAATTCATGCATCTCAAAACAGACTGGGCTTAATGCAGGACTTTCAGAGCTGAGCAGTTGATTACATTCTATTAGGTATGCACCATTTTGTCCTCTAACTGCAACAAAAAAAGAAAAAGCAATCAAGTTCTGACTTAACTGCATTTTGTGCATAAGATTGGCTCAATTGCTGCATTATCTTATCAGCTGTCACTGTTCTATTGCCAAGAACAACACAACACGGCGGGGTTTGCAAAATTAAATATTTTAACTCCATGTTGTGTTGATTGGTTTCCTGAGTTTCAAAGTTGAGCAGATAGAAAAACCATCTTGAAGTAATTAACCCATAAACTCCATCTAGTCAAAATATAGTTTTTAATCTAAATTATACTATGGCTTGCTGAACACAAGTACAAACTTTTAAACATTTTTACTGGCTGCAGCAGATTCTAATTTAATAAGAAGTATGATGGGAAAAATGTGGATTTCATACAATAAGATTTGTTCAATTAAAACAGTTCAAGCATTTCTGGTTAATTGAATACAAGATAAATATACATTCCTATATAAGTTACATAAATTTAAGGAAAAGGAAAAAAAGTTTCCTGGATTTCAGGGTTGTTAAATTGAAGTTCAGCATCTAATGCAGTTCCACAGATCACAGTCCCACAATTTAAACATGTCCCTCTTCACCTAAAGGAGAAAAAGTGCTTAATCAATTCCCTGCTGACATGTCTTTTCAAAAACTTACATCTTACAGTGGTCTTTACTGCCTTCAGCAGAATTTACAGGCACACACTATAACAGGGTTCAAAAGTCAACCTTTGAGTTTTCCCTTCACTTGTTCAAACTAAAGTAGAAGCTGCAGTGATGCCTGAGTTTGCACCATATACCTTGTAAAAGCAGGCTGAACATGATTCAATTTAACTTGGGTTTGCCGTAAAGCTGAGCGTGGACAGGTCTCTACAGTCACATCTTTCATTTTAACGTACACCCATTCCGTTCAGAGAATGCCAGAACCTAACATTCAAACAGGAGCTCATTATCGGTTTTCTGCTTTTCAACTATTAGAAACAATTAACTTTTGTACCCCACATGTATGTCATCTCTATCATACCCCGTTTGAAAAGGAAAATCTACATTCACATCATGGTTTGCCCATGTGAATTTGTGGCTTTATTTCCCCTTTAATCATAACCTTTCATAGTAGTGATATCCGTTGCATCATAAAATTTGTTGGCAGGGGATCCAGACATGCTCACTCTGGGGAGAGCTGAGTCAGTGTGATGCTTCTTTATTGCCTCGGGCCAGTTTTGTCTCTATAGCTATACCCGCCATATCTTCAGAGGGGAAAAGTTCAGTTTCTAACAGAGAGGCAACCTTCGTTCAGTAGGACATGCAGCTAATTTATTTTTCATCATCACAGGATAAAATTCAAGGTGATTAACCATCTCAAAGGGCTCAATGATATAAAGACCGCAAATTCCCAAATGTACAGTAACTGATTAAACTATCACTACTTTGGATAACATCGTTCTTCTTAAATGAAAAGTGCCATAACAAATATTGCAAAGTACAGAAAGAATAAGTAATTAACAGTTGTACTAAAACCCTGGAAAAGGAAAACCTTTCCCAAAAGCTCAAAGCCACTTAATTTACAAGATCACAACCAAAATTATTTGTGACTGAACTTGAATTATTTTTTTTTTTTTTTAAAAAGGCAGTCAACAACAAATTTGTTCATCTGCAGCTCTGGACACATTACAGTTACCTGGGTTCAGCCTGTCAAGTTTGTCTACTTCACTGAGACACATTTAACTTTTTCACAATAGTAAACACTTTCCTGCATATGGAACAGTTCTAAAACTTGAGTTATGAAACACACCTTGGTTTGAAAATCTATAATCAAAACTGTCAACAGTCTGTGACACAACTGTTACTGAAATATGGGCACTGCTGCAAATATTTTAGATGCAGACGCTGAAAGGTGAAGCCTTACAACAGTCTAGTTCTCTGTAAACATTCTGTCAAATAGGGAATAGGAGGCAGGAAAAATGCATAAACTCTGAGTAGCAATCAGTTTCTGACCCCGGGAAGAATGGCACATACATCTCACCATCTCACCAAAGCAGAAAGGTGCCCACATTACTTTTTCTGTGTGAGAGAACGAGTCTGATTAAACCGAAGGCTTTGCTTGCTTGTGCAGTCCTACTTTGTGAAGACAACTGATTAGCAAACAATGTGAACTGACCAAGCTTGCAGTTGTCCACATTAGGGGTGGGCAAAATCGTATCGTTTGTGATAATACCGCTAGTTTTTTTGACACCGGTAGAAAATCTAAAACCGTGATAACACATGATCACGCATTTTCGGCCTGATAATGTCATTCAATCACACCTCAACCCTGCAGCATCTGTTTCCCATCATTGACTCAGTCGTGACAGTTATATTGTTCGTCCCACACAATCCTGGGAAATGAATCATTTTACATTGGACATCAAAAAATGTTAACTGAAGCTGCATTGCTGCCTCACAGCAGGGATAAGCTGTCAGAAATCCGTGCTGCACATGAACGCAGCGGCGACGGGGAGAGAGGCAGAGCCGACAGGCAGGTGAACCTGCATGGGCTGATGTTTGTAAATGTCAAGTTGCATTTTACATCTATACCCAGTTTGTGTTGCTAAGTATGTAAAAAAATTAAATGAAATGATGATTAAAGTAGTTAAAATAGCTAAACTTGAAGCATTTTATCTGTAAAATTCCATATGCAGCAGTAATATTAACACATATGCGTAATAATGTTAATAAACCATGACACAGTATGGAACTGTAGAGGCTTTATTAAAAGTGGGTATGAGTGAAAGGATTTTACAGAAGCTCTGACTTCTCAATAAGACATCAATATCGTCTGTGATATTGTCATCGAGGTATTTTGGAAAATATATTGTGATATACTTTTTTGGCAATATTGCCCACGCCTAGTCCACATGGCCAATCACTGAACAATGTAGCTCTAAGAGGTGTTAAACGAGGTGCAACACTGTTCAGAACATAATATTTATCATTGCAGCCATCTGAGTCTGTCAAGCCCTTTAACTCCTTGCAAGTAAAGCAAGCATGAGTAACTAGATTTTTATTTTTTGGGCTGGTTCTCAGTAACCCTTTCCACAGTTCATGAAAGCTTGTTACATTCTCCACAAGAAGCAAGAACTTTGTTCTTGTTCTTGAGGCTGCAAGAACAAGAAAAAAGTTCTTGTTCGGCAGGGCATACTTATACTCCCCGAGAAAAAAATATCCCGATGTCCCTCCGCCCACAGCAATTGTACGCTGAATAGTAGTGGTCGATAGATGGCAGAAGCACGGGATTGATGCATCTGGATAGTCAAAGCCGCAGAAGAAGAAGAAGACGCGCTAAGCATTTTGGGAACCAGATCCAAACAAGTAACAACAACACTTTGGTAGCACGCTAAAGGCAGCTATGGCAGTTTATAAGTTGATGGAGGAAGAAGAACAAGAGGAAAGAAACATGTTCGGTGCTCGGCTTCCTCCCAGCAAAATAAAGGTTCCGGCTTGTTCATAACCACGCCCTTCAAGTTTCTGACCAATCATGTAATACTTCTCGGAGCCCCCACGAGAAGAAAGTTCTGCCCGGCCGAGGGGACGAGAACAAGCCGCACGTTGTCCTCAAACACGTCCGCGAGAACAAAATGACATTCTCGCGGCTCCGAGAACAAGAAAAAAGTTCTCGCTTCTCGTTGAGTATGTAACAAGCTTAAACACTAGTAACTAGTAAAGTAATTTTAATCAATAAAACAACAACAACAACAAAAAGATGCATTTAAAAGTGTACAATTTTTTGTCCTGTTTTTTTGTTTCTGACTTTAACCCAAAACAGATTTAACCAAATTCTTTACTGCCAGGACCTCTATTACATAGCAGAATAACAATCCAGAAACAAAGCTCTTTAAAGACACAGTTGGAAAATGCTGTGCACAGACAAAAGTGAAACATTCAGGACATGCAGGACTTGCTGCTAAAGTGCAGGACCAACAGGCTCAAACACTCATTTGTTCATGCAGCCATTGTTCTTCTAAACGAGTAACTAACCTGTCATGTTGTTGTTTCCTATCTGTTGTCTTTGTTGTTGACTGGGTGACTGTTGTTGTTTAATTGTGTTTTAGCACTGCTAGTTGCACAAAAAATTGTCCTACGGGGACAATAAAGATTCCTTGAACCTTGAACCTTGAACATTCAAACAATTTTTTAAAAGCAAAAACAACCATGAAACGAAATGAAAAAAGGCACCAGCTCAAACCAAGTTAAAAGTGACTGGGGGAAAAAAACGTGTTTTAAGAGACAACTTCAAAGACCAGAAAGCAAATCGGCCTGCCTGGTGTGTGAGAAAGGTAGCCCATTCCACAGTTTCAGAAGTTTAAAAGTCAATCCATCCATTCACTCATTCTCTGCCACTCCATTCTCTGTGGAGTTGGGTTACAGGGGCAGTAGCCTAAGCAGAGAGGCCAAGACTTCCTTTTCCCCGGCCACCTCTTCAAGTGTTCCCAGCAGGAATCCCAAGGATTTCCCAAACCAGACATAGACCATTAAGCAGGTCTGGGTTTGGGACTTCCCCAGGGCGTCCTCCCAGGCCCATTGTCTACCAAGCTGGTTCCAGTGCTGGTTCGGAGCCAGAGATTGGTCCTGGCTCCCAAAACTGGTTCTAAACAAGCACAAACCTTTTGCTGGGCAAGAGCAAAGAACTGCTTCATGGAGCTTGCATCAGTGGTTGGGGGTGGGGATACCTGCCCAACATAAGAGTGTTTACACGTGGATTGTGATCTTCAAGCCAGCAGTGTAATGGATTAAAGAAAAAAACTAAACCATTTCAAGATGGAGACCCGAAAGAACTTGGAGATTGCCACATAAAGAAGATACCATCCACCACCGCTGGGTTCAGCTATGTTTTCTGTTCCTGAATCACATAACCAGCAGTGGAAAAGTCCCTCTCACTGGCTGTGCTGGTGAAGCGAAATGCTGAGCTGAATGGGTCATCCTGGTCCCTGAGAGCCTCAGTAAAACACATCATGTCCAAACCAAGTAATTAAAATTTGTATTCTTACCTGCAACCCACCTGCACCCGTAAAATTTGCTTTGGCATTTTTACCTGCAAAACACGAGTACCTGGCCTACCATAAGACTCTGCTTTGAACAGCTACGGAGGGAGATGATTGAAGCTGGCTACCACCGTAGCATCAACCAACTAGTTAGTTATATAAGCTGAAAATATATTCAGGAATCAAAAAAAGGAAACACAGAAATGGGAATGCAGGAACAGTGACCAAAACCTGTGGCTAAAAGACCAGAAGCAACAACTCAGACTCAGTTCTGTGACTTTAAAACAATGCTACCTCAAGGATGTTGTGCTTGTCTGGGAACAATTTTGACAAGCACTAAATTTTCGTCAAGACCTTAGAAAAAAAGAGCTTAGAGATTGGCCTAAAATTCAAGAAGAACAGGGGACTCAGCTGTGGGGTGAATTAATGCACACTGTGTGGATACCAAGGACGCTGCTGCAGCCCTACTTCTGATGAGCTTCCACTATTCAGTATCTGGGGAAAAGGGGAAAAAATGTAATGTCATGAATGAAATGAAATAAAATATATTGATTTTTCTTGAAAAGTAAATAATGCACTGTGTTGTAAGATTGGGTTACTTTCTTCTAGTAGCAATAGGGAAAAAGTTTTAAAGAAATAATACTAATAAACAAAGCATGTACAGAAATTCTGCATCAACTCAGAGAACAGCAGGAATTTTAAGCAGCTGAAATTACAGGGTCAAAGATTTGTTGTAGCTCTGCATGCTGGAGAAGTGTCTGACTGGATGACAGCAGTTGCATGTGCACCAGTGGTGCTCCACAGCTGCCCTGGGGCAACAGTGCCGTTTTATTTCATCTCGGTAGCTGCCCGTCTTTCACTGCTCCAGAGTCAGATCAGGCATGTCTCTTGACTGAGAATATTTGTATCTGTCAAAACTTCTGATGTCAAAGACCAGATAAAAGAAAGAAGAATGATGGTTTATAATGGATATTGAAAACTTTTAAGAAAAAAAGAAAAGTAATGTTTTAGTTCTTTACTGTGTGTGAAGTATATAAACACTGTAAGCTCTAGTATGACAAACAATGGGCGAGCATAGAATAAAATGGATTTTTTTTTTAAAAACAGAATCTCAAATGTCCAATCTTCTGTATGAGGAGCAACAGTGGAGGTTAAAAAAATGGAAAAGTGGGACTGATACAATTGTCTGACATAAATGTCTTAAAGCTAGGGTTAGCAATGCTGGAAAAACGGTTCAAGCAAGCAACATTTAAAAAAGAACACAGCACCCGAAACCACGCCCTCAGAGTACAGGGGTGTGTGTTTTACAAGCAGGTTAACCGATAACAGCCGAGTGGATAGCTCATTTGCTTGCTAGTAAACAGCTGATGAACCACGTTTCTAAAGGCCTTATCACTCTAACCTGACTCCCGCCACCTGGTATTTGCAATACCATCTGGGGAGGGAGTTAACCCGATGTCATTTCAAATTAGTCTTTTTTTTCTAAAACTCTTGCATGTGATTGGATAGAAGATCTGTCCGTCATCTTGACTGACACGCTACTTCAGCCACTCACGTTGAACCGAATGACGCAACCCGTGACGCAACTCAGAGCGACACCAGAGCCACCACGCATAGAGGATCGAGTTATCAAAACATGTTATCAAGCTCAAAAAGCTTCAGTCAAACAACATGGCGGCGGCGGCGACAGCTAGTACGAGCGGTGTACAGTCTGTGAACGACTTTTGTCGAATGTGCAAAGAAAACCTCCGGCCAAAACGCCGCCCATCCTTCAAAAGTCCCACCCGCGATTAGTGATTGGCTCCTATTATTCTCTAACCAGACGAAATCACCTATAACTGTCGCCTTACTCAGATGGAGTGCGTGAGGAAAGGGAACGCCCCCGCGTGTACTTGTTGAACGCACCCAGATGATGTAAATCAGGTTATTATCACTCACCTCCAAAAATCCACACTGCAAACGTCAACTCCTCCAAGACTTGATCCTTATCTGTTGTTTTTTGGTGCAGCAGCAGTTAGCAGTCCGTTAGCTATATTTGTTTACAGTGAGCAGCGCACAGAGAGGTGCACGTGGGGAGGAGGGACAGGGAGGGAACAGAGACAAGACATAAAGGCATTGATTGGTTCTTCCCATACGGTGTGAAAGACCAATTCCTGCCTTTTGGTGCAGATGGCAGGATTTGTTCAGAATTTATACAGAGCTGCAGTTCTCACAGAAGTCTGACTATTTTCCCTCCCTTGTATAAATACATAATGTATGCTATTGTCATGATGGAAGGACCATTTCACCCAGTATAGGAAAAAGTGTTTCTGAACAGGATAACCAACTCTGGCTATACTACGATACTACTACTACTATACTTTGGAGTTATTGGTCAATAGAAATCCCATATGAACATAAAAGATAACATTTGTTGTACTTTGTGGCAACTAAGTATAATTTATTAATAATCATTTGCACTGATTTCTTACCGTTGATTGTCAGCCGTTATTCCACCATGAACAGTGTATGCTATGAAACTATGTCCAGTAAAAGTGTACTCATTCAACATTTTTCTGTGCTGGGTTCTGCTCAGACCCAACACAATACTATGCAAAGGTTTCAGGGACCATACTTTTTCTGTAGAAGATTTTAGTTCTAGGCCATAAGACATTCTTAGAATGGTTTGAGACTTAAAGGCAGGGTGGATGATGTTTTCCAGGAGCATTTTTTACTACATTGCTTAAAATCTTCTTCACACCACAATTGTAACGGCCCATGCTTATAAATTGAATGATTTTATGTCCATCAAACTCAACTGTCATTTGTGCCCCTCCCACCCTCCCAGCACGCGCACCCTTGCAAATCACCATGAGCATCTCACAGTGTACACGAACATAACTGCTTGCTGCTGTGATCTTTGCAGCTGTTTGCTCTTAAATTCCACTGAAAAGAAAAATAAAAAAACTGATGGGGATCAAATCATGGAAGTTTTGACGTTTGCAGTTTGGATGTTTTACACCCCAGAACGAGTTGGAGGTGAGTGAATTATCACTTTTAGAAACGTGGTTCCTCAGCTGTTTACTAGCTAGCTAACAAGCTATCCACTCGGCTGTTCCTGGTTATGTTTGCCGACAACCGCTGGCGGGCATGTTCCTGCGCTCTGGAGGCGTGATTTTGGTGGGCGTATTTTTTTAAATGTAGGTTGCTCGAACTGTTTTTCCAGGATCCCCTACCCTGCCTTTAAGTTGTTTTTTGTTTTTTTTTTTCCTTTTGGAAATTGGCTTCCTTTTAATGCTTGTTTAAGCTCACATCTACTTCCTGACCATTTTCATAAGAATGTGTTGTTTGTAAAATCACTTAACATCGATCTATAAATCATTGAAGTATTGAAAAAAGGGACTCAATTCAAAAAAATGAACCAGCATTTTGTCTACATATAACAGCCCAGCAAATAGCCAGTTTTAAACAGGGTCTTTGTCTGTGCCAAACGACTCAGAGCAAAGAGACAAACTCATTTCCATTTCTTTAACTGTATCAAGAAAAACTGTGAAACAGTTTGACACAACACCCTTTTTGCATCAAATTTACACTCTAATAGCTATTACCTGAAAATTTGTCATTTTTTTACATGTCCTTAGAAAATTTGAGAAAACTGAACAAGCAGAGAGCAAAAGAGGCAGAAAACTACTTAACTTCTAAGAAAGATGTCAGAGGAGGTTCAGGCGTCTGTTGAAGAAAAGAGATGCTCAGAACAAATATTGATTTTCTAGTTTATCAGAACTGAACACATCATTTTTACCTTTTATACTCAGCTCCTCTTTATATTTGAACATATTTCAAGAAACCTCTGCACTTATTTCCCCTTTTTTCAATAATATTTAACCACCTGGCCAAAGCAAAAGTCACCACCTGAATTTCACTATACAAATGATCTGGAGTTGCTACAGGTGGTGAGGTTAGATGTAACAACAGCCCCATTTTCTCCACGAAGTCTGGCTTGGAAAACCCTGATCTATATAAATCCACAGCCAACCACACCCTTACTTGGTATGCAGCATATCAGCCAGAGAGTGATAGATGTATCAGCTAAGTAATAGCGGGATATCATAGCAACACCTTCCCATAACAGAATAACACAAGAACAAAGGAGGTGAAAGGCAGACAATCAGCAGTGCTGTGTAAAGCTCCACCCTTTTGGGTCTAATAAGTACACTAAGGCCCCACTAGACGGGTCCCATAAAAAGTAGGATGGGTTGGATCGGGTGTTCCGGCACCATTCTCAGTTTTTGCCCACAGAAATGCAAAAAGAATTGTACCTACCTGGACTAGCTGATGTTTTGTGACAAAAAAAAGGGCAGACTACCTGAATACATTGTTCGACCAGCTTTTTTCCATCATTACATTTCTTCATTGCTGTGGCCTACTTGATGATAGAGTCAATACCTCAACCGTTTTAAAGAGAGGCTTTCATGTCATGGCACAACAAAATAACTGTTAACCTTCAGCAGTTTTAAAAATACAGTATACATAAAAGAAAACCTACAGAAATGTGACTTCACTCCATGTCTGTATCGGATGCCTTTAAAAATTCACTGCTGTCCCTCCTGAGAGTGTTGTGATGGGTGGAGTGGGCGTGTCATCGCAACTCTCTCAAGCTCTGGTGGGGCGGAGCTCAGCAAGGGAGGGGGAGGAGCTTCATGGTATTGGAGGTGCTCTGTGGCAGCCATTCTGGCAGCCATGTTGGTTTCCACTGTAGACTCAGGGATTTCTCAAATATGCATTAATGAGTCAAAGTAACCCCCGAGGCATGTTTTACGGGGAGGGAATGACATGATAACATAATAAAAACTCAAAAAAGTCAGTTTTGCACGTTTGAGATGTGCTGGAAAGTTTATTCAGCAGTCCAACTCTTTCATCATCAGTACAGGATCATGAAGAAAAATTAATAGAATATTGGACGGTGATCTTGCAACACAGCTGACTGAAATGATGCCATAAAATGTATAAATAAAAAAGGGATCGTAAATGACATTAGCCAGTTACTGTGTTTCAGTTCATTATACATTATACATTAAACCATTAAAAACATGTATTTTGGAAACTGGATAAACAATTACACTGTATTTAACTTAAAAAAAAAAAAAAAAAAAAAAATCCAAGCAACTTCATCAAAAAGGTCCTGGTTCAAACTCATTAGTTGATAAACTTAAATTATGAATAAGTGTGAAAGTTTCAGTGTGTGAAAAGATGTCTTGAAATGAATAATCAAGTCTGTTAGAGAGAAGACATCTCATTACGTTGGGCTTGCTGGACAAAACGCTCGAATGGAGGAGCCTCCAGAAAAATGAAGATTGGTTGAGTACAGATGGCAACCTCTGAAGTGCAACTTGAACAAATGGCGGTTTGATTTTTATCCAGCATCATTTTGTTTCCATAGATTACCAACAGTATAGGAAGGAGTGCATGTTAACACTTGCACACAAATTCACACTCCTAATTTGCTGGCATGTAAACATAAAGCTGAACTGTTGAAATACATTGTGCACAGCACAAGCACTTCCAAGTTGAGGTGGGCAACTTCTAAACAACTTTATTTTAGCTGATAGTAATTCTTCATAAGCTGAACTATCATGAACTCTTTGGTAGTGGGCATGAAGCCAGGCGTATTCACTCGGACTACAGTGGGCCTGCATTATCTCGCCATGACATCAACTGCCACATTCACATTGAAAACAATGGAAGTAGCAGCAGCAATCGCTCTCTGTCTTCAAGTACTTTAAAACTGGACTTCCAAATCAGCTTCCTTCGATGCTTTCAAAACCCCCTGCAAAGTCTCTTTCCTGTGCAGACTTTATGGTTTTGCAGACGTTGCACTTTAGGAAGCATCAAAGCACATTTATCACAGCAATGGTCTTGGCAACAAGAGTTGTTGCTATTTGTCACCATTAAAAGAATGTGTTTTGGTCGACTGTCTAAGTGTTCCAATGAACGCACTGAAAAATAGAGGTCCAAAACTATAGCTTTAAAAAGAAAGAGTAGCACTAGCATTTAATATTGTCATAATCTCTTATAGAACACCAGATTATTTATGACTAAAATGTTGCCAGGGAGGGGCTGGACAACCACAACCAAAGAGATGCACACAGAGAAGACAAAGAGGTTCATACATGCAACTGTTAACTGTTTAAGGTTTCCTTCATGCATTTCTTATCTGGGGTGGAACCTTGAATTAGTGGGGACATTGCCTCTGACTCATGAGGGAGCAACTGTAGCACGGAGAAATGTCATATTACTGCTATGAATTGGGAGTATTTCATATCAACTGTTAAATTCAACAACTTCACACAAAACTATTTTAATGAGAGAGAAAAAAAAAATTGAAGTTTGAGGATCCATCTTATTATATTAATATTTTTCCTGTTCAGAGATAAGTGTTCCCACTTTATTGCACATGAATAAAGCATGCATCCTTCACACAAGCAAACAGACAGGTTGAAACTTAAGTACATTCTCAGTGACTGAACGTGTATTGAACTAACAGAGCCATTTTCTTCACCATTCATCACTTTGGATGTGCAATAACCTACACATGAGGTGTGATTTGATAATTTAGCTTGACTTGCCAGCTGTGTTGTTAGTCCCATTTTCATTACTTTGCTCCCACCTACACTTCCCTCCTCCCACTTGTTCCCTGAGGGGTTTCAATGATATTACTGTCTTCTTCTGCCTTTGCCATGAACATACAATGTCTTTGCAGAGATTTCCCCAACAAACACTTTTCTACATCTGTTCAGCCTTATTGCTCAGAATTTCTCATAAATCATGACCGTAGTTCAGCTAAGGTCACCATTACAACCATGATGGGATCAGCTATTAGTATGTGTGTGTGTGTGTGTGTTGAAATGAGAGAGACACCATTGTTAATATTCAAATTAGATGCTGACAGTAATGATCTGTGCACACAAACAGAGAGCTTGTCTTTTACCTGTCTTGCCTTACTGTGTACACTCATAACTTATCTGGATAAATATTTAAATAGGCTTTGCATCACTTCTTTTGAAGGATTTGTCTGGGAAAATGGTGCTTAATTTGTTCCTGATAGGTCCGTACTAAAAGTAGCAATGAAGAGTGTTGATACGAGTACTCTTGTAATGTAAAATCAATTCAATAATGGTGAAGCTGCAGCTGTAAAACAATCGTGTTTGAGTGTTTACATTCTGTGTTCTCCAGTCTTGGCTAAACTTCCTGAAGTGCAGGCCAGTTCCATAAAATAAATGCAAAGAAATGCAGAAATGCTTTACACCTATCATGTATTCTATCATTCTGACGGTCTGTTTTTAGAAAAATAGCAACAGCTGCTATAGTGCGTGGAATATGCAGCCTGCCAAAGTTATATGCAACAGTCCTGACAGGGATGGGCGATGTGAAGATTTTATAATGAAAAAGCTTTTCCAGGCATGAATTGAACCAGACAATCCAGTCAACACCCCCCCTACAAACAAACAAATAATTAAACAATTTAGGTCTCAAATCTGTCAGGCAGCCATTTGTGTCGTGTAGCATTTTACTGCAATGCTAGCCTTGGCTGTGGAAACCAAGCGATGATCAGACGGTTGTATAGTGTGACCACTCACGGGGAACAAAACACCGTCTGATTTTATGACACAATGGGCCCGATTTACGAAAGGTTTGCGCTTGTTAAAACAGGCGCTATCTTCATTACGCACGCAATAATCCGCCAGAGCTGATTTACAAAGCAGGGCAAAAGGAGGTTTGCGCCTGTCAAGGGGCAAAATAGCGCCGCTGTCCATTTTGCGCATCTGCTGCAGATGAATATGCAAACAGGGCGTTTCTGCCAGAAGGCGCAAAATATTGGGAGGAGACTATGCAAAACCTCAGTTTAACACGCGCAATGTGATCTATCAACTGTTCAAAGGAAAGCGGGGGCAAAAGATTGCGTGTAATTTAGCACATCTGAAAAGCAGGTATAACTGGGAGCTTTACGCACTGATGGCTGAAAGATGCTGCACACAGGACTGCAGACATCGGGTCAGAATCATTTCTCATGATGTGTTCAGGCGACACGTCAAGTTTTCATTATTTAATTAAATAATAATCAACATTACTGTTAAACACGGTTATTCTAGACATGAACCAGAACATCTGCAGCTGCAGCATCATGGTAGTTAAAGCTGACATTAATTATGTCTTTTTATTTTCTTTTACTTTTTGCCAATTTCATATTTTTAAATTAAAATCATCTCCTGCTCCTCCACACCCCAGCAACTGCTGCTGCTCTGAGGTTGCTTTCCTGCGTGAAGTTGGCCCCCACCCCACAAAAAACTCAGTGAAAATAACCAGTAACGTCGCACAAACTAATGATACTATTTTTTTTACTGAGTTTTGCATGGGGTGGGGGGCAATTACGCAGGTCCCGCCCCTGGCATTGTGCCAAAGAGCGCGCAGTCTGTGCGTAATATCAGACCATCTTCACCAGCGTGTCCTTATCCATGTCCTTAAACTGGCCTCTTCTTACGATCCACAGGGAAACCTGCTGCATTATTTTTATTTATAGTTATTATGAAGAGTTCATTTGCAAAAACAGACAAACGCCACTGTGGAAAAACGGAGTTAACTGCTTTTGTTGCTGTTGGGTACAAACGTCCTATCTCCATTTTACATCATTAAAACCCTCTACTTCATGTGAGCTTGATTTGCTGAAAATATTCAAAAAGTAAATGAAGAGTTTATGTGCAAAAGCAGTTAACTCCGTTTTTTCTAAATGGCGTTTGTCTTTTTTTGCAAATGAACTCTTCATATTTATCTTATATTCAGTTTTTTATTTGCCTCATTATATCTCTGAAACTAACATCTCTCTATCAGGATGAATTTCATTTTGCGTTTACCACACGCTCTTCTGAACTTTCCGTGGCGCAGTCGGAGCGCACGCTAAATCCTCATTTAAATCCTGCTGTTTGCGCCTGTTACAGATTGCGCGTGTAATCTTTGTAGATCACCCGCAAACGCTAAAATGACAGCGCACGCTATTTTTTTTGCGAGGCAAAGACATTAGACTCGCAATTTGGAGTCTTTGTAAATCAGGCCCAATGTCTGTTAATCTGTCATAGTGACCGTCGTGAACAATGAAAAAAATCGTGAAGTCTGATCCTGGCTTTAGTGTGATAACTTTTACACCATCTGCCAATCTTCCTTTTTGTGACGCATCTTTTTCCTCTGTGTCGGCCGTGAACGTTACATCATCCGTATCTACGCCATCACGCTGCAACAGGAGGCATCAACAGCACGAATTGTGTGATAGAAAATAACCGCGAAAGGGCAAATGTAGGCTACTTGTTTAAAAAAATGCTATTCAATCTTTTACAAGGCTTTAGGCTGAAATTGAAACATATTCTGCTACAAACCAACATAGGCATTTCACAATCTCTCTGGAGAAAAACATTGTCAACAAAGCAAAACATTTTTCTCTGTGCACAAACAGTAACAGCCGCCACATCTACAGATTTAGCAATATAATAAGAATGTATTTCTAACCACAAAACATATTGCTGGCAGTGGGGGGGGGGGGGGGGTGACAAACAAGGAATGAATTATTCTGTCTCTTTTAACATATGAAGAGTTTATTTGTAAAAGCAGTTAACTCCCATTTTCTAAATGGTGTTTGTTTTTGCAAGTGAGCTCTTCATATATAAACCTGTGGAGCCGTTGTGCAATACATCTATTCAATTCCTAAATGTAACAGCGACCCTGCCCTCATTGTGCACAGATGCTCCAAATCAATACATGACCATGCAATGAAAGAAGGCCGTTGAGTTACTTTGCAAGTGCAGCCACCCATTAACTGACCATGAGAGCAAATGTGAGCAAATACTGGATAAACTAAGCAGTTACATTTCATAACTGCTGCACCTACACATCCTGTATTAATGTCTTTCTCACAATTGTAAAGAGTAAAATGACTATTTTTTTTCTTTCTACAGTATGAACATAAATAATACCACCTGCCACCTTCCGTACATACCTGCTATTAATGACAATGAATGCAATGCATCTAAATATGTCATTTAAAAAAAAGATTACTTGAGTAACAACATTTTAAAAAGGATTGTAATTAAGAAGCAATTTCCAAAGACTTTTATCAGCCAGTTTTACAAAGTGATTTAGTAGAACAAGAACAGAACAGTATAAAGTACAACTATCTTTAAAGAAACATATCTACACACAACCTTAATACATGCATGCATACCCCCAAATAAAGCACAGCATTAAATTTTAGCATAATATTAGCCTTCTTTTAGTCATTGAGGGTTGAGTGTTTAAAATTATTTACACAAAATTTCCCCTTCTGACTGAATATTATATTTTATACTTGCATTTCAGAAGCACTACCAGACAGTTTTTTAACTAAATGTAAAATGCAAGCTTTAACCGTGTGATAAAGATCGTTTCATCAGGCTTTGAAAAGCATGAAATGGACCCTGATGCAGATCAATTTTACAGCTTTTTTAAAAGTTTTTTTTTTTAAAGTAATTTATTTATTTATTTATTTATTTTTTAATTTTGGTGGGTCAGCATCAGGTTATTTTGAATTTTATCTCCTAATTACAAGCTAGCAGGTTTTCAACCTCATTAAAACAGCTACATTTTGTCTTAATAACACTGACGCTCACTGCAACATCCTGAGGAAAATAAAATAGCCACTTATCAGGAAATGTAAAGTGTATTCAAAACAAAAACTGGTTTCAGATGACTCGTTTCTTCCTTTCATTCCAAGAGTCAGTGCCTGCTTATTTGTTTGTCATGTTTATGGCAGCCTTGACAACTAATAACTTTCTGTGGGAGTTTCTCGTGGGTGGTAATCTACACTAGCAGATCGGCTAGCCATATGTTCTTTGATTATTGAAGGTGATGTGCGAGAACACTGTCAGCCTACTGTGTTGTGTTATCTGAATTAGACACACGGGTCAAGGCTCACAACCGAAGCCCGACATATGCTAATGAACTCATCTCATTAAATATGCATCAAGCCCTCCCAGGACTGAACAATGGCAGAGGCGTGATTTTGCAGGAATTATGGGAACAGTCATTTTCCATTATGTCGATGCTAAATGAGGAGTGACCCGTGGGACAGCTATGTCTGACCCATGTCAAGTCAGTTCCTGCCAATTTCGCAAGGAGAACTTTGCAGATCAGTTTTGACTTTTAAGGTACTGCGGTGACAGAGAATAAATGGATCTTGTTGCACGGCATAACCTTGCTGAAGTAATCTTCCTGTGAAGCTGATGTTCCAAGTCTGTATAATTAATCAAAGACAATGATGTCAATGAGGGCTTCAGTTATGAAATTAGAGGCCCGCTGCCTTCCATTACGGTGCTGCTTATAAGTGCATTAGCAGGGAAACAGAAACAACAAACCAGGTGTGGCAACCATTAGCTTCATTCTTCATCCTAACCATCGGTGGTTTCCCTTCTTGTTTTGGCACAATTAAATGTTTTGTAACAAGACTGGCAGTGAATGCTTCAGTGTTGACAAGGTAGTGAAGACTATAAACATGGTGTAAACAGGAAAAGTCATCGGCTCAATGAGGAATGAGGTTTAACAAATTCATTTTGGTAATCTTTCATTCTTGCCTATGAAGTTTTGTGTGATAATTATCCAATTACAATAACATTCAAATCATAAGCACTACATTATTTATTTGTACTTTGGTGTAAGCGTATTTTCACATATTCAGTAAAAAATTGAATTATTGGACATCACGAAATTATAAAATGCTGCCTTGTGGATATGTTTAGGGCTCATACTTCTGCTGAAGACAAAAAATATCAACCGTGTCAAACAAAACACTTGACTTTTGAGCTGTATTCTATAATGGTTCTTTACTGTATAGAGTTTTATTTTATATGTGAAGCATGCATGACACGCTGCAGAAATGAGCTCAATCTCCAGTCCCTATTGTCAAACTGTAATTCTTACCATAATGACGCTCAGAGCTCAGAGATAGCGGCTTATTTTACAGATATCATTGCAAGCACGCTGCTTTTCACTGACAATTCACACAATACAGATGCCAATTTGATTAATGAATTTATAAAAAAAATGATTCATCTTCAGATGGTTGCCTACAAGCAATGACTCTTTACTGTAAAACTGTCTTTCTGCAGCTTTCTGAGAGGTTTGATCAAAAATATTAGCTCTAGCTTTACAAAAGAAATCATGACATTCATCAGACCTGGCTCATTATGGTGTCATTAAAGAATAATGACTTTCAACCTTTATGGGTAAGAAATTGCAGTGACAGGTCTGTAGCGCAGTGTGTGGTGGCCTATAATTGACAGCAAAAATAAAGTCAGTTTTCACTACTGAGACAAGTATTCTAGCTAATTAGGGCATGCAACCGTGAGAGCTGTCTTGTGTAGAAGTAATCTATCATGGGGTACATAATTACAACGCTTACTTTTAGGCTTGAGAGTGAAAGTACTATAATTTATCATTGAGCAGTTAAAAACCAAAGCAGGTAGGTGATGGAGAAAAAGAACACAGGCTGCAAAGTGCCAGTAGGACATTAGCATTTATGAAAAGAAGACCATTAACAGCTCATACCCTCTATATAATAATGATTTAAAGTGCTAAGAGACCCCCCTAGACTGCCTTTAATCAAAACATTTATAATGTATCAATATCATTAGATGCAAGAAATGCAACATTAGGCTGTTTACGATAAGAAGACAACCATTCTGACTATGCATTTGTCCTTTCCTTCAGGTGATGAGCTCCCATAATCTCTGAGTGGGATCCTGACGCATATTGGGAATCTGCTTTTGAGTTTACCCACCTGGCACTGATCCACATCTCACACATTGTTTCACTGTGGCTCAGCTAACGTCACTGGACTTCAACTTGGGGACCTGAACTTCACAGATCCCCAATGCTAACAAGGAACTGTCTGCTGCTGTTCCTGTGGATTCTTGTCAACGAAGGTTCGTTCTTTTCTTTACATCCACCTTCATTGCCACTGGGACGGAGCAGGACAGCAAGGGAGCACGCCAGGAGCTTGGTGGGCTCAATGAGGAATGGAGCAGCCGGATCTCAGCGGGTCAAACGGGGCTGGGTGTGGAACCAGTTCTTCGTACTAGAGGAGTACATGGGGTCAGATCCGCAATATGTGGGCAAGGTAAAAAGTTTTTTTCTTTCCCCTACAATTATTTATGGTGCAGTAAAGGTCATAAATCACATAGCAAAGAGCTTGGAATAAATTGAATCGGTGGTAAATGGAGGGAGCAATGCAATGTGAGGAGATAAAATGTGATAAAGAGGGACCAGAGAAGAAGTAATGTGGAGAAAGTTTAAATTTCTTATAGTCTCAGCAAAACACCATCAAGATATGAATCATTGCAATAAGTGCATTCATACTTAAGCACTGGGTAAATAAAACTACAAACAACTTACATGCAGAGGGGATGTAACTGTACGAAAAACTACAATGCCCCTTAAACCTCACCACTTTCATCATGCTTTTGCTGAAAGGATGAGGGGCGGGGGTCCTATACATGCTCATGGTGCTGTGCCACATTTCTATGTTAGAGCAGCTAAACACACATGACACTGAAGTGGTGAGAGAATCGATGGCATGGTGGAAATAAATCTAAATTACAGTCGTTGTAAAGCTGTCAGAACATCACAGTTATGAGGCAGAGAAGATGCTGACAGCAATAAAAAGACAGCAGAGACCCGACAGCCTGATCAGAATCCAGGCTGTGATATATAAACACATCCCATCACACTCACTTCTTTTCACCCTCTCTCAAGCTTTGGCCATCTCTCCCTTTAGTAGGATTTCTTATTCACTACTGTGGCTTAGGACATCCGTAAGCATACTCTGTAGGGGTTTAAGGCTAAAGTTGTAATTTGGCACTCCTAGCTTACATAGGATAATGGTAAGACTGACTTATCTGCCCCAGTGCCACTGCAATCAGCCCTGACAAGCCATGCTGTTTGTGGAAGTCTCTGGGGCTAAACCAGGGAGAGCAAGGCTGATGTGTTTTGCAATTCTAAGTCCCTTAATCCTGGACTGCTGCATTGCTTCAGAATAATTGACTGATTCTTTAACTTATAAAAACAGCATTCAGAGATCTTCAGATTGTTGTCACATTGTCAAAGCACTTGATTTTGCCTCATAATTGGTGTAGCTTTGAGATAAGTTGAAAGACAATGACTAAACACGGAGGACAGAGTGCAGGTGACTTGTCTTTCAAGGACTCATTAAGCATTACCGGAGGTCTTAAGTAGACTGTTTAAATCAATTGTACAGGATATGGAGTCTACAATGATTGCTAGTTTAAGAAAGTATCAATGCCTTATTGTGGTAATGTTTTCAGCCTAGTGTATAAACGTGATTTCCATTCAGTGACCTGCACTGCATCGAGGCAATGGTGGCTCATGAGACTACTTGCTTTCTCCTGAAGGGCAGAAGAGCCCTTGTGGACCAACTGAAGAAGTAATTATCAGCTCTCATGGCAGTCTCCAAAGAGCAGCAAAAGAGTCAGAAAGAAAAAGTTGAAGGAGCAGCTATTGAGCTTTTCTGCCAAAGCCGGATTCAAAGCATACACAGTAGGAGCGTAAAACGTCTCCAGAACTGGTACAAAACAACGTAAACAATTTGATGAATGATGACTTTGCCAGGGGAGTTGAGACGTTAGTAATGCACAAATGCATCATCTGTTGGCCCAACCCTTTAAGCAGGGTAATACATGAATCATTAAGTATGTAGACTAAGCGTTGCCCTCTGAACTGTTCTTCATTCAAATAAATGTACGGTAAATATATAACGGTATAAGTGGCATGTCATTCTGCATCTTAAATGCATACTTGTTTAACAGTACTATCTACTACTACAGCAAATACACTTATTTTTATTGTATTGAAGTTACATGTAGAAAAGATGTGAAGATGAACTGAGGCAACAAAAAAAATGCATGCAGTGAACTTCCTTATGTCTAACAGATTCTGCTGCAGACTTTTTTTTTTTTTTACATAGCAGGTATTGATGACTGGACATGAGAAAAAATTACCTTAATGATTCATTTTTATCATGTTTCTCTCATGTTTACACACAGAAATTGGCAAATACCTTTTGTTCTTTGGAATGAGCTCTGCTAAGAACATCCTTAAAGATGTATTATTCGCTTTTTGATCTAAAATGTGAAGAACCCAACTTCCACAGCTGACTCCTCCATGTAAAATAATTCTATAACACTATTCTTTCTGCTCCCCTCTAATTGTAGATGATTTGAACTGTCAACAGTTAGTGGGTAGGTCAAAGTCAGTCACTCAAGACTGGTGAATCATGTATCCCACCCCAAACATAACAATAACCCAGGGAGAGCGGACTGGCAGCAGTGGAGATTAAAATCCAAATTTGCATCAACAGTGCAGGACAGCCTCTTGCCCCATTAGGGTTTAAGCTTTTCTAGAGTCAGCACCCTCTCTGCAGTCTAAGGATTTTTAGCAAACATCTTTGGCATATTGGCATAGTGCTTCATTTGTGAAAAGCACAAGCAACTAACAGTCAAAATTAAGTTGACTGTACAAAGGAGTGTTGATATAAATATTAGGGGTGTAACAAAATTGTGTGCCATGAAATTTCAGAGAATAAAAACATGATGAAAGAACTTTAAAGACGCACAAAAAAAAAAAAAAAAATCAAAATAAGAATGCAGCCAAAGTACGGGACAAAGAAAAGGTGATTGTGGATCAAACCAAAACAATCTGGAAGCCACGACACTATATTGAATGACTATGACAGGGCTGCCAACTTTTCACGGAACATTGGAGAGAATGGTTGAGCCTACCAAAATATATGTTGCATACTACACAAGTAAACAATGTTGACAAGGTATAGGAATGGTACCAGAATTAATTTTTTTCCCATTTTGTTCTTTTTGTAAAAACTAACCTGTTCAGAAGCAGACAGTCAGGAGTTGACGGTGCACCGCTGCTCTGCTGTTTATCATTGATATTTACCAAACAGTATATTTCACTACAGCCACTAAAGCCTACAATCCTCACAATCCACAAAATGAAAGAGTTCAACTTGGGTATTGGGTCTTTACTTGCCTGTAATTAGCATTAGATGTGTTACAGTATATTGTAACAGTTGTAGTATGTCCTGGTGAGAGTTCTTTCAAATATTTCCCATCATACTCAGGCCATACAGTGTGTAGTTTTCTTCACAGTATGGCGGACATTTTTTGTCTGCCATCTTTTTAGTTCAAATTTGTTTTTTATAAGTCCAAGCAAGTATTTCTAATTTTACTTGCATAACTGTAATTTTACTTTGTATAACTTCTCCCAGCGCTTCTTCATTTATTTCTTTCATGGTTTAATAACTAATATAATACAATATAATGTTATTGCACACCACACATGAAAAGGAACATCTCTCTCTCTCTGTCCATCATCATCATCATGTGGTCCCACTCCCTTCTTGGATGTTGCTAACATTGACGTGCTGCAGTGGTGCTACTAGCTGTGTTGCTGCTCAGCATATTGCAGCATTCCACGGAGGGTCCGTGCAGCCCAGCCTCCAGAACTTGTCGCAACCATTTTAATCATTTGGCATCCTGCGGATCCTCCTATGAGGACTACAATAGCAGGTGATCTGCATCTGACACGCTCCTGGTGAACTTCTGGTGGAGTTGGCGCGGCGTTGAGGTCAGAGTGAAACCACAGCGCTGCTGGAACTTAGCGCCCATGGACCTGGTGTCCTTGGCTGGCAGCTGCTGGCCATTCTGGAGTACCGCCCGGTCTGTGATTCTCCAGAACAAAAAGATGGCCAGTCCACCCACTCCAGTGTGAGAAATTGGAGGTGTGGCGTGAGTGTGTGAAGCCAATCAAATGTCACACGGTCTCACGGCCAATGCGGGACATTATGATTTACCATTTGCAACTGCATTGTGAGGAGAAGCTCGTTCCACAGCCTACAAAGCTACCAAAAAACCAAACTGCTTTGCTGCACTGCTTCTTGCTGCAAGTCGGTGATCAAGAGACATTACAAAGAAACAGCCGTAGTTCTCGTAATGTCCTGTAAAAGACCACTTATTTTGGCCTGCCTTACTATGGACCAAAAGTATAAAAGCACCACTAAGATGGAAGTTTTGATGACATTCTCAATTATGTTTAAGAAATTACAATAAAAAAACAGTAAAATTTATAAATTATCATTATTTTTCATTCTTTATTTGAAAAGCAAAGTTGTTTCACTGTCCAACTTTTTACTGTCAAATTGTTTTTTATCTAGTTTGTTATCTTCATCAGGTAATTTTCTTCAAGATTTTTTTTTCATATTGTATAGTCCTGTATCTTGGGTTTTGCATACACCCCTAATAAATAATTAACATATATACATACATATAAGTATATAGACAATACATCACAAAATACTGTTTTCTATGTTTTTCTGAGCTGTAGTCAAACAACTCCTGATGTTGTTAGGAATGATAAACATTAAATGCATCACTGCCAGTTGTAATTGCAACAGCCAAATCACTACTAATCAGTGCCGGCCATTAAAACATAATTCACACGACTAACAAGATGGTAATTTTGTCAGCTCTGACAACATACTGAATCTAAGACTTGTTCTTGAGGAAGAAAGGGTACAACCACTAATGATGGAGTACGCAGCCAGTGCTGGTGTTACGGTTCAACTCGTTTGGCTATTAACAAGTGACACGCGCCTGAATGCACCAGCAGTTGTTTGTGGGGAAAGCAGATGTTTAGACACAGCAAGACAAAATTTACTTGTCCTTGTAAATGCCCTGCCATATTCCTTTTAATAGAAAGGGGAGAAAAAAGCTTCTCTCAGTCCGAGACTTCACTCAAACTATAAAATCGCTGAAATAGAAAGTATCTTCAGCGTGTAGCAAACAGGAATATTAAACACTGCTGTCATGAGCATGACTATGGTTTAGGACTGATTTATGAATACTTATAATAAAATAAAACTTAATTTCTTCAGTATTTAGATGATAAATATTCATTACAATTATGGCTTTGTGAAAATATGCAATTACTAGCATGCATTTTTAAAATTAGTATTTTTTTTATTGTGTTGATAGCTGGGTTTGGATATTAGATACCAGTACCTGGTCTGATTCCTGGTAACAATTATGCTTCTATTGGTGATTATCTAAAAGCTCAACTTAATGTTTAAGATAACACTGTAGGGTTTATACAACCATCTCGTTTCCACTCTGACATGTTTAGAGTCTGGATGCCTGGATTTCAAGGACTCAAAAAGGTCCCAACTTGCACATTCCTAATTGCACGGTTAGAAAAAGTTTTCACTACACACAACCACCCTATCCAATTTAATGGATGTATTTTACCTTTCTTAAGTAAAGCCAAAAATGTGTTAGCACCTATGCAAACCAGTCCTTCTTCCACACATGATGACAAATACCTGCTGTCCATTTCCTTTCTGCAGTCAGTCTATCATTTCTTAAAACTGCGGGGAAGTAATTTCCGTTTTCTTTTCCAGCTCATTCACAACCGTGGCATCCTCTGAATCTAGGTCGTAGTCCTGCTGCTCCATATCCAAAATGAAAGCTGCAAGATGAAGAAGAATTATTTCATCCTTTAACTTGTGTGAAAATGTATCTACACCAGTAAAAATAGAAGAAAAAGATAAGAAAAAGAAGTCAGAACTGCCCAGCTGCAAATGTAAGGTGGGAAGTGTCATTTGCTCACAACCTAATGTATGTTCATTAATGTCCACTAAATATTCTGCTTCACCGCAAATCAAATATTGAGTTTAAAACGGTACTTTTTCTTATTTGCACACTTTTTTTTAAAACAAAGTTTCTAAGAACTGTGAAAGGAGCTGGAAGTTTAAAAAACATTGTGTTATGTACCTGATCTATTTTGGTTTTATGAATGCCAGCAAAATTTCCTTTGTTCTGCCACGTTCGTAAAAAATATATCCCGTGTTTGCATTTCTGCTTATCCTGGTGGTATGACTGCAAAATAAAGAATTATTCATGCTAAGGGTTTCATACTATTTAATGTATGCAAGCTAATTTGAGAACTGAAACTTTATGCAAAAAAAAAAAAAAAAAAAAGAAAAAAGTAGACTAATGTATTCACATACCACATAACCTCAGACAAAAAAAATTGGTAAGTAAACAGAAAAGGCAATAAACAAATCAGTAATATTCTATATTTAGCTGAAATAACAAAGAATTACCCAGTTTGCAATACACTGCAAAAAAAAAAAAAAAAAACACTGGCCACTGAATTTAAGCAGAAGCTCAAAGGCTCTTCACAGAAAGCAAACTGTGTGCAAAACGTCACTGACATCCAAACACATGAGTTCATGGCAATTTGTTCTTTGGCTACAGAAGAGAAATGGTGGATGAACGAAAACAAAGCAGATTCTCTGCTGGCTGCAAAGCAATTTCACTTAATTCACAATTCCTCTGTGAACTAAGCACCCGCTACTTTGCCTAGTAATAAAAAATAAATGATCTACCAGAAAGTGCCCCCCCCACCACCACCACCACCACACACCTTTTTAAAAAAAATGGTTTTCAAATCACAGTTCACATTTTCAATCTCTCCTCATTGAGTTGTAAGGACAAGAACTTGTTGAGTGTGACTAACTTTTTTTTGTTTTCTTAGTCTCACTGGTGCCCCTAACATTTTACTGGTCTAGGTGAAGGACTAATCTCTCAGCACTCTTTCATTTCCACCTCACCTGGGCTCAGAAAAGAATGATACCGTTGATGCTGTGGTAATCCGCCCAGAGAAGGGGTGATTTTTTAGTGTAAATTTTTTTTAATCACTAATTTTATTAATTGTTATATTAATTTTAAATTAAAGGTTGGGGTAAAAAAGATTTTTTAAGTTAATCAGAAAGGAGAAAATGTCAAGAATTTTTAAAAATAAAAAAAATGGAGAAAATGGTGGAAAAGAGGAAAGTGGGGAAGATGGTATATAAAAAAGAAGAAGGAAAAATTCTTAAAAAAAAAAAAAAAAAAAGAAGGATTAAAAAGAAAAAAAGAAGAATCTGAAAAAAAAGGAGGGAAAAGGAGAAAAAAATTAAAAAAATCACTCAAAGGATCATTACGGAATCGCATACTCTACAGGAGGAAGAAAGAGGGGGGAAGCCCCAAAAAAGAGAGAAAAAGGGAAGGGGATAATTTAAAAAAAAGAATATAGGAATTGAAGAGAAAGAGGATAGAAGAAGGGGGGAAAGAAAAAGAGAGAGAGAGAGAGAGGGGGGGGAGAAAGAGAAAAAAAAAAAAAAAAAAGAATAAAGGAGGAAAGGGAAAAAAAAAGGGAAGAGCAGAAAAAGGAAAAAATCTAAATGAAGAAGGAGAGATTTTAATCCAGAAAAAAAATAAAAAATAAAAAAAAAAGAGGGGGAGAAGAAAACAAGGCAAAGCAAAGGAAGAGAAAATAAAAAATAAAAATCCTCCTGAAAAAAAAAAAAAAAGAAAAAAAAATAAAAGGAATTTAAGGGGAACGGGGAGGAAAAGGAAAAAAAATAAAAAAAAAAAAAAAAAAGAAAAAAAAAAAAAAAAAAAAAAAAAAAAGAAAGAAAAAAAGGGAAAAAAAAGGGGGAAAAAAAAAATGAAAAAGGAGAGGGGAAAAAAAGAAGATAAAGGAAAAAAAAAAAAAAAAAAAAAAAAAAAAAAAAAAATACTGAGAAAAAAAGAGAGGGAAAGCAAAAAAAAGAGAAGGGGAGGAAAGATAAAAAATAAGGAAAAAAAAAAAAAAGGAAGAGAGAAAAAAAAAAAAAGAAAAAAAAAAAAAAAATTAAAAAAAACAAAAAAAAGAAGAAAGGAAAGGGAAAAGGGGGAAAAAAAAAAAAAAACAAAATCCAATCCACTGACTCCTACCCCAGCCAGAACACACCTCAAGAGAAGAGAAGGAAAGAAAGGAAGAAGAGAGAGGGAAGAGGCACCCCAAAAAAGGGGGAGGGGAGGGGAGAGGCGGGAGAAAAGAAAGGAAAGAAAAAAAACATAAAGAAGAAAGAAAGAAAAAACCCAAAAAAAAAAGGAAGGGAGAGAGAAAATATAATAGATTTGCTATAGTTTTATATCAATTGATGCTGAAGGAATCAGGGAGGAGGGAAAACCAAAACGGAACCCCCCCCCCCGGGAAATAGGACCATCAAACGACACGGACTACCTTAAGAAGTTTTTGACTATTTTAAGAAGTTAAATGTCACTATCTCTTGGTTAATTTAATTCACGACAGTCATCTTTTGGAGACATTACAGAGAAACATTGACTGAAATGAGTGTGTAACTGATGTATTTGTTGACAGAGGAACTAAACTTCAATGTGAAGTTTGAAATATCAGTTTATCTGATCCTGAATTTTGTTTTCTTAGGGCTTTAGTCTGTGCATAGCAATGATAATAACAATACAATGACAACAATAATGACAGTAATAAAACATTACAATAATAGATAGCAGTAGTTTTTGTTAATGTAAGTAGAAGTAGCAGTACAACCAGGCCAGTACTAATAGTGGTTGTAGTAGCAGTAATTGCACAGTATAATAGTCTATAATAATAAATAGTAAAAGCAACAGTAGTTTTTATCTATCATTATTAGTAGTAGTAGTAGTAGTAGTAATAGTAGTAGTGTTAGTAGTAGTATTTGCATTAATTGCTTTTGAATCTTTTCAAGGCTAGTATTTACATTAATTTCATGATGTAGTTTACCATTAAGAACAAAACATCTTAGTGTGCTTTTCTGGATTTCTTACGTTAACAGGGTCGATGCAGACATTTGTCAGCACATCACCAGGACCATCAAGCAGCATCTTTAATGTACAGGTGGTACTCAGGGGTGTGGAGAGGTGTAAGGGTGTGGACTAGTGATGGGTGGGGCCTCCAAATAACATTTCACTTAGGGCCCCAATTTGGTCTGGGGCGGTACTGAGAGTAATTGATGGGCCGATAGACAAATCATGTGATAAATGCAGAAATGATTGGCGGATTATTATCAGCCCCATTACTTTCAATGACAGTGATACACTTCAGCAACAATTCTTACCAGTGGAGCAACATGAGTTCATTTTAAAGCCACATTAAAATATATAATAATATTGTATTAGGATTAATAGATTAGTATTTCAAAAGAATTACAAGTATTTTTTTAAATTTTAAAATCCAAAAAATGGTTTAAATTTAAATAACAAGGATTAAGTTTTCCTAAAAAAAAAAAAAAAATTTTGGGTGGGAAAAAGAAGAAAGGAAAATGAACAGAGAGGAGGGGAATGGGAAGAATTAAAAAAAAAAAAATATATATAGCTTTTAATAAAAAATATTCCATATTTAACCTTTAAGCTCCACAGTGGCTGCACACTTTCATTTATCCAGAATATTTTACACCTGTGTTAAAGATATAGTCCGAAGTCCCTCCAGCGTTTTTGTTTGCAAACAACAGTGTTCAAACTTAGCGCTCCTCCCTCTCAGGCTAATGGCCGCCTCATTCTAGCTAGCCTGTTCAACTTCAAGCTTCTCCTTCAGAGCTCAGAAGCAGGTACAAGCCAAACTATGATTAACCCTGGTTTTCCAAACTGAATTATCTGAAGCTCATACCTTTTCTTTGGTGCATCCACGGATTCCTTTCTTTTTTTTTCCCTTCGAGAGTTCGAGTGACTGGCGTCTGCTCAAATCATGAGCTTATTCCCACACAGAGTCATGCTCTTAGCTCTGTCATTGGCTGCTGCCGACATAAACAGAAATCTCCACGCCCAGAAACGTCCCGACCAGACCAAAACAATACAAAAGAGCGAATTACAGGCAATGGGGGAGAGAGAGTTGCGTTCAAACGCACCACGGCACAGAGATAGAGGCCCAAAGGCGCAGTTTGAGACGGATTTCACTTGCTGAAGTCTAACGTTTATTTTTTACGGGGGGAACTTTGGACTATACCTTTAAATAGTGGTTTGCTGTATTGATTTGCTGTATTGGACTGAATTCAACAAGGAGAACTAAATACGTTGCCCTCATTGCTCATGAAAAAATGATTTTAAATCAGATGTGTGTGTCCAGGATTGTCCCTCTCAGGACAATTTTGTGCTCTTTTTGTGCACAAAGCTGCAAGTTTGCAGCTGCTTTTACTAAAATAGATGCAAAACACCAGCAAGACAATGCGTCTCATATTTGGTAAATCACTTTGCAAATGTTAAATCAATATATTTACTTTTTCTCCTCCCATCACGCGTTATTGCATGTAAACGCCCCATATTGCATGTTCATAGCAACAGAAGTGTAAAATGGATAAGAGGTGCTATTTAGCATGTTTGAATTTTTAGCACGCTGTTCATATATCAGTTTGTACATTTTTTGTGTGAGCAATGAGATAGCTCACGTTTTTATACACGCAAACCTTTGATAGATCCGGCCCCAAGAGCGCAACCTCACAATTTTCCGATTCTATCTTTTATATGATATCATGATCGGTTTGGGGAAAGGAATATTCTACCCCTGTGAAATGGAATGATAATTCATACGGTTCTGCACTTTTCATTCAGAAAGAGGTACAGTATTTACAGTACATGGTTCATTTTTATTATGAAAGAGCTTTTAAACCGAAAGCAATCGGTATATTTGGGTCCATGTAAATGCAGCCACTGGCTCAGCACACAGACACATATTTCTGTAAGTCTGGTTTGAGGAACTCAAACCAGATTTCACTTCAGATGTTATAATTTTATACTAGGCAATACAATAGAATTGATTCTGATCAATAAAAAGCAGGTTATAAGAAAAAAAATAACTTTCACCTTCACTAAATATGTCTTTCTCTTTTACCTTTAAAAACAGCTAATACTCAGATGTCCAAAGATATTCAGTCCAAATGTAAAACTTTGAAACTATGAAAAAAAGGAAAAGTCTTGTTTTGGAATGTATGGAATTCAGTGCCATGCTCCAATGCCCCTTTTCTTCCATACAAAAAGGTCACTTATTTACATACAAGTCAATATGCTGCTTTTTCTAGAAAGGGCAGCACTGTTTCCCCTACAACTTATTTATTCCCTCGCTTTCTTGACAAGAAATGACCACTTTATTGATAGCTCCTCCTTCCAATCCCACCCCACACCTGAGATTTATTACTGATGTGGAGCCTGCAATTTAATCTTTCAATGAGGACCCATAAGAGGGACATATAAACCTTTTCAACAAGACTTATACAGCAGGCCCAACAAAGAAAGATTCCATCAAGTGCCCATATGAAATTTACAATCCTTACTCGTGATAGAGTGTTCCACGTTGTTAAACATGGTTCACTTTAAATGTTCTGGAATTTGGCCGTAAAGCCAAAACCTGAGGTGCCCCATATAAAAACAGCAATAGTGTTTACATGCCATGATAATGCAGCCAGTGCTGTAAAATACCTCAGTGGGACTGGCTGCAAGGCAAACCAGCAGCTAATTAACTTCTACTCCAAAATCACAGGCTTCATAACTTAATTGCTTTGCACTGAGCTATGCACATGTTTATTCATTGACCTACAGCTAAGTGAAGCTACAGTATGCAAATTTGAAGCAGAGCGCTAAACAATAATCTTGTATAATCTTGTTGATTATGCACGGCATCCTCAAAGAATGTCTGAGGCAAAAATCTGATTCCCTGACATTACAATATTGGGGATTATGGCACATATGTATGCAAGAAAGATTACACTGGTCTAAATTTGAGCTACACATTCATTACCATTACTTCTTAAGAATTAAACTCTTAATTATATGTTTGAATACTGGTACATGAAAGGAATATAAACTGGATTCAGCTAAAAAAATAAAAAACTCACCTATAAAATGTCTTCAAATTCATCTAGAAATTTGTTGCCTATGTAATTCTCTATGATATGCAATGTAATTTGAAAAGATTGCTCTCCTGAAGATTATGCATGAGGTATGTCAATGATTCAGCAGCTCGTTAGGACATATTAAGAGGTTGAGAGCATTTACAATTGGAATATATGTTGATGATGAATGTTGCTGGAAATTCTGAGAACAGCTGAAGTAAAAGCTAATGACGCTATTCATCTGTTCTGCCAAAGTAATATATTTCATATATTTTGCTCTTGTGGTTAATGGACTTTTCCTCTGAATTGCCTGAATCATATTTCCAAATGGTCTGCTAATGTCCCAATCAGTATCACTTACAACCATGGTCAACATTTTCCATTTGGAGACTGACACTGATGGGCAGTATTATTCTGAACCTGGATAGAAAATTGCGCTTCGTATGTTGTATTAATATTACCACACTGTTTAATCACGTGTGTTATGAGAAAAGAGGGTAATGCCTTAACCCTGATCTGGAAGATCAATAACCATCATGTACATTAATGGAATGTGTCAAAACTCAGTCTTACAAAGTTATTTGCGATGCAAAATATAATAATGGATAAAAGCATTTTTAAAAAGTCTCTGCTTCTTGCATGCCGTCAGCCTCTCAGTTTGCCATCTTCGGTGACATTTTAACAACCACATTATGAACGGTAAATCACTTTGGAACAAAGTGCAACTTTCTACTTTTGGTTTTACAGTGTAAACAGCATCACAGGACAATAAAACTCAATGACTTTTGTTTTTTCATGTACAGAACCTGATCTCCCATTTTCACACAGCCATAGGTCCTCGCATATTTGCCGTTATAACCCTACATGTGTTTTTTTCCCCTCTATCCTCATTACCCGACTGTGGCATGACACAATCCAGATAGGGAGCTTGGAGCTGTCAACAGCAAAGAAATGGCTCACAAGCCAATATCGATCAGCTATAATAAGCTCGCAGGATTTGACATAGTGTTTTCTTCCCATCACCTGCTCACCAGTGTAGCAACAACCCTCAAAATTTTAAAATGCACCCAGGAGTCAGGATGTGGGTAGAAATGGCAATGGCCTGACAATACATGGAGCAAGCTACCTGCAACGTACCAACATGTCAACAGACTGCCATCATGTCATCAGCAGGATGGTGGTTGAATGACAGCTGGACTGAATAGCGGGTTCAGACCTTGTTATGAATATTAATATTGAAATTAATCCAACAGAGCTATTTGACAGATTCATTCAAACACTTAATTTACATACATCATAGTGTTAATCCTTATAGATGATATTTGACACAATGTCGTCCCACTATTAGCTACAATCACAATTAAATTTACAAAACATAAAAACTATCCACATCTTTATCGAAAGTTGGGAATATAGTGTAACAATTTTGCAGTAAAAAAGAAAGAATTATTTCCTAGATAAGACATTAAATTTGAAGACTAGAAGAACAAGTTCATTTTCTAAAAACACAGGGTGTTTACAGATTTGTAAATGCATTTGCTGGTGCAGGATTGCTGGACCATTCAAAGAACAATGTTGGCTGGCTATCAGCACAGAGCTGCAGCTTTGATATGCATTCTTGAAGAGCTCCATGTAATCCTGGCTGCAGAAATCCAATTACAGCCTTTTCTACAGGAGGTTGGTTACATTCTCTGCTGAAATCACTCAAATTAATCAATATGCGGGTTTACTGCCTAACCAATGAGGGACAATATGCTGCAAATCCTGTAAGAGTTAAGAATTCCCTGTAAAACTCAACTTCTATCCTACATGTGACTATAGTGTGAGCACCAATTTTACCTGTAGGTGATCAGCCTCACTGATTTTTTTTTCCCCTCTATGCTGATGCATAGTAGATGAATAATGGACTTGCCAATACTGACAACACTGCCAATGCATGGCTACCTGTCTGCACTGCCTCAGCTACTCGAGAGGGAACAAAAAGGTTAAAGAGAACATTATGGAAAAGAACAGGCCAAAGCCTTTACCCATCAATGTCTAATTTGTGTGTGTACATCCTGAAAAAAAGAGTAATAACTCACATTAGTAATACCATGTACTCATGAGCACTAAAACCTCCGGTTGACACACAAATGAAGATATAAAATGTAAATGTCACAGGGCACCACATTGACTTGTAAAGTTATAATTTGAAAGGGGGGAAAATAAGCACAAATGCAAACAATCATTGAAAAAGGATGGTAAAAGAAATACTTCATTCCTACACAAACCTTTTTGTTTCATAACTGCCATGTCAACAACACCCTCAGCATCTCATCTAATTATGCTCATTAAGGAAAATGGAATGGAAGGTCATCCTCATCATTCAGTCAGCCCTCATTCAGGCTTTCCGAACATGGTGATTCATTTAAAATGATCAGAAACTCAATCATTTCAATTCTGCAAACATTAATAGTTGGTTTATATGATAAAAATTGCAGCCAGTGTTACAGTAACAGTTCCTTTTATTCACTTTATTAAAACATGCTTTTTTTTTGTCACTGTTGAGGTTACAGCTATAATTCTGCCTCTTGTCCATGCAATGCTTTGTAGCTTAAACAAAGCCATTGTTTGCCTCTTATTAATGAATCTTTTATAAAAACTGATTACCATTGTTGGTAAAATGAATTTAATTAATTTCAGCGAACATTCATCTATAATTAATGAGGTAATGTGCCTGTTCATTTTACATTGAATTTGCATTTATTTCCCCCTCTCCAATTGTGCAGTTTTTGAATCGATACCTCTCCTGGGTGCATGTATTGAATTACCTGGAAAATGTGAAAAATGTTCTCTTTTCATGCTAATATTCAAAAGAGGTGGCTTTTCTTTTTTTCTTGCCAGTCAAATGACAAAAACTCCCCCTTTAAAATCATAAAAGATTATTTATTCTGTTGCAGAGCCATTTACGCAAATGATTGTCAAAATAAACATTTTAAATTAGCACACACTGATCAGCAGCGATATTGAGATTCATATTTTATGCACTAGTGAGAAACATAATATTTTAAAGTAAAGACAATGGATCATTCTGCACGTGCCAGTTCCTGAATCCCGCTACATGACCCTGCTATTGTCATTGTGGCTGCAGGTTATTCTCAGAGTCTTTCAAAAGTTTTGTTATACTTCTACTTAATCTGATTATCTTTTGCCAGATTTTCGTTTAGCTGTTTTTTTTCTTTTCTTTTCATTCACTTGGAATTCTATATTTGGTTATGGATTGTCAAACCGCATAAAATATACAAAAGACATGGAACATGGTATTTATGTGGATGTTATTTTCACACATACTTTTAGTTTAAAGACATCTTAGAGTAAAAGCCAAGCGCTCCACCAAAAACATATACTTTACTCTGGTTAAAGTGCAAATTAACCGATATCTTGAGAAATACAACAAAGATGTTTGATCCTGATTTCAGACTTCTCCTGTCTCAGTCCAGTTTATAGGTGGGATGCTCCAGTACAAGGCAATTCAGAAGCCCAACCTCTCTACACACAGGATGAGAATTATTGGCTGCAATCATCATTAGGTTGTTGGTTAGTGGCGCATCAATGAACTCACGGTTCACGATCAGATCATGGTTTTTTAATTATGGATCCAATCAATTTATTTGGATCAGCAAAAAGAAAAGACAAGACAAATTTTATTCTCCTTTTCAAGTTTTTTTTTGTCCGTTAAAAACATTCAACTCAAGACTTAATTATATAAAAACAACTTTATGATAAAGAAATTAGGAAAATTTATTTACAAATAATGATAAATAAGTATGAACAAATAAATAAGTTGCAAAGGTCATGCAGGATGTCACCAGTTCTATACTCCTGCTTTAGTGTAAAAATTCAGGTTGTTATCTTGCATGACATCAAGCATGGTGACCTTCTTTCACTGAAACCTCTGAATGACACTTTATCTTCCAAAGTTTTTATTTCTGAAACATTTGTGAAACCAAGTAATCATAACAGCCTAATAGATTATTTTAGTGTTACAATGGAACTCTACACAATCCCAAGCAGGTGGTTTTGTTGACATGGCTGATTAGTGAATGCACACAGTTATCCATATGATTTTAAGCAACATTAACCTTTAACTGCTACTCTGATGTGTAGCACATGTGATGGAAGCCATCACTAAAAAAGGAGACAATCTTATGCAATCCAAAACAACAGCTCTGCAACTCATACTGTGTTGCTTACACTGCTCATTTTCTGAGTGAATGTCAAAAAAAAAAGTTGATTCAGCTCTATAAAAGCACAGACAGCACCAACTTAAATGTAAAGTTTTTGTTAAGAAGTCCACCAGGAGAGACACAGTGACATGAGCATCCTGAAACATACTGCAATTAGAAACCCTGGGATAAAATGTGCTCATCATAGCCATGGGTATTGTTATGCCCATTTTACAGGGCCTGGAGTTAACCAAAAATGCTCTTAACCACCTCTATAAATATGATAAATTCACTGATTTCATTATTGGCTGTAATGATTATGTATTTGGCGATCATTTGAGCTGTCTTCAGCAACATCGAGAACACAGTGAAACTTCTCTTTTTAAGTCCTGGGAGCCAAATCTGATCGATTTATTGCCACACCATACATTTCATTTCCACCTTTCACTCCATCTGCACCTGAGACAAGTGAGCATTGGCTTCCTGTTTTGAAAATAAAAGACTTGCTGGCCCGGTTACAATCTTTAATGCTGGAGTTCTGTTACTGTTGGGTTAGCTCTGAAAATAGACCTCAGTTCATTTAGTTAGCTGTTATAAAAGAAAAGGTGTAAGTAATTATCACTCTATCACCTCTTTCACCTGTACACGGTCTGAGATAGGACAGGGAGAGAGCAGACAGAGACATCTGCTGAGGAGGTGAGTCTGAAAGATTTAACAGGAAGTCTGAGCTTCAAAAATGTAGGGTTCTGTGACTATATTCGAGTCATCTAAATAGCTAAAATGATGTTAACCTGCCCATTAGAGAGAGCATTGGGGATGCAGGGACAGAGACGGTGAAGCAAATGTATGGAGAAAGAGACCAAACAGATCCAGAGATAAAAGAAGCAACTCCTTTCACTTGTGGGTTTGATTTAGGTATCAAAGCCATAAGGCCCACAGAGATCACACTGAACAGCTGCCTACAAGATAGTTGTGGTTCACAGAACACATCATCACATCCCATTCTGTGGCAATATTTTTTTTCCTTTTCCTTCTGTGGCAAAATTAAGGTGAAGACAGCCAACAATAAGTTTGGAGTTTATAGGGATAAATTGAGTTTGATCCTTTCCTACATTTCCATCTTTTTCATTATCATTTAGAGATTTAATTTCTGTCTTGGCTTATTTTGATGTATTGTAAATTAAAGTAAAATTACAGAGTGAAATCATATCCTGGTTGAATCAATCTGCTGAGCAGATGTGTAATTAACCTGGATCTCAATGATGCCAAAACTGATTTTATTCTGTTTGGCAATCCGCTCATGCTCAGCTCTTTCCCAGACTGCGGCACTTTTATTCCCTCGCCCAAATCCTGCGTAAAAAATCTTGGAGTTTTATTGGACAGTGGCCTTAAACGGGAAGTTCAGGATTTGGGACAAAGGGCCTCATTTTCAAGTGAGCCAGGGTCCTACTTATCACTAGAGACAGTTTAATCTTATTTCATCTCATATTCTTGTTACCAGTGGCTGCCAATACTAATGCTAGCATAAGTCAATAGGAATCTGCTGGCCTGTCATTAATAACAATCGTATCCACGCCACAAGACACCCGAGGCAAATCAGTTATAACACAAGACTGTGTAAATGCCATGTTAACAATGTCACAAATAAAACTTCTTTCGTTACATTTTCATTGTTAAGTGTCTCAGCGGCAACACATTTTTACTTCCAGTATTTGGCAGCGGATTGACATCATCTGCTGTTAAATGTACAAAGGAATTTGATTACAGTAGCGGTTACTGTGTTACGTCCCAGCTCTGCTAGGGGATAGGGACGCAAACAAAAGACTGGTTTCAAGATGGAAAAGGTGGAGTGAAGATGTTTTATTGTTCAGAGGTAAATTAAGGCATAAATACAAAACCTGGAAAACTGTAACTGAAAAGGAGATGGGGTTAGCGATGCTGCTCAAAGGAACAAATAAAGGGACAGACAAAGCCTAACACTAAAAGGGAAACCAAATGGGGAAAAAACACAAACCTAGGCTATGAACCAAAAAGGGAACGAGCAGCACCAATAAGCTAAAACCTGGAACCAAAACCAAACTACAACAAAAGACCTAGCTATCCCAACTCCAAACTATCAGTGAAAATGACAAAGAAAAGAGGATCTAGCTAGTGATGTTATACTCGAGCAGGCTGCTCGACTTCGTATCGATCTTTCAAAGCGGAAGTGTCGTGGCTTATGTATCGAGGCTCGCTTCACTCCGTTAAAGACCGCCCTACTTTCCAAATGAAGCTTCATGACGTCACGCGCGTATCACCGACCTTAGGCGCCAGTTTGAATTCAGGGTGGAGTCATCAATTTGCTATGAGAGGAGGAGGCAGTTGCGTATAGTTGCCATTTATTTATTAATTTACATACAGGGAGAGTGAGATTCAGGTGAGATTAGGCTAACATTCCATCTACTGACATATAATCACATTAGCACTTAGACATTTAAGTACATATTTATATACTTACATTTCTACATACACTTACACACACACACACACACACACACACACACACACACACACACACACACACATACACATAGATTAGGTTTAGTATTTTTTTAAAGGATTGTTGGGGGGGGGGGGGGGGTATATAAATTTATCAAGACAATATTTTCCATGATGTCTTCATCAAATCTTACAAAAACAACACCATCTGTTGTATGAAATATTTTCAGCTGGGGCAATCAAGCTATGACACAGCTATGAAAATCTTTCATAAGGATGCACACCCAGATTTGAAAATGATCATAAAACATGTTACAAATAACTGTTACTGTTTCATGACACATTGCCCCTCATCAATCCGTGCAGCTGCTATGTTAAAGGTTGACCAGCAGATGTCACTATATTGTATTGTGTTGAATGCTTCATAAACAGAGCCATTTGAAGACAATTGCTTCATATTGATTCAGTGGTTTGGAAAGCTTCAATTTCACCATCACTAGATCTAGCAACTAAACCAACTAACCAAACTAAAACACCTGGAAATCAAAACCTAAAGACAAAGTTACTCAAACTAAAGACACCAAAAACATAAACTAAGGACAACTGTTGCCAGGCCAAGCAGTTGCCAATGAATGAAGGTGTGCTGGGTTCTTTTGTAGCCAGCTGCTCCAGGTGAGACTGATCAGCAATCAGAGGGTGAGGGAGGAGATGGTGGTGGGGAGCCAGGCCAAGGAGAACAGAGGGATCAAGCAGGTGGATTGCATGTAAAATAAAAAACAAAGGGGTTAGAAAACCAGGCGGCCGTAACATACTGTAAAACTTAACACTATAAACCATGTTGCCTATTACTGTTCTTAATTCTGTAACTTAGCAAGCTATTGAAGATGTGCGAAGACCATGACGCGCTTCTGTTTGTTTTGAACCACATTGCTCTACTGTCTTACTATCTGGAAGCAATGTATCATTCTGCTGCTGATGAGAGACTAGTTCAAATGTCTTTTCATAAGATGAAAGCCCTCAGGGCAGCAAGTTGTTATGGTTTTAAGGACATCTGCAGCTCATTTAAGATATCAGGGAGGGCACTGTTAGTTGCTCTGCTGTGGCCGCCATCCTGACTGTTTAGAGAACTACGTTGCCGAAGAGGACGAGTCATAAAGTCCTGCCTCCTGCGCTGTGATTGGTCCGGTCAATTTTTTACCGGAGTGGAAATCACTTTCAAATGGAGGGAACCCAGACTGACTTGTCGTGTATCCCATACATGGCGATAGTCAGGCTGGTGTACCAGGCTACCATCGTCTGCCTGCAACTCATCCAAAATGCCGCAGCTTGATTTCTGGTGGGCATATCCAGGCAGGAACATATAACTCCCGTCCTATCTTCCCTACACTGGCTGCCCATCTGCTTCCGAATCTATTTTGAATTACGCTTGTTTGTTTTTAAAGCCCTGAACAGTCTGGCCCTCCTTATCTGGCTGATCCCCTAGTCCAGTAGGATCCCAGCAGGGCCCTTCGTTCCACTGGCAAACTTCTTTTAGAAGTCTCAAGGACTCATCTGCTGGCCCGAGACTGGGGAACTCGCTGCCTCTCAACATTCGTCTCACTCCTGAACTAGGCCCATTTAAATCTTATACCCCTTTCCCCCTGGTCAAAAAAACCTGTTTAAACCCGTGAACAATTGGCTTTTAGTGGCAGTAGGAAAGGCTCACTGACCCACGTCGACCCGCGACAAAGGACTCGGCAAGCCACACGGATTAAAATTGCGTTCAAGCGGCTCGGCTCCGATCAGTATGCAGTTGGAACACCAGACTCGGGTTGACCCTCGAATTTCGATGATGACGTTGGGCACTACCTGCGTACATTGAGACAGTGCGCCAGTCGCATCTCATATAAAGTACCAAAACAACCTACGTTCCATTGGCGCTAGAAAATCACCTGCTGGTTTTCCTCCATTTTGAGGATAGACAAAGGTGCAACAAGAAAACACATTGACGACGGCCTGACTCGCTCTCCATTGTTTACTTTCCTGATTTCTGTCACATTGCTGACATCATCAACGCTAACCCAGCGTAATGGCATCACCAGACAGGCAGTGGTTGGGACAGAGACCATGCAGCTTGCCAGCGGGTGATCAGACCCAAATTTTTTGCCAAAGGGAAAGGAGCAAAATATCAATTACGAGCAGGTTGACACGTTTGAAAAACCCGTGTGAACCTGCTAATTTCATTGGGAAAGCGGCTTAAAGGTGTCTTGACCTAGTGTTTTACATACACAATCCTTCTTAAAGTTGTCTTCCGTGGTGATTTCATTAATTTTCTGTGTTCTCCATTATTATTGGATGCATTCTGCATCGTTTCTGTTTAAAAATCTTCTGGTTGCTTAGTGTCCAGCTGTATTTGTATACTAGAAAAGAGGCTTGTGGTCCAACGGCAGGCTTTTCCGGGTCCTTCTCATGAATTTCCGTCTGATTGGCTGGCTCCCGTCAGTGTATGAAGGAAGCTCCGCCCTCTGCTCTTATTTCGCTACAGACAGGAAATAGAGCCGACAAACAAGTTTGTTCCGCGATGCTAACAAACAGCTAGCTAATTAGCTTCTCAACTCCGAAGCTACAGTCGTGCCGTCTTTACTTCTAGTGTGTAGTGGAGGGCTACCTGCCTTCCAATGGACAGATAGAAACCCCACGTGGGATACGCTATTTGCAATGTTACGTAGAAGGGCAAGGCTGTTCCCGATTCGCTCTTCTCTTCGTATTTTTTCTGTGATGAGGACGCACAGCCGACGGGGGAACGCAACGCTAGCAAGTCAGCATGTGTAAGTAAACAAGGGGAAACCCTCCGTATTTCAGAAGGAGCAAGTTAAATGGGTTTTCAGTGGAAGGAGGCCTTTAAATTATCTAAAAATCAATTTTTAATTATAATTGGGTGGGACGAAAATTTAATAAGCTCATTTTACCTCTTTTTATCCCCAACTTTTGTTTGTTGCGAGAATACGCACGAGAATTAGACCCGTCTGTAAGCGTGTTCACCAGGCAAATGTCAAAGTCATAAAGTTTTATCGGGACAGACCAAGTGAAGGAAATGATGTCCCAACAGAGAAAAACATGATGAAAACGTAAAGGTACGGTTGACGAGAGAATCCGCGGAGTAAAAGGGCTTGACTCTGATGAATATAAGGAGCAGACGTCTGACGTGAAGTTAACCAAACAGTGTTAGCTTTTGTAGCTACATTAGCAGCTTGTCACCGTTCGTCTACCATCGTTTACTGGTCTCTAACACAAAAGATAATAAGTTACACAAGCAGCAACACTTACCGACAGCACATCCTCACTGAATATATAGAATCCACTGGTCCCTGGTAGTGCTGTCCCTCCTGTTAACCCTCTGGCACCAGAGTTTATTTAGGAAAATATTCCATTTGGACTTTAAGATTTCAAAATGCTGTAGCTTGGAGGTGGTGAGAGATAGATCCATAATGTAAATGATAAAAATATTCATCATAACCTAAAGTTTGTGATGAGAGTAAATTTACTTGTGTACTTTGCATATTGTGATGTCATCAGGTAGCGGCCATATTGGATTGTGTAACTTTCAGTAAAAAAAAAAAAAGATTTTTGACCACATTTATACACAGGAAAAAAAAATTATACTGTCATATCATGCTCTAAATAAAGAAACAGGAGTTTGATTGGAGTAACTTTGCAAATATAATTTGTATATCAGCAGGTAAAACTCAGTAAAACAGAATTCCGAACATATTTACACAGTAGATTTTCCTTTTCATTTTTTCACTGATCATTTTTAGGGATGCACCGAAATGAAAATACTTGACCGAAACCGAAAACAAAAAATGAACAAACCACGGCCGAAAACCGAACACCGAAAAAAATGTCAATTATTAAACTGTAGCACTTTTAGCTCGATGTGTACTAACTTCACTAAAATCAATCATTGCAACAAATCAACTACAAAAATATCAAAATATTTATTCACCCCTGACATTACAGAATGTACACTATAGATTAAAATCCAAAATAAAATATTTAGTTTGACTCCACTCGTGTACATTACATAATGCCTTTTACATTTTTCTGTAGGACTATTACAACAAATAATAATATACAGGCTTATAACTGACTGGCTGCTGAAAGACAGTGAAATTAAATATATTTTCACATAAAAACACAAAGTTCATAAGTTGCGTGCTGGATGCGCTGTTTGTTGCATTATCACAAGTTTCGGCTGTGTTGTTTCGGTGATTTATGTCTTTTGGCCGAAAACCGAAAATGCATTTTTGGGTCATTTTTGGCCGAAAACTTTTGGTGGCCGAATTTTCGGTGCATCCCTAATCATTTTTCATCCTCTCATCCTCAGAATAAATGAACAGAAATCTGACAGGAGTATATTTGCTAATATAATTTATATATCAACAGGTAAAATGATATTTTTATGGTTTTTTTTGTTTGTTTTTTTCCTTTTTTGTTATTATAGATTTATAATTTGTCATAACCTAGCTGACTCCTCATACCATCATACCAGCCATGAAATCTGGAGTTTGGCTGGAGTTGGTGTGTGTCTTGGTACTGGTGAGCATATCTTTCATTTGTGATGAGGTTCCAGAAATCCTCACCCGAAAACAGAGACAGAAAATCACATGCACGAGCATCTGTGAGATCATCGTGTCTGCGAAATCCTACAGGCTGATCCATTGATGGAAAACTTCCTCAACTCTCAAACATTCCCAGCCGTCATCAATAACTCCCCTATTTTGATTATCCCGTCTTCTGCCCACACGTCCCTCTTTATTTCTCCCATCACAGCGGCAGAGAAAACTTTCACCGTCATCAGTGTGCTTTCTGACAGTTTGTGCGGTGCGAGTGTGGCAGCGCGCGCTGCAACGTCAGTCACTCATCCCCTCCTGATCCTGATCAGCAAAGATCAGTGCAGCACCTCGTCTGCACTGTAAAGACCTCTGGGCGTTTAGTTATTTATTCTAAAAGTCGCGATCTGTCTCTCACTCTTTCCAACACGCTGCTGCTTTCGCCTTTTCTC
Source organism: Atherinomorus stipes (assembly GCA_023101725.1). Lineage (NCBI taxonomy): Eukaryota > Metazoa > Chordata > Actinopteri > Atheriniformes > Atherinidae > Atherinomorus > Atherinomorus stipes. The sequence continues at coordinate 367,541 of JALJCO010001315.1, forward strand.
TCTCTGTGGCGTGATGGGGACGCCCGGGTCGTCCGCGCCAAAGCCTGTGACATTACCACTAGGCTACCCACTCCCCCAACTGGTTTGTTGTCTCTTTGTCTGTTACACCTGCTGTAAAGCACTTTCTTTGTCTGTTGGGTACTGTAAAGGGCTATATACATAGATTTCATTTAATTTAACCTTCTTTAGACCTACAACCCAATGATCAGTGGTGTGGTGGTTACCTGCCTCCACAGCAAGAATCCCTAGTTGAATCTCGGCCGGGAGCTTTTTATGTGGACTTTGTCTTACCCCTGTGCATGTATAACTTCGTCTCACTGTCCAAATAAAACCCCCAAAAAATACATGTTATTTAGAAATTCTGTATAGCAAGTAACCCCAAGACCAAGTGTGAACAATCTAAAACAAAACATCAAGATGTATAGACCTAATAGAAAGTGGAACTCAGCTGGAGATTGAGGTCATGGTAACTCCCCCCATATCCCACAGCTTTGTGTCTAAAATTACATCGGAGTAACTGGTGAACATTACAATAACTACTCTTAAACACAGCTTTTATCTCGTCATGATTTTGGCACTGGCTGAAAAGAGAAACTTCATACATCATCTCCTTGTTTTTAAATCAGAGACATCCCTGGGAATAGCTATGATCTCTACGCAACAAACCATGTTTGTTGCAACTGACTATTTAGTTTGATTATGACTGGACACAGGGATGTGTACAAGCTTTCTGAGCGGGGATAAGAGGACACTCTCTGGCAGGCCATAACTAAAAGTGGACAGTTAACGTTTGCTGTGCCATAGAATTAAAATGCTGCTCACTGGTTTTGCCTTTTCATCTGTCTAATGGGAAGACTAAACTCACGAGATAATCTAGTGCAACCGATGCTGCAAAAGATTATGGGATTACAAAACAGAAAAACAAGACGGATAACAGATGAACAGTAGTTAGACACAAAACAAATTCTTGTTGTAGGATCCCCCGTTACTAAATCAGACCAAACACAAAGCAATAGAATGCATTTCTTACGAAAACAGAAACAAACTTAAAAACTAGAAAGCACACTTTCTGATGAAGGTGGGTGATGTGAGGAAATTGATGCTCAGTTGATATTTCTTTTTTTTAGTGAATGTTCAGAGAAACATATTACAAAAAGTCAGCAATAGTTGGAATCAGAATATGTCACAAGAAGAAAAAAAAGCAAATATTACAAGAGAAAATACAATAATCCGAAAAAGCTTTACACAAGACATTTCAGAGGCATTTTCTATTCAAGATTAAAAGAAAAAAAATCTATTGCTGTTCAAAACATCTACCACATGCCATTAAATATTCACCCCTCTGGTGTAGCTACAGTTTAGAGGAATCATATTACACCAAACTTTTAAAACTCTAAGTTAAAAGTGTCATAGCTCTGAGGTAGTAACTGTCAAGCCAGTATGCTGTAGAAAACATGCCCTCTCTCAAAATGCAAAATTACAACCACTACCAATTTATTATGTCGACATTCTCCCATAAATCAGAACAGTAATCACAACAAATTCAATCCATAAATAAAATGCCAGTCAAAGTTTAAGAACTAAAGTGCACCAAAAATCAGACACAAAGTTTTCTAACACGTGGGAGAAAATCAGACTCACACAACACACAATAATGAAACTCAAACCCAGTTCAAGCTTTTCCTGAGCTTTCTTGCCCCCACTAACACAGTAAAACTAGGAACAAAAGAGCAGAAAATGTCAAAAAGACAGTTGATAGCTTCCATTTACTGTAAGTACACTGGAAGGAATTGTTCATTTTGCTTTGTATATCAATTATAGCAAATGTACTTTTGCTCTCAGAACTGATCTAAACCTTTGAGCTAAAGGCCTTTTTTTTCCCTAACAGAAAGTTTAGTTTTGAGAAGCTGTAATGACCTTGACATGTTTAGAATGAATCTTCAGCCTTCTTCCTTAAAACTAAACTTTTTGTCGAACAAAAAAAAGAAACCATTCAGCTTATAATCTGGAGAGACAAAATGAAGTTAGCGACAGTGATCTAAACCTGTCAAGCTAAACTAAATTGACATGAAAAACGATACATTTTACACTGTTAATTTTTATTTTGTGTTAAACTATTACATTATGTTGCCCAAAAACAAAGCCAGTCACTAGCAAAAGATAAATTACTTAATTAAAAAAAAAAAAGAAGAAAAGCAAATGCAATGGCATGAAAATTAACAATTACATTTACAAACATTTACAAATGTACACATTTACAAACCTAAATGTGGCAAAAAAAGAGGAGGCAAAGGTAATAAAAATATTAAATAACTCATATCTTACCTTTTGTAGCATCAGTTCCCCTCATTTTGCCAAGCCGACCGTCTTTCCACGAATGTCAACAACTGTCAAAAGTGGCTTTGTCGATGTTGCAAACATCACTTGCATATTTTGCGCAGAGATGCTTTTCGTGATACTTTTTCAAATTATCTAGTGTTGTAGCCTCGTCAATACCACATCAACCGAGACCAAGACATTAGAGAGACCAGGGTACCAAGACAAGGTCAAGACATTTAGAGGTGAGACCGAGGCCATAAATATCAAAGAATAATCATAACAAAACATCAAAATGTACGTTTTTTAAAGTTTGCTTTTAAACAAATATGACAACAAACATTAGTCATTGCTCTGTTGTTTTGAAAGCAGCATTATGAATTAAATAAACTATATACTAATATATTTTGGCAAACATTAAATTTAATTATACCCAAGTTGGCAGATATCTCTCCCAACAAGCAGGACCGTAGTTTATTTTATTTTCTGTCATTTGTTCTCTTTTTAATCTGTCTGTTTACGAATCACAAGAGTACTGCAGATCATCTGAAATTTCTTCATTGTCATCATCATCACACTATGTTGAAAAGTTTTAGAAATATACTTTGTATAATAATGAGACAGTTTGCACAAACATAAAATGATATAATCACTACTAAAAAGCTTATAATCAAAGAAAATTCAGATTTACTGCGAACCTGAAGTAAACACGCACGCTGCATGAAGTGAGAACCATGTAGACTCAATCACAAATGCGCAATCAGGGAGTTAGTTCAGTAAATATGAACTCTACACTAACCTGAAGAAAATAATGACCCTGCTAAGCATCACTGTTGCAGGGTAAGTTGTTTTTAATTATCTCTGAAGTGTGAAAATGATTATTCTGCATACCTGAAGTCTGAAAAAATAACGGGCATTTGCTGTGTGGATGATTGATCAATGATCAGTGACTGATGCGGCTTGGCAGGCGGAAGAAGAAGTAGTTCCAACCCATTCGTACGATTTAGTTAGTTTTCATTGTGTTCATGTTAATGATGATAGTAAATATGAAAATCAGATTTAGCTTAAGAATCAGTTCTATAATATCGGTGGCTGGTCGAGGAACAATCACTACTTCATCATCAATCCGCACAGAAATCGTCTTCTCAGGTAAATTATACTTTTGAGCTTTATGTTTTTTTTGGTAAATTTTATTATAAATACCAAGGTCCTGGTCCAGACCTGTCCTCAATGGTAGCTACAGCCATGCTAACAAGTTCACACAGCCGCTCTCCTCCTTTCGGCTCGTGCCTCTCTGTGCTCAGGAGGTGCAATTAGACACACTGCAGCTGCAACTAACGTAACACAACCAATGTTTTTAAGATGTTATTAGCCGTTTTTAGGAGGGTCTTTTTCCACTCCTACCAGCAGCTAAGTTGTGGACAAAAAGCCTATCAGCAATAGTCTCGACTGGTCTCGTTCAATAACCCCGAGGCCGCCCTGTCCGAGACGGAGCTAAGATTGAGACAAAATGCAGTCGATACGAGTGAGACCAAGGACCTGACCGATCTCGAGTAACCTACTACAACACTAGTAATATCCACATTTACTACTCTTGTAGTATTTTAAATAACTGTGTAAACGATGTGTAGCCTACGTATCCAGGCTGAGTTACATCAGCCTCAGGTAAGGCCTACCTGATGGGAGACACCAGTGGCGGCTTTTCCAGCTTCCAGATGTATGCAGCCCACAAGTTCAATTGCTTTGAACGTTATTGACGTTTGCCAGTCTAACACACAGCTAACAAAGACTGAAAAAATGTAAGTAGAAAATACTTGGTTTTGTTTTTTATCTGTTTTAGTTTTGGTTGTTTCAGAAAAAGGAAATAAAACAAAAAAAGAACTGCAGGGAGTCGCCCCTGGAAATGGCAGTAGGAAACCCTAGATATCCTAAATTAGAGCCTGCTGAGGTCCCCTTGTTTCCTTGTTTTGTGTCCTTGTTACAATGACAGAGCATGCTGTAGTCCCCATTAATTAAAAGTTCACCTGTGACCCCTAATCATAACGCAGGTGTGTGGGTGGTTGTTTCTCAGCAGTCCATCAAAATCCATTTTATGTTCTCTCATTAAGTGCAAAGCTAAAGTTTTCGAATTAGCTGTTCCTTTGTTGCACAAAAGATAGGTTGTAATAATAATAATAATAATCAAAAAAAGTTACGTAAAATGGCCAAAAGCATTTTTATTCTTTCAATTTGGGGGCATGTGGAAAAAAAATGGTGAGGAAAGAAACCATAAGGCTTAATTAATTATCATGAAAGTTATAAGACCTTTCGGAATAAAAATGCTCAAGCATGACTGGGAAGCAGGTTTCTGTTGCCTAGGGGCTCTGTTGACTCACTATCAGTTTTTTTCCTCATCTTTTGAAGCAATTGCAGCTTTATTATCTGTTTAAATTCATGGCATCATTTTTGGCTGAACTCTTATTTCTATGCTTGGATGTTCATTGACTGACAAACTACATCATTAATATCATCATTATAAAGTTCAGTAAAGGGAAATAAATTGCAGTGACCTTGTTTTTGCTGTTTGACGTTTGCATTTCTATCCTCCATAATGAACCAACAGAGCAGTCCCCATGAAAATTCCTCAAAATGCAACTACGAAACGCAACTACCATCTCACACATCAAATGCGGGTTGTTTCTAAATGAGCACTCAGGTGCATCTTTTAATCTCCTGCAACCAAGAAATGCTACAGAAATGAATAAAGATCAGTCTTTATTTTAGACCATGTCATTGGCTGTGTTTCCATTACACCTATAATTTCACAAATCTTACATATTGAAATTAAAAACTGGTAATGGAAACACCTAAATGTAAAAAAAAAGTAAAAAAAAAAAAAAAAAAAAAACACTAAAATATTGCAAAAAAGTTTTTACACTCATAAGGTGTTTTTTCAGATGTTTCAATGACCGCATGTACTTGAGAGCTTTAATTCCTTTCTAAACAATAATTACGATTAAACTTAATTCCAAACTAAGTGGTTGGTTTATTCCTCTTTTAATGCCAAATAAAATAATTCCCCTGTCATGTAAGCTGTTATTCTGCTTTAACTTGATTCCTGTCATTCTGCACATGCTCTTTCCCTTGTCCTGCTATAATGACGCTTATCGAAGCTCATATGAAACAAGTGCTGAACTCGGGCTTGCCGGCGGAAATGAAGAATACGTTCGTGTTGAGCTGCTGCTACAAAACTACAATCAAAATACAGTGAAAATATGAATTATTATGTGGTTTTCATGTGGTTGTCGAAACAAAAAGGAGCAGGAGCTGGCGTCTGTGTACTTCTGGTTAGACGTACTGTCAGCGGAAGTAAATACTTCACGTCCACCCCCTGTCCAATCAGAACCCTTCCCAACTCCCAGATCTAACGTGGAATTAGATAAACGTTTTCCTTGTAAACCTTAATCCGTATTTATTAGTTCCATGTAAACATGAAGGTGAATAATTTAATTCAAAATTATTTAATTCAGAATATTTAATTCTAAAAAAAAACATCATGTAACCGGGGCCAATATGACAGTGTAGCAAGTGTGATGGAAACACTTTTTTTTTCACATTTACATGCCATCAGACATGACGTAAGGGAGCAAAAACCAGTTATTCCTTCTTAATTATGATGTTTATAATCATTTACAAGCATTTATATAAAAGGTCCGTAAACTGCTGTAATTCAGCAAACAGAGTTCATTTTTGGACAACATGCAGATATGGATTAAGTTCTTCATGACAAGTTATTCACAAGTTATAAATGTTGTTTCCAGACATTTGTAACACATGACCAAGACTTGTTTATCCCACATGTTAATTAAATGTTGCCACAATTTAATGGCCACATCTTATGGCTGTGTAATGCGTCGCCTCATGTTTTTTTTTTTTCTCCTGTCAGTGTATTCTGAGGGCTTCGTACATATGGACTTCGCCTCTGCGTTATCATCCGCTGCTTCCTGATGAAGAACAGCAGCAGCTCTAAAATGCTAAATATTTTGCATCTCCATCCTCCTCAAAGTGGAATCTCGCACAAGGGGTTTTACGAGAATTACAGCTGATGCGCTAAACACCATTTAATGGCAACACCTGCATATTGCTATTGCATTTTTTTTAAATTTAGGAAAAAAAATCGCTTTTACTTTTCAAAAAAGTGGAGTGGAAACCCAGCTACTGGCAAATGCTATTTGTTACATAAACTGAACAGTTGTAGATTGTTTCTGTTTTTGGAGGCCTGAACTTGTTGATCATAAAAAACTTACAAGGGCACATTAACTAGTAAGCTAGTACTATACTTGCTTGGGAATGTGTAGGAGTGACAGGTCTAAACTCATTTATCAAGGGTATCAAAATACAATCATTATGGTAGCTAATTATCACACACTTTGGTAAGGAACACTGGTCACACAGTGGTTGTGGTTTTGGGTTAAACATACAAAAATTGGTTAAAGAAGAGAGTTATCACCTGTTTACCTTTAACTGTTAATACTGTTTTGAGTAAGGACAAATAAAGTCAGGTTTGCAGTCTATTCCACTGTCAAATGATCTAGTTTGTGGAGGAGGAATAGATCACCCACATTATTCATACAGAAAATGAATAATTTACATCACAGATTTCCTTCTCATTGCAGAAGATAGAAGATTTTGTGGTCTCATTGAAACCCAACATCGGTCATGTTACCAAAAATAATTCTCATTCATTTGAATAGCAATGAGCAATGCACCATGGGTGACGGCATTATAATGCCATGCTATGCTTGTATGAACTTAGCAATTTACACAACCACCAATTACTGAGTGTGTTTGTGCTTGCGCGTTACGTGTGTGTTTGTTTGAACTGTAACCTACAGAGAATCTACAGCAGCATCTCCTATTTCTTTATCTCTCCGTGACTGGTGCTGCCATGGCAGTTACCAGAGGGTGAATCCGTTCTCTCATTACATAGCACACAAATAAAAAGCTGTTGTCAGGGCAGTAATCAACTCATGGGATACAATGAAGAGAGCAAATAAAGGAACTGTACCTCCTGTTAACAATTAGAAAACATTGGAATTTTAGTTTTTCTCAAGGCTGCCACATCCTCAACTGTTTGAACAGGAAAAGGAAAAACATCATTGCAACGAATGTGGTTTAGGAGTCAGTTTGCATGCTGTTTTCTGCCCTATTAAAACAAAACAAAACAAAACATTAGCCATGCCCATTTATGCAGCATTGGTAGAAAATGACCTCAAAGTCCATTGTGAGGTGTATAATTATAACTCAACACATATTGTAGCATTTATTTGTTTTTTGATAGAGGAAAAAATAAAGCACATTGCCCCAAGCCAACACCTAGCCTAGTCAGCTGGGTTTGTGGAGTATGCCTCTGCTTCAGTGCTCAGAATATCTATTCTCGTCTCCTGAAATAAAACTGCTGCTCAGCAGTGCTGGTGGAAATCTCAAGCGATTGACAAGAAGGCAAAAAATCCATAGCCCTCTATGGTGATGATCACATTGCATTAGAGCCCGTAAATATTTAAAAGGTTTTGAATATTATAGCTGTTTTCTGCAACAAAGTCAGCATAACCAAGTCAACAGTTTTTCCACTGCCGGCCCAGAATTTGTTTGTCTTCGCACAGAGAGCTTCCGAGGCCCTGGCTCCACATCAACAAAGATGTTCCCTGGCAGGAGTGGTAATATTTTGCAACAGTGATGAGAGTCCAGTGGTCACAGACCTTTTACTATCTGGAGAAAGTACAGAATATTCCTCTAGTGATAAATGGGTGTTTACTTTGTGCTTTTAAAGTGTGATCTTTACCTCGTTGACTTAAATTCCCATCTCCTTTCCCACATAAGGAAAGAATCTTGAGTTATGCTTGAATAGCAGTGGGTCCATGATGTTGAAGAGTTGTCACTGCAGCGTAATTGCGCTGAGAGAATGTATTATTTATGAAAGATTTAGCCTCATTAATCTGTGAAATGTTCTAAAAGCACAACCATTTTATTTTTTTTTCCTCCTGACTTGGTGTTTTGCAGATCTTTGCAGAGAAATGAATTTGCTCTTTGATGTGCCGTCAGTTTCCTTGACTGTCTTTGTGAAACAGTCCTCCATGACAGCTCTTCCCCAGTGTTTTCACTGAATCATTATCTGTGCCAATGTTTGTGCTCAACCTGTCTTTTTTCCTCTTTTGTCTTGCAGCTCCACACTGACCTCGATAAGGGGGACAGTTCGGTGAAGTACACCCTCTCGGGGGAAGGTGCTGGCTCCATTTTCACAATTGACCAGACAACGGGGGACATCCATGCCTTAAGGAGTCTTGACAGGGAGGAGAGGCCTTACTACACCTTGCGCGCCCAAGCTGTGGACATCAACACCGATATCCCCCTGGAGCCTGAATCGGAATTTGTAATCAAGGTCCAAGATATCAATGACAATGAGCCAAAGTTCTTGGAGGGTCCATATATGGCCAGTGTTCCTGAGATGTCCCCAGTTGGTAAGTGACCATCCAGAGTTCTGAGAAGTCTCTTTTGGGCAGAGGAAACTTTCTTTTCTTCTCTTGAACAGGAGAGCACAATAAACACTCTCCGGAGCAGCGTGGGCACAACCAGAGGGGTAATGCTGCTCTCCCTAACAGATTTTGACATTTCAGAGTTCCATTTTATTCTTGGTGTGCCCTGAGAATATTTCACAGCTTTGTCTTTACACATTCCCCCCAGGGAGGACAGATCAAGGTAATTCACTGGGAGAATGGTTTCTCTTGATGTGAATCGCAATGAAGCCCTCAAAACTTCAAATTCAGCAGTCTCGAGAGGATGGGTAGAAAGCAGGAAAAACACAGTGTAGCCTCAGTGAGCACCCGAAATCAAAAGCAGCACTGTACTGTTTACTATAAGAGAGAAGCTTTCAAGTTCATCCAAAAAAAAAAAAAAAAAAAGCATCTGCTGTGGCCATGGGGGGAAAAAAAAGAGATCAGCTTTACACATCACCTGCAATTGATCAATTACACTGTCAGGTGTAACTTGGATGGTCGCCTCAGGTATCTCAGATTCATTTAGAAATATTGAAATAATAGAAGCATTTACAATGCGTTTCTGTCTTTTTTCATTGTCAAATACTAAATCCACATAGGCAGTTTTAAAGCAGCCCTTTTAATGCATGGATACCTGCCCAAGTAGTTCTCATTCCTAGGGCATCCGACATCTTGTCAAAGCTGGTGGCATCTCTGAGATGCCAGCAATGTGCTGCGGTATTTGACATTATGAGCAAATGCCACATGCTCCAGAAGTAGATAAGACTTACTTTTGTGTGTCTTACTTGCTGGTTGCTGTGCAGATGCCAAAGCAGCATGGTGAATTTGAAAGGAAACCATCACAGTTCAGTGATGTGGGACCAGACTCGCCTCTTGTCATCTTTGGTCATGTCTACACTAAGCAGTTAAAGTTATACGAGGAGGTTTAACTCCCTGGCTTAATTGTATCCAGATGGTGAATCGTTTAAGGCTCGATGCAAGCAAAATACTGACTGTCCATTTGCACAGACTGAGCATGCGCCACGTCACAGACTACAGAAGTAATGCCTACTTAAGTCTTGGATATACTGTACGATTTTTTCAATCGTTGCTCGTAGCCCCAACTCAAATTGTGCGAATCAGTCGCAGCATTCAAAAGTTAACAGCTTGCGATGTCTGTCCTCATACTGTACGAACCGACACTCAGATGCAATCTGAGTACTCACACTGTACGTCTTCAAAGACACGTTAGGGTCTTGAACAATCCCGACATGCAACACAATAAATACAGCTAGTAGTAATTGAAGAAGAAAACGGAGAAGAAGAAGAAGACAATAACAACAACAGCAGCAGCAACAGTATGCTATCACCAAAAAAACTGTGCTACCTTGGCGATTTGCGTTCTTTCTTTGTGAAGAATTTGCCAAAAATAAAAGGTGACGATGTCGTGTGTGGATGAGGAATTGGCTGAGCAGACGTGGGCTGTATGGTCTGTCTGGTCATGGCGCCGCTTCAACATGCAATTCACTTACGAGCCACGACCAAAATATCAAACAGGTTAGATTTCTTGCAACTCATGATTTCTGATTGGGAGCTCATCGTGAGGTGCCAGTCGCCTCTTGTGACCCCCTGGTTTACTGCACGACACACGATTTGGCTAAGCTTGTCGCACGACTGGAAAATCGCCTCAAAAACGGCCAAAAAGCGCACAGTGTATGCCGGGCTTTAGAGAAAACAATATTTTTTTTTTTCATTTGGACTGATGATAAAGGGCCAATTTGAAAAATAACAAGTAGCACGGTGAGTTCTGGTTGCATTGCGCCCATGTTCACCGTTGTTTAGGCCACTTTCCTGTGCCGTGCTTTGTCATGAGTCTGTGGTGGGTTTTGTCACTGAACGGCAAAGTTATCCATACTAAGCTGTTTACCCATCTGATTGTCTTTTACACCTCCCCTTTTCTCCATCTTAAAAATATTAATGGGACCTTGAAATTCTGGGTAAATGTGGACAATAAGGGGTATTGTGCATGTTTAAGCACTTACAGTACACAAGCTAGTACGTGGCCTTTGACATTTCAGATTTCTAATTCACGACTTTTAGATTAGCCTCAAGATTAAAGTAAAGGGGTGAATATAAACACCAGAAGTTAAGATATCAAAACTTTTATTCTATTTCTTATCAAGTCGTGTTCCTTAACACTTATATTCAATAAGGTAATAGAGCTTCTGTGGTAAATTAGATAAATCACAAAACTGATGACCTCTCTCCCAGTTGGCATAAAGTTGAGTTTTAACATACAGCCAGCAACATGAATTGGGGTTTTCATTGCTAGTTTTGATTCAAACTTTGAGGTAAATATGCAAAAGTGAATGGAATAAAAGTTCAGATAATATTAATGTAAATCCAGTCCGAATTAGTTAAATTTATGCAGTTCTATTAAAAGTAATAGCTAAAACTTTTTAATCAAAAACAATTTTAAAAAGAAATATTATATCCGTAGAACATCTAAAAGGGTGCAGAATGAAAGTATTAATTTTCACCCAAAAATATTTTATAGCATATAAAAAGTGAATATTTACATCTGATTACCATGCCAACGTCGGGATTCATTGCTGTTCTATGGAGCTACTAACTCGATTGCTATGTGTAGAAATAGCATCTTCCTCGCCTTACATTTCTCAAATTCAAGCAGACAAAAAACTACTTTCTTCCTGGACATGTAAGCTAAACTTTTGCTGATAGTAATTACTGCTTAGCCAGTTCTGTAACGTAGCTAATGCTAATTGAGTAAAGAAGTGTTGCTGCGCCACCTGCTGGCACGGAGGAGTTAAACTTACACCTATTACCTTTATTTTGCATCAGTTTTCACACACTCTCATTTCCTGATCTGTCCCCTTAAGAGATGTCTTATGTGAATGAAAACAGTATTGTGCATGTAATTTGTAACATAAATATAAAAAAAATGTCTCTATATTAATGAATATTTAATCAAGATCTTGGCCGTGCTATGAAATCAGTGTGCTTCTGTGCTAATACCAGGGTGTCTAAACACAGTGCATGAGCAGCAAAATTGGTTTCATTTCATAAACAAAATATAAGTAAACAGTAACACTACTGTAATATAACCCTTGTTTTAAAATCAAACCAACTGAGAGCTCTAATTATATTCATAGCAGTATGACTGCTGTGGTCAGTGGGTTCATCAACTGCTACATTCTTCTTGCTTTCTTTGTTAGTAAAAACTTCAGGAAATGAGGAGATGCTGACCACAAATGTGAAGTTATAGTTGTAGTCAAGCTCCAAAATCATTTCTTAATCCCTCGTTGTCAGCAAAAAGCTTATCCCTGAATCATTCAGAGATTAAAATAGATTTAAAACACTATTTTGAGTTGTAATTATCACTAAGTGAATGCCTTCATCAGTCTGTTGATTTCACTGCCCACTTGCAAACTTACAATTAAAATTGTATCTGTGGGGCGGTGATTAGCTCAGTTGGTTGAGCAGCCGCCCCATGAACAGAGGCTACAGTTCCTCAGCGCAGTCGGCCCCGGTTCGATTCCCAGTCGAGGACCCTTTGCTGCATGTCACTCCCCACTCTCTCTGCCCCTTTCCTGTCACTATACACTGTTGTATAAAGGCCACTAGTGCCCAAAAATCCTTTAAAAAAAAAAATTGTATCTGTAAAAAAGTCCCATTTGGTTCAGCCTTAAGATTGTACTAATTCTAATCTTCTTGTATTTAGATACTAGACATGTGGACATTGTGTATTGTGCTGGTAATTGGTTCCCTCCACATCAACACCCCATTTGTTTGTTCAATATTGTATCTGATGAAGTATATAGTAGGTATTTTCTTTAACAGGGGAGGAACTCTAAAGCCTTCCATTAAATCATAGTCTCACTCAAGCTTTTGAATTTCCATAATCATCCAAATAGCATTTATTTGACTTGTTTTTAGTCTCACACTTATGTAAAGGCTGTTATCTTTGTTGCCCGGGAATGCGTAGGAGTCAACGGCACTTGAAGGCTTTCAAACTTTCAGCACATCTGAGCTTTCACTGCTGCCAGAGCTCCACTTCCTTGCATGAGCTGGGAAGTTATTTATGTGTTATCTCATCTGTTGTATACACACGTTTAACACGATGCAACCCTTTTCATGTATGTCTAATCGGGCATTTGTGAGAGAGGATTGAGACACTAATCTCTCTCGTCCTAATGTTTTAATTCCATTGTTAACACCCGCTCAGACTGAAAAGCCTGTTTAATATACAGCTAGTTCTTTATTGGCAACTGGAAGCCAACCAGAATGTAAAATGACCATGTAAATGCTATCCCTCTGGTCAGTGTCTCTTGATCATACTAAGCGTCCAACACCTTCTGCGCTGTTTTGTAAACATAGTATGTTTTTAACCTTCTTAAATGTGTCGATCTGCCTGTGAAACTCCAGGCTTGTGCTGTGGAGTTAAGAACAAACTGGAAACTTTATCCAGTTTTTTTCATTTAAGCGGATGCAATAAGGAGTGACTTAGTGAAAGAGGTGTTTTTACTGCCAGATAGTCAAGGAAGATGAGGCAAACCTCCAACGAGTAATTATTCCATCCCTTTTACTGCAGGGGTTTGGAAGGCTGCCATCTTAATACTACTCCTGCCACAGCGTTTTGTTTTCTTAAAGATATCTTTTGATAAATTATTTCACAAGAGCTTCTATTAGCTTTATATATCAATTTGTAAATCTAAACGTACAACAGGAAAACAGAGCAGCTCTCTTGTATATTTTTTTTCTCCTTCACACTCCTCCGCGTTGCACTCTATTGAGCTCTTTGCTTCTTCAGCATTAGCTGCTGCTTTCTCATTGGTGATTCACTGTTTGTTAGTGTCAGGTGCAATCGTTTGGTAAGCTGATGAACTTCAAAGAGTCTGGATTTCAGTCTCACGAGGAAACCGATTAACTCAAAGTCAATATGTCTTCCCACTCTTTTCCACAGGGACCTATGTGACGCAGGTAACAGCCACGGATGCAGATGACCCCACCTACGGAAACAGCGCCAGAGTGGTGTACAGCATCCTCCATGGCCAACCGTACTTCTCTGTTGACCCAAAAACAGGTAAATTTCTCACATTTCTTTCTAAGTTTTATAGTGGCAAATTTAATTTGGTAGGGGTAAGATTTGTGAATGTGTTATTGTATTCTAGGCAAGAGTCAAGATGAAACTGGAGTCAGATTAAGTAATCCAAAGCACAGATAAACAGGACTTGGTATTTTGACCCTCTGGGAACTGGGGTGTAATTAGTTTTGACTACTGTTGTATTTACCTTTTCACTATCAAAACAGTTTACCTTACTTGTTTACGTCATTCTTTTCTGCGCAATCTTACTCGTTTGAGTTCACAGTTATTTTCTATTTTAACATGCTGGTTTAACTTTGTGGAGCCTATAAAATCACACAAAAAAAGATCAAATCTGAGTTGAAGGAGTTACACATTTCATAGTGAGAACCAAAAACGCGTGTAACTTTTAGCCGCAATGGTCACTAAAACTAACTTCCCACAGGCCACAGAACTGTAATAAAATTAAACAGTCTATATCTGTGTTTGGAGACCACTATAACAGCTGATTTGAAGTCATGGAGCCATAAAGCAAAGCACTCCAGGCTCCATGATCCAATGAGAGGCGGATCTGCTCCTGCAAAGTTACAGTGGCCTGTCTTTGAGCATGGCAGCCCCCTCTGAGTAATGACATCAAGTGCTGTATTGACTCCAAAAATCATTTATTACAGTAATTACATCAATACTAATATAGTTGTTAAATCCCAGCTCTGCTAGGGTGAAGAAACACCAATGAATACTGGCTTCAGGATGTAAAGGTGGAGTAAAGATGTTTTCATTGTTCTGGAGGTGGAAATAAGGCATAAACATAAACGCTGGTAAGGTGAAATTGAGATGGGCTTAGAGATGCTGCTCAAATGAATGAGATCAAAAAGAAATACAAAGAGAGAAAAAAGTGGGAAAGAGAGAAAAAAAAAATGTGGAAAATCAACACAAATCGAATCTAGGATGTTTAAAGCCAAAAGGGAAAGGAGCAGCACCAATAATCTCAAACCCACTTTGTGTTCAAAAACTATGATCATTACAAAGCAAGGCCCGGCTATCCAAACTACATGGCTGTAACAATAATATATTAAAATATTTGGCTCATATTTGGGTCCAAATTAACACATTATCCCTTTAACAAGCCATTTTTTGTAGAATACAAATGTAACAGCAGATTTTAAACATGTATACAACAAGACAAAGAGGACACTACAGTTCTGACATTTTCTGGGTGTGTTGGTCTTCCGGTCCACCAGGAGGCAGCATGTTAATCTGTTTTTGCATCCTGTTGTCATCTAATTTTCTATTGAGCGATGTGCGGCATTTTCCAATAGAAAAGGGGTTATTTCGGTTTGTTCTACTCTTTTTTTCTCGCTTGCGAGCACTTATCCCCCCAGTACCAAACACACCCCAAAAGTAACGGTAATATCAGCAGTAAATCTATATTTTTTATATCTTAAGTCTGGTTATTCTTGGTCTGTCAGCACAATTCAAAAACTGGTATATCATTTTTGTCTTCATTATCCGTGGAAGTGGAATGGAGACTGTTTTGCTGCGTATGGCTGCAACGTCATCTTAAATCAGATACGTATGTGATCTGGGCGCACTGTAGTCCCCAGAGGGTTACAATTTTCTCTTATAACAGATTGTCTTGCTCATTTATTATATTGAGGTTATAGAGTCAGTTCCAGCAAATAACAAAGAAATCAAACCGAAAACCCTTTTCAATTCAAGTTACCAAGTTTTGTCATAAGTAACGGAGCAGTGCTTAGGTAGAGTGGGTGTGAGGGGATAGCAGCTGAATTATGGTTTGTTTGTAAACTGAGAAAATCTTGCTTTTCTTTGAGTTGGTCTGTGACAGTCAGTGCTGTCCCTTCTACTTGTCTTACACATCTGTTTTAGAGGATCTTTATCACAATTGGCCTTTTGTCTTTTCTTTTAGTTAGGTTATTCTATTTTTGCCATGTTCGGATCATAAAAACATCATGCGTACACAATCACTCATGATTTCTTGGTTCAGTGATGCATTGATTCATCTTGGCTCAGATATGGATAACACAGACTTTGCATCAGAGAACTAGGGAGGCAACCTGTTCTCATGAAATGGCATAGTTACACATCTATTAATGCCATGTATTACGAGAACACGTTTTTGTAGTTTTGAGTAGCATTTCACACTACTGCAAGAGGATGACTCCCACACGTGAGAAGTGCCTCTAGTAATGAAATATTTATTTGCACTGCCATGAGATAGTGTTATAAATACAGCACAATGTCTATCCTGGCTGATTTAGATGATAGTATTTTTCCAAGAGGCTCCTTTAGCGCACAAATGGAACATTTTAGTGCTGCACAGAAGGCATAAAAATTACTCTTAAAGCACCGGCTGTACATGAGAAATGTATCTACAGTAAGTGTTTCCACAACACAGCAGACATCATTGAAAAGTTTGTTGTTTTTAAACGAGCTAGTGTCCACATCAGCAGGAAGGAGATGGTTGGAAATCATAATTTTTTTTCTATTTTTTTTTTTCTTAGTAACTCAACACTTCTCACTTCCTGGTTGGGTTTAGATGAAAACAAAAAAAAA
The DNA here is from genome assembly GCA_023101725.1 of Atherinomorus stipes. Classification (NCBI taxonomy): domain Eukaryota; kingdom Metazoa; phylum Chordata; class Actinopteri; order Atheriniformes; family Atherinidae; genus Atherinomorus; species Atherinomorus stipes. Next base: position 384,047 of record JALJCO010001315.1, read on the forward strand.
AAAAAAAAAAGAAAGGAAAAGAAAAGAAAACTTTGTAACTGTTATTGATGCCATTTTTATCCTTCACATTACTCTAAAGCCACTTTCAGACTTGCATTGCGGAACATGAGCGGTAAAGTCCATCCGCTCTTTAAACGGACTCGTCTTTTCAAACATGCAGCTTTCTTGCAGACAGTGTGCAAACCATATTGTGGGCTTTGGGGGAAATGCTTTTTTTGTGGGGGGGGGGCTGCAAATAATAATACAGTGCCAACTAATATTACAACTGATCTTTTAGGCTGCCACACAGCCTGTTTGCATACCAATGCATAATAACTGACAACTCAACCCATGCAAAATATAAACAATATAATAAGCAATAATGGTTCAGACGCCGATCTAGAGCCAGATCATGTCTGTGACGGTGCATCGCTGTGAAAGCAGCCTGCAGGCTTATTGGGCTCCATCAGTGCCCTCTAAAATAAAACTTTGTATCATCTAACATAACATTAAACAATCGTCTTACTTCCCTCCTCTGATCAGGTCTGATTAACAGCTGCAGACCGACCGAGCTGCAGGTGCTGTGTCCACAGCTGGCAGCATCCCAACGAGAGACGTTAAATAGTCCGCTCAACTGCTTCTTTTGAAAAGCTTACGATTTTAATGGTAAAACTACATCAATATATTAATAATTTTTTCAGTATTTATTTTTTTCCGTAACTGACCATGGTATGTCTATAATAAGCCCTTCAAGGTGTTCTATCTGAAATTAATAGGCGACGTGGAGGCGTGAACTGTCTGACACGATGTGGAGAGACGTTGCCTCTGGGAAGTCAATGGACACCTGGTCAGGCTTTCTTTATTTAATGTAGAGGTTTAACTTGCAGCGCCGCCACACCATAATAATTATACTATCATAATTATATAGGCTACGGTGAATCTGAGCGAAATCAACATGCTTTTTGTCAGTATTATAGAGCTCCCCCAAAATTTCACAAATCATGTTTCTAGGGGTGCTCATGTTTCATTAAGGGTAGCTATAGCTCCCCCAGCTCCCGTGTGGTTCGCACCCTGCTTGCAGACTTATCACATCCCGGGTGCTTTCAGACATCAGGAAATGTTGCGGAGAAGTCAGCAAAGCCCCACTCTCCCTTCAACTCCGTTCGGAACATTTTCTTGTGCGTTCAGCCAAAACGAAGTGCCGCAACATTTCCGCTCTTGTGACATGGGGTCCAGCCGGTACATGTCCGCTACATCTCCGAGGTAAAAGACCGGAACGCTGTCTGAATGCAAGTGTTATAAAGGACAGAGTCTGCAATATTACCACTTTCCAGTGCAAGTCTGAAGAGGTTCTTTCCCATAACTAAAATTGGTGTAGTGCCTCCAGCATGCTGGGGCAGTGGAGCAAGATCTATTCATTTATTTAGTTATTTAATTCATTTTGGGGGGGGGGTTCAGAGAAAAATGTTCAAAGATTTCTTTTAATAATAAAAGCATCACATTTATGATTTCCTTTGAGTAGTATAGTTGTGAGTATAGTTCCTTTATAGGACATAGTTAACCGATATCAGCATTAAAATGTGATATGTGAAAATACTGATATCAGTTTTTGTCATACCCATACTCATACAAGCTCGGAAATTTCGTAACAAAACACCAATAGCGAGACTTAGTTAATCTTGTTGTTCCATTAACAGTGATCCAGAATAGAAAGGTCGAAAAGGTAGAAAAGTCCCTGTTATTTCGGAAGCACTTCATATCCCAGCATTCCGTTTAGTCATGTGACTATGGTGCAGCTGCTGCTGCTACAGACTGACTTGCTTTAAAGCTGCAGTATGTCTGCTTTTAAGTTGTCGGTTAAGTTACCAAATTGTCAGAAACATTATAATCCGTCACATGTTGGCTAATGCCTGCTAGATTCTGATATTTGGCAGCCAGATGTCCAAAATGAACTCCTCTGACCGATTTAAGGCTATTTTGGGATCTTTGCTCTCAGAGCCGGATATAGTTTTATCTCTCAAAATATGAAAGGTGCAACCTCACAGTTGACATCAGAAAATAAGAGTTGGACAATAGCGGTATATTGGATATCGATGAAAAAGCAATATTGAATATCCCTACTTGAAATGTGATAAAATGGTGCTTACCGTCAGCCAAAATATCACATTTAGAAGTGGATGTAAATTACATGTTGAATTGAATTTTTGATGCAGGGATGCTACACAGCCAGTATTTTACAGCTGGTGGTTGTATAAACTCAGATCACTAAAAGAACAAAAAGATCAATATGATTTTTTTTTTTTCTACTGAAACACTGACAGAGATAGCTGTTTCCACCTCACTTATGCCTCCACTGCAAAAGGTGGATCTTGTCAAAAACTGGTAAGAATAAGGGCTAGGAGAAAAGAGACGGGAGTGTAGCAGATGACTGCTCTAAATCTGAAATAACTTCATACCGCCAGTGTTTGCTGGTGCTGTGTTGCCGCTGGCTTACTATCTAGGACATTTCAAAGCATATGAAAATAGGTTCATACATATCACACAGCCAGATACGGTGGAATCTGTTGCTGATCGTGCTGCTCATCCCAGAGCTTTGCAGAGCACCTACTGCGACTGTATTTCAAACTGATGCTGTAGAAAAAAAATCAAACTGTTAAAGCAAATGTTTGCCCTGCTGGGCCTGCCGTTATCTCCAAATGTGCACAAAAAAAGGCGAACAAACACCAGGAGGGAAAAGGTGAACAAGGGGAGGGGGACAACAGCAACATGCACAAATCAGCGTGCATGTCATAGAGATACACAGGTCCCTCTGAAAAAGATGACAGAGATTTCAAAACTAATCAGTGTCTCCGACTGCGGTTTTGCACGGCTGTTCATGGATCAAATGGGACATCCTCGCCATAGTAAATGGAATAATACAAGAGGAAAGTGAAGAGCAAACTATGCTGCATGCTTCTTTTTTAGCCTGCCAACCTCCCACTGACCTAGCTATTAATCTGCAGTATAAACGCTCTCTGATCTCAGGGTCTCTGATCCTCAAGTGAATCATTATATGGCTTCACCAGTGCTCCCTATTGAATGTCAAGTGCTTCCAGTAGGTAAGATGACCTCTATTTCAGCTTTGGTCAGAGGCACTTCTGCAGCTTCATGCAGTATGAGGGAGTAAGCTCCTTGGGTGAAAATTTATTGTGCATTTTGAAGTAAATTGTGCATGTGGTGTCAAACGTATTTCTGGGGAGCCTGTGTTTACCCTCTCTCTCTCCCTTTGTCTTTTTATCTCCATCGCTGTCTCCCTCTACCTCTGCTTTTTCCACCTCTGATTCTCTCCTCTCTATTATCTGTATCTCTCATCAATCTTGCTGCACACCAGGGGTTATAAAGACAGCCTTGCCCAATATGGACAGAGAGGTGAAGGAACAGTACCAGGTATTAATCCAGGCCAAGGACATGGGGGGCCAGTTGGGAGGACTGGCTGGGACCACCATTGTTAACATTACCCTCAGCGATGTCAACGATAATCCACCCAGATTCTCCAAAAGTGAGTGGGCATGATTTTTTTTTTTTCTTTGTTTGACCTCTGTAGAAATTACAGTATGTTCTTGCTTTAATGGCAAATGGTTTAATACTGTAAATTGAAATTTCCACATTAACAAGATCTGTAATTTGTACAGAATGATACAGTAAATTTTACGGTAATTCACCACTTTTGACTTTACACTTTTTCTGGTTAATTCTAACTATGTGAAAAGAAATCACAGTAAATACTATGTATTTTACATAGTTTTCGTGTAAAAATTAAAGTTTGGTACTGTACTTGTATCTACAGAAATTTGACGTATTTGATAAATTTGATAAATTTATTAAGAGGATAGCCCTGAGATGTAACATCTCATTTTTCAGGGGTCCACGACACAAACATTTACACAAATGACAGAAATTGAATAAACTACAGTATATATTTACTACAGTGATGAACAATTTTGAAATTTACAGTTTTTCACTGTCACTATTTAACTTTTTTTTTCACTGTAGTTTTACAGACTTTTTTTTTTTTTTTTTTTAACCATGTATTTAATCAAACAAACTGAAATTTTTTTGGTCAAAAATAATTACTCCCATGATCCCATGGAGGTTTATACACACTTTCATAGAGCAAGAAACACTGTGCAACTAATACAGGGCAGGGGGCATTCATCATTTTTACTCTTTGTAATTGCTATTCATTATTTGTCATTATGAGCTGTTGTTAGCAATGGCCTGTTTATTTAGTGCGATTGCATCTACGGCTACAACTCCTGGCAAATAAGCAGGGGTTGATGTTATTTTGCTCATGGGTATCCTTCTATATTTAGATCAGATTTGAGCATGTTGGTGCAGCATCAGGGATTCAGTGTATTTAAACTCTGTATTTTGTTCAGTATTTCACATAAGCTGCTAAACCAGATTAATTTGATTGTAACATTTACCAGGTCATGTTAGAAGCCAAAAAGCACATAATGCCGATAAGTCATTGATCTGTAAAATATCCTACAGACTATAAGCACTCCCATTAAATGGGGTGCAAAATGTATTCTAGTCCAAAACCTCAAGTGTATGACAGGAAAGCAAAAATGCTCTTCTGTAGTGATGCAGCTTCTTTGTGTATTTTGAGGTGACACTGAGTGGTCTCCTCTGAATGTAAATACAGGCAGTCAGACGGTCAAGCTCCTCTGACAGCGAGGAAAAGATTATATTTCCATAATGCTGTCACAGCAAAGAGGTTTGGGCCAAGTATGGCAGCCATCCCATCCTCTCTTTGTCTTACTCTCTGTTCCCTCTGCAGATGGGTTTCAGGTTTGAAAAATGTGCAATGCTCACCAGTGGGAAAATTTCCTGAGAAAACCTAGTTTACTATATTGCTGTATGGTTCCTGCCTTGTTATTACAGGTTATTTAATTGTGAACTGTGAGATCTCTGATCTTGTGATGAAAAGCCTGCAGTTGTCTCTTATAGCGTCTAGGAATCCTTTTAACCCACCAACGCTGCCATATATAGTAACAGATGTTTGTCGGTCTCTAATGAACTGCAGCTTCCAAAGTTTTAGGGGGTAAAAACTGCAACGCTCTTGTCCTATCCTTGAAAGAACATGAAGCCCAAAATACTTTGAAAAGTGACTGTATGTCCTTGAAAAAACTTATTTATTGGAATTGTAGCACTCAGTCATCCAGAAACAATTGCTTTATCTTTTAGAATAGAAAAGTAAATTAAATGTGCCGTGTTCCAAATGATTATTTAGATGTTTTAGTTCACTTCTCTTAAATAGATAAAAGAAATGACAATGAATATGAATTTCTAAATGTCAAAAATTATATAAGCCAATATAATTATCTGGATTTCATTGAACTTGATAGGTTCTGAAGAATATAGGACATCCATTTTTATCTAAAGAAAACTGAAGAATAAAACATTTTTAGAGACTGAGTTTGATGACACCTTAATACCTCTCTAATTTGTTGAACTTTTAAGTCCACAGTTTGTTTTTGCCTGGATCTCATTTGAAGATACCATGGTTGCTTTCCAAAGTTGCTGTTGGGAAGTCTGTTACCACCCACCCTCATAGATCTTCCTCTTAGGCATGCTCCACAGGTTGTCAGTATGGGTGAGGTCAGCTGATGGTGGTGACCCCATCACGATTTTATATCCCTTTATTCTCAAAGCAGCCAAAGATTCAATGGTATTTTCTGTAGCATGTGATGGTGCATTTCTTGCATGAAAACATTTTAACTGCAGAAGGGATGTTTTTTTTTCTTTATCATGACAGTAAATGGTCAGTTAGAAACTGTCCTTATTTTGCCAAGGTCATTTTGACTTTTTTGGGCCGAATAAAGGGGCATACAATCTCGTGTACGCAATATTCTAGCCCAAAACATCACTCCACCCCCACTTTGCTGACATTGCAGTTTAAGGATGGCTTAAATGCAGCTTCATGTACAGCTGGAAGCCTTCAGGAGTGTCCAGCATGGATAGGTTTACCTGCTTACTGCTCATCAGTGGCTTTTTAATTGCTGCTCTCTTAATATGATGCATTTGCCTGATAGAGACTTTCTTTGAAAACCAAACGATTGCTCTCTGAATCACATGCAATTTTTTTATGACAGTCCAGCACTCAAATTTTAAAGTAATGTCCAATATTTTCTCTCCTATTTCACGCTTTTAATTGTGAGAAAATGCATGAAAACTGTGACTTGCTTAATAATGTGGAATAGCCTTCTTAAGCAATTTCCATTTAATTAAACTTACCTAGGAAACTAATAATCAAACTTCCTGTGATTGTTATTAGTGATCTCAACAGAGACAAGAAACAACACATGCCAATGCTAAAATGTAAATGTTTAGATGAACAGACATCCTGCATGCAGAACTATTTTTTTTTTTTTTTTTTTCCTGTCCAGCATCGAAGCAAGCAGAATGGAAATCTGATTGCTTTATTCTGTTGAACAGTTTTGCTTTATCAAGCGGATGCAGAACTATTTGAAGCACAATGCAGTGCAAAAACATTGAACTATCTAACAGTGCTGGAGTCTCAGTTGTTGCACAAATTTTTAACATGGTTTTAGAATATTCCTTATGCTACATACAAAACAGTTGAAGAGACATTTTTCCCAATTAAGTTTGAAAGAAGAAATCTTTAATTTATTCAAATTCAGCAATGCTCAATGACACTTAAGCCCCGTTTCCACCTGCGTGTCTGGGTTGAGTTGGGTTGAGTTGGGTCGAGCCGGGACGGGTCGGGTGGGTTTTGGTACGAATATGTTGATTTCACGTTACGTCCCTAACCTGTACCCTTACCCTGGAGGTGGAGTATTAATTGGATAGCGCTGCTACGTGTCGCATGACATCATGGCAGTAACGCCTTTTAACCAAAGCATGCCGGGTTGCGTGGGACGTGACATGTTTGTTCAACCAATCAACGGATTGCAATGTGTTAAGCTGCACCTCTTTGGTCCGGATCGGTTAGATCAGTACCTCTACGGAGGGGTACCTAAAAAGTAGGACAGGTCAGTTTGGATATAAGGGTACTCGTCCCAGCTTTTATCTGTGGAGATGCGACAACACGCGGCCCGACCCGGCTCGACCCGACCCAGACCCGCTGGTGGAAACGTGGCTTTAGAGCCTGTGATGAAAATCCCTGATGGAATTTCACTCATAATGAATGACCCAAAACATTCACTTCATAGCTTTTTGATGGAAGAGTAAAATATGTCAAGATGGCAAGGTTTGAATCAGAGTTACAAAGTGAAGGGAAAAATGTAATTTGAAATAACAGTCTGATCAGAGATGTTTCCAAAAAGAAAAAAAAATGAAAGAAGGATCACATCCAACAGCCTTCTTTGGGTGCTGGAGAGATAAGTCTGGTTGGTTAGTGAAGCTCGGGTTCAGGGGAAGCTTCATAGATCTAGTGAGAGGACCAGTTCTTTACTTTCTCATAAATATTGAAGTGGGTTTGGAAGTTTGCCCAACAAGTCTTCATGTGTTTTGTCGACCTGGAGAAGGTTTACAGCTGTACCCCCTGAGACTTTCTATGTGAAGGGATATAGATAAGGGTATATGCTGAGGGCCGTTCATTCACTGTACAACCAGAGCGAGAGCTTGATTTGTTTTTCTGGCTGTAAGTCAGGCTCATTCCTGGTGTGTGTTGGACTCCACCAGGACTGCCTTTTGTCATTGGCTCCCATTTGCTTGGCTCAGGATTGGATGTTTGCTTTTTGTGGATGATGTGGTACTTTTGGCTTCATTGAACAGAAACCTCCATTGGGTACCAGGGCAGTTTGTAGCTAAGTGTGAAGCAGCCAGGATGAAAATGAGTCTCTCCAAGTCTGAGGCCATGGTCCTCAGCAGGAAAATGTTGGATTGCCCACTCTAGCTTGGGATTGAAGGGTGCATTAAGAAGAGTTTAAGTATCATACAATTTTTTTCATGGATGGATGACAGGAAGTGGATTGGTACTGAATTGCTCCAACCTTTGTCATAATGTCATCTTGAAGGCTACAGATTTGTAATGCAACCAAGAAGTTGTTATTTCTCTGGCTCAAGCAGAAACTAATCTTTAAACTGATCTTAGAGAATGAAGTGAGGCACAAAAATGATCAATTTCCTTCCGCTCCAGGTGCAAGTGATAATCAGTCTGTCTGCTGTTGACTTGTTTGCTGATTTCCTCTCAAATCCTCAACAACAATTCCTGCTGCAGGTGGTGTTAGAGCCCTGAATTCTTGGCTTTATTGGTCTTACAGGTTGAGTCAGCCAATTACTAGGCGCTGAGAGGCCTTGATGTCCAAACACTTCAAAACTGAGTAAAATCATGCATATAGCTTACAGGCCTGACATCAGACAGAGATGATCAGCCTCTTTGCTTTGGGTGACATCCTTTGGTGGGTGAGGGAATACATAAAGGGCAAGGGATGTGAAGAACTCAGTGCTTTCATTTGATGTCAGGAGATAACAGATGATTCCAACTTTTTTCTCATGTTCTTTGACAGGTTTCTTTCACCTGAGAGTTCCCGAATCTTCCGCAGTAGGGTCAGCCGTTGGCAGAATCAAAGCCCATGACTTAGACATCGGGAGGAATGCGGAAGTTGAGTACACCATTGTGCCGGGTGATGGAGGTGCCATGTTTGATATCACCACTAATGAACACAACCAGGAGGGCATCATTATTCTCAAGAGGGTATGTAATCTCAGAAAGAAAGACACACTATCAAACATGCAGCATTTAGTGAATTTCCATGAAGGATAATGACTGCTGGAATTGTTGGGCTGTAGCCATTTAAGTCCCGCACTAATAACTATTAAAAGTAATGGGGAAGGATTGAAATTCAAGCTCTAATGTGTAACATTTAAGGTAATATATTATTAGACAGGCAAAGTGATAATTAAACTATCAATCTTTTTTGTATAAATTTACTCTGAAAGGCGATATCCACATCATTCTATAAAATAAGTGGAGGGTTATTTGCTGGTCTAACATAATGCATGTCATCCAACTCCACACAATGGACCTTCAATTAGTTTTGAAATAGGAACCCGTTTGATGAAACGTAGGGCTTTGTCATGGAGTGTGGAGGGTGAGGATCAAAGTGCAGGATGCAAAAAAACAGTTATTCCATACCAGTTATGTGGTTTATGATCATCTACAAGCATTAACTCTGGAATCGGAGTGATGGGGGGAAGTTTCATCAGTCACATATAGGCCTATTTGAAAAATCCAGAAATCGCTGTAATTCTGCAAAGAGTTCATTTTTGCAGAGTTCATGCAGATATGGTTTAAATTCTTCATGTACTCGTAGCACCTATTAGATGTGGAATACACAAATTTGTAACACATGGCCACAACTTGGTTATCTTTTTCACAATTTTTAATTATACAGTATGTTGCTACGATTTGATGGCGTGTTTTAGTAAGTGTCAATTTTTTTTTTTTTTCTGCTGATGTGATCAGAGAGGTTTAGGAAATACAGACTTTGTCTTGTCTCTGAATTACCATCCACTGCTTTCATTTCCTGATGAGGAGCTGCAGTAGCTCTATAATGCAAAATCTTTTATATCTCCATCCTCCTCAAAGTCGAGTCTTGCGGGATGGGATTTTATGAGAATTACAGCTTATGTACTAAACACCATTGAATGGAAACACCTGCATATCACAATATTACTTTTTTTTTTCAATTTGAAGAAATATTGCTTTTACTTTTTTCGAAAAAGTGTAATGGAAACACAGCTAATAATGATAAAAACACAGATTTTTTTCATGATAAAGGCTCAAAAATTACACATTTTCAGATTCAGTTTAAATTTTAATCTGTTTTTACATAGAAATTCTGCTTTATATTTGCTTCTTGTTCATAACATCGATGTCTTGTGTTCTGTTGCCCACATACATTTTTTTTTTCAATCAAATATATGAAAGATTGTCATTATGTGCTTTGTGTCGCTGTTAATTTCTGTGCAAAAGCTCACTGGTTTGTGATTTGTTCTACATGTCATACCGCTTATCTACTTGCACTGGTTTTAAATTCATGGGTGTTCCCCTTAACCATCTATTTGCACCACATGGGGAACTGCTCTACAGCTGCATAATGTTCCTTATCGTTATGAGGTTTTAAACTGCGCCAATTGTAAATGGCAACAGGAAAATGTCATTCTCAAGTGCTGCCTTATCAACAACTAACACAGACCAATTAATTAAGTCAGAGGGTAAGACAGGGACATTTTTCACTTTGCCTTCGTGAAGCGCCCCTGGGCTGAGTTACTGGCTTTGGTAAAGCTGCACACCCAAAAGTGATGCTTTGGGTAAACCCATTTGTCAATCTACAGTACATTCAACTAAAAGTGTCGTTATGTGAAGGACAGGGAGTGAGGACATTTGTCTTTTTCATCATGTTATGCCAACACTACCCTACAGAGAACAGCAAACATACCTAGCACTTTATTGGGTGAGAGTTGGCTGCACGTGAACAAGGCAATCTCTCTCCAGTATTAACTTTGCAAACATGAGTTACAACCTTGACTTTCTTTCCATGAATGTGATTCAGGTATGAATAGTATGTAGGCCTTTTATGGATGCTTTAATTGTGTTTTTTGCGTACTTTCGGTGAGAGGAATCACAGAGCCATCACTCAGGAAACTGCCTCACTTCTAAAGTGCTGTTGTTGGTTTAACACTGCATTTGAACTCCAGTGTTTCTTTCATGTTTGAGACGCTGTCTAAATCCTGTCCAAAACTTTATGCTTCAACACATCAACAAAGAGACAGACATACCACGGGAAGCATCAACCTGCTCTGCTCGCGAGACTTTAAAAATAGAAAAGTTATCACACCTGACAAGGAACGGGAGAGGTGGGATGTGACACAACAGATTTAAAACGTCTCACAAGTATACGCATAAATACAGTGCAATCCTCAGTACGCTGCAGGATAGGCATGCCAGTCTCACTTCTTGCAATTTTCTCACTTAAATTGTTATAATTACACCTAGAATATTTCAGAATGCTACAATTTCAGTAGTGTGACCAACTTTTAAAGCACATATAGTATACTGTCACCATTACATTTACTTAAATTTTACATATACATGCGGTTTGGTTTGGTAACAGAACCTATATAACTGGATAAAGTAATGCAAAAGATTACTTTGAATAATAAAGAAATACTTTAATCTATTTGACTCTCAAAAATGGTGAACTTACTGGGCTTTCTTGCCAACAGAATCATTATATGCCTTTGTTTTACATTAAATGAAACTTTGACACATACAGAAAATTGTAAAATCCCCAGATTTCTAAGACTTCGAAAAATTTTGCTGCGACACTTTCATTTTGCCTTATAGCCATTTTCAGACTTGCATTGCGGAACACGAGCAGTAAAGTCCATCCGCTCTTTAACCAAACTCGTCTTTTCAAACATGCCTTATTGCATTCTGTCAGACATCAGGAAATGTTACAGATAAGTCAGCACAGCCGCGATCTCCCTTCAACTCTGTCCAGAACATTTTCTTGTGCGTTCAGCCAAAATGACGTGCCGCAACATTTCCGCTCCTATGACATGGGGTCCAGCCAGTACATGTCCGATACATCTCCGAGGTAAAAGACCAGAACGCATGTCTGAATGCAAGCGTTATAAAGGACCAAGTCTGCACTATTACCGCTTTCCAGCACAAATCTGAAAGGGGCTTATGTGACATAGTTATAAATGCAATGCTACACAATAATTAGATGCTCAAAACCTCATATGGAGCTTAAATGGAGATAGGAAGGAGTAAACAGTGATGCTACACAAAAGTTTGTCACACAAGAGAACCAAATTAAAGTCAAGCACATTTTACTTTTCTGCTTTGCTGTTAATTAGCGGTTGACTGTGATTAGTGTGGCATTATCTGAATTAAAAGAGGGCAACCAATAACCACAAGCTAATACCCCTGCTCTAGTGAAGCTAACAAAAGAAGGAAAATAGTTGGTGTAAGGGTGTTTTAACCAAACTAAACATCACCCCAGTCAGGTTGCACAGGACCTACAGTCCTTCAAAATGTAAACAGCACTACATCCACACACAACGTGGCAGAATTAAATTCAAGTATGCAAGTTATTTACAACTCAACAGGCTCAAATAAATAATAATAATGATCACAATAATGATAAAAATAATGATAATAAAACCTATATGGTGAACAAAGTTTAACCAACCAACAGTGTCTAAGCATTGGTGGGGTAATTCTGGGAGTGGCTGGATCAGGGTACAGCTATTTGGGGAGGATGCAAAATATGTGCATAAGTTTACTGCATTCTTGGGGCATTGTTTGGCTCAACTGATTGAGCAGCCGCACCATGTACAGAGGATGTCTCAGCGCTGCCAGCCAAGGTTCGATTGCTGGCCTTGGACCTTTTGCTGCATGTCTTTCCCCACTCTCGCAGACCCCTTCCCTGTCTAGTCACTCTCAAATAAAGGCCACTATAGCCCCAAAAATATCCTTAAAAAAAAAGAAAAGCTTACTGCATTCTCAAAATCCTTTACACCAGTTTGCATACAGGGGAAGAAGCAGGGAATGGGCTGTAACAGTAGGCTAGTGAAAAAAAAATCATTTGACAAGGGCCCCAAATTAAATGGATCCACCTTGACTCATTTTGTTTAAGTCACGTGTATTTGAGCAGGGATGCACGGAAAACCTGCAGGGCTGTAGACCTAATAGGATCCGATTGAATAACCCTGGATTACGCCTCTTGTCCACTGCTTCCGCTCCGTTCTGCTCCGCTCCACTGCACTCCAGACGGACTTTCCAGCGGGCTGCAGAAATCCTTGAACATTAACTCTGCATTAGTCCGCCAGCCCCCTCCCTGTTTAGTTCAGCCGCAAAGCAGGCAAAAGAGCATGCGTGAGATTTCCAAGTTCATGCGGTAAATAGCGTAGATAAAAAGCAGCGACAACAAACTTTTCATTCATTGCAACTTCGAAAGAAAGGTGTTGTTCAAGCCGGGATTTGATAAGTTTGTCGTCAATTATTGGTGAGTACATTGTCCACAACAAGTTAATGATTATTTCGAAAGGCTTTATTTGTCTGTACTATCTGCTACAATATGAACTATAAATTTTATACACATGAATCAAGTATAAAAGTTTATAAAAAAAACTTTTATAAACCAGATGTTTACTCTATTTTGCAACTGTTTTGCAACTTCCTCCAAACGGAGTTGGGTAGACCAGAACGGACAGGAAAATAGAGGTGATATTTTTGGGGAAGACCGTCAGACCTGAGCAGATGTGCCAGAATTGAGCACTGGCGGAGTAGTGGACTGCTTCTCATTGACTAAAATAGTAACAGATTTGCTGTGTCGTGCAGACGGCAGTGGAGGCAGTGGACGGAGGAGGTTGGGCTTTATCATTCTGGTTACAGGTTGCCTAAGTTATTTCCTGAGCAAAACAACAGTTAGAAAAGATTAAACTTAAAAAAATTCAAAGGATTTGTTACAACAAATCTACATTTTGGACATGTGGACAAACACAACTGTTTGCACGTTTTATTGTAAGACTGGACTGCCTTGTGTTCAACCCCAGCAGGATATTTGACAGATGCATGGGCACAACCTGTGATCTCCCACTTGTGTGAAGTTGCTCTCTGCTTGAGTCCTTGCAGTATGTCAGACCATGCCATAAAGCAGAACACTGACATAACTCTCCCTGAGCACCCATGCTATATAAAGCATTCACTAAGCATGTCAGGGCTCATTTATTATGCCATATGCTCCTATGGATTAATACATCTGCTGCCCGATGACCCACAGCAAGAGGTCTTGCAAAAGTATCTCATTTAATACAAACTACTTTTACCACATAAGCACTTGTAGGGCCATAATATCACTTAACAAAATGGCAAGTGGCACAAAAATGCTTGTGATATTAGAGAAATTTATTACTCCCAGGATAAACCCTTTGAGATCTATCATCTCATTTTCAAGAGGGACTCACAACTGCCAGAGGTGAAGAAAAAGGACATTACAGCCTCAGACTAAAATTAGAAGGAGAAATATGGTGGTTCAGCCAGTGCAATAAGTACAACTCCAATAAAAAGATGTGCTATAATAAGATTTTATAGGCCATCCATGTAATTTTGATCATGTATTTATTTATTTTTCTCTTTTTAAGTTTTCAAAAGTTCAGCTTGTTGATCTTAGCAACATCATTATGTCTCTTGGACCCTGAGATTCACCAAAGAATTGATATTTCATTTACGTCCAAATATGCCTTAATGTAGTTCTCCAAACAATTCCATTAATAATCATAACAACTCTGAGTAATAGAGCTAGAACTCCATTGCTTCGCTGCAGTCAGTCATTGACTTCCTCCATCAGTCTTAATGTCAGCTTTTATAATGTGATCATGTTCTTCTGGTTCATAAAAACCTTCCCATTAAAAGTATCTCCTCATCTGTGTACACGCCCCCCCCCCTCTGCTACAACCCTCTCCTAAGGGTATGTATAGTTAAAGACTTGGAGATCCATCATGTCCAAACACTCTAATAGAATTAATGTCCTTCTCTCCTACAGGCAAAGTGAAAGCATGATATTAGCTCTCTTTAGACACTAAAAGAATCCAACTTGATGGCAGTGGGTGGGTAATGTGCATTCGTGAGTGCTGCATGGGCAGAGAATAAAAGAGTCTCAGAATGGTCTCATTAAGGTTTCAGTAGCCTTAAAAAGTACACCTACTCTTACAATTATGACAAGCATCAACAAAAAGGTCATTAATATGATTATGCATAAAATGAAACAACCGTGGGATGGATTCCTTGCCTACAATTTCCCATAATAATCCGAATCAAAATCAAGGAGTCCAGACTCCCTGTTGTTGATTTGATTGGCTCTCTAATTTGTCTGCTGTGCTGTGGTGTTATCCAACACAGGCCGTCCAGGTTAACACAAACGGCGCGGGATTTTGCCTCAACAGTTTGTAGCAGTTTACCTTTCAGTCCCGTTTAAGGTCTCAGCTAAAAACAGATAATCTCATGTTACTATACTTGTGCCAGCTCTCAGTCAGCATCACTGGAGCGGCTGTGTTTCTAAATGTGCCATGGAGCAGTTAAAAAGCATGTAATATGAATGTGCAAGTGTTGCACAAAAAAACTGCACAGATGCACATCTAAAAGTTCCTACTCCATCAAACACATGGGCAAACATGCACAAATATAAGCTTTCAACCTGCTGTTGTTACTCGCAGTATGACTTGCTCACACAAGCCTTAGCACATTGATACCTTCCTAGTCAGTTCTGCATTTCCCTTTAGGCGGGATGCAGCAGACCCCCGTGGTGAGTTTAAATGCCATTTGTTGTCAGTGCTATTGAAATTCAAGAGAAGAAAAAAAAAGAACGGCAAAGGAATGCCACGTTTGCATAATGCAAAAGCCCCAAACAATCTCTGTGATATGGAAAAGGAGAAAAATGTAAATGTCAGAGGGTGAAGATATTTGTGTGCCATGCTCTTATGCATGGATGAGATGGCTCTCCTTTCTGCAATTAATTCTCTTGTCATCTGCTTGGAGTGCAGTTTGGATTTTTGCTACTTGTTGGCATCATATATTTCTGACATTAATTCCAGAACATATTGAAAAACAGTTTAAATATTTCATGTTGCGACGTTAGTCTCACATTTTGCGCCATCTGCCATGTGTGCTGAAGTGAAGCCTCAAAGTAAAAGTAGAGTAGCATTCCAATTCCAAACAAACAAATTGGAAAACTGTGTAAAATGTAAAGAAAGACAGAATGCAATGATTTGAAACAGCTTACTATTAAATGAGAAATATTTGCTCATCTTGAATGGCTCCAACACATACAGTCATACAGAAGTCTGGACACAGTCAAGTTTACTCATGTGCAGCATTCGTTCCTCTAACAACAGCCCATAAACATGAACTGATGAGACCATCTGCTGGAACTTTGGGAGAGAGAATGTTGTCTCTCTCTTACCTGATAATGGATTCCAGTTGCTCAGATGTCTCGGATCATCTTTGGTATTTTCTTGTGTTTCATGATGTTTTCAGTCTGCCAAAGGTTGGGACTGGTCAGACCAGTCCAGCACCCAGACAGTGGATGAAAAAGATGCAGTATATGCAAGTTAGTCACCAAGAAAAATGGAATCTTGACAGGTGCAAATGTTACTCTGAAATCTTTTAGCACTGGCACCTCCATAGCATTAGAGATGCTCAGGTTTGTTAAATTAGCACTGATAACAAGCACACTCTAAGAATGGATTGGTTGAATTCAACCAGTCCGGTTGAATATGTTATGTGTCTGACCAATCTTTTGGTTGATACTGGTCACTTTGACCAAAATCTTGGTTAATCTAACCAAACTTTTGGTTAAAACAACCAAAAGATTGGTCGAACACATAACTACCAATCAGATAAATACAACCAATCTTTTTTTAGGGTGCAGATCTCTTGCTATTCTCATGGACACAATATAGAATAAATAAAAAGAAAGATAGATAAGTAAATACATTTTTTGTTTATCTTACCAAAGGCTTAGTTGGTAGTAGCATATCGTCTCCCTCTGCTCAAAGCAGAGTCCTGTATCTTCTGAAACAGGACGTTTTACCCGTGATTTGTGGGTAAATATGCCGTGGATTATATTTTTCTCTGGTGTTAACGGGTAGCAGGTAAGAATACAAACTTTTATTTACTTTTTGAAGACATGACAAGTGATTATTGAGCCTGAAGCAGTGATGCTTCACCCGGCACCCAGGCAGCGCAAGCTACGTGAATCACTCTGGTCCAGCAAAGAGCTGGTTTTGAGGGCCAAGAGCCGGTGTTTAGGTGGTGTGAAGCTAAAGCTATAGTATGTTTTCTTCGAATTAGCGCTGGTAGACTGGTTCAAATCAGAGCTGCAAGCAGCTCGGTGGATAGGGGACCTGAGTGCTGTACGGCGGTTTCTGTTGTCGCAAGTTCTGTGTCAGGTCGGCTCAGGCAGACTTGCAAGAGCTGCTCGCAGGCCAGAGACCCTGGCGGAAGGGGGGGGAACATTGAATCGCTCCGTAAACACTTTGTTTAGCCCCACAGGGATTCCGAAAAGCATTTATTGAGGTAAAAAAGTTCCTGAGTTCTCCTTTAAATTTTGGTGTTGATTCATCCTGCATCAGTGTCTAGATCTAGGAATCTTTTGAAGGATTCTTTATCATTGCAGGATAGGGACACATGGGGGGGGGGGGGGGGGGACTAAGCTGCTTGGTGGAGGTCTGTGCTGCAAGTGCTTTTCTAGTTTGAGATATGTTGCATATGTTTGCAATTGTCAAATCCAAGTTGAGATAATATTTTTCATGACATAAAATATTTATCTTGTAACGCAAATGGGATATTGGATTTAGAAATTCTTATACAGAATGCACTTGTTTATAACCTATAACATATTAACTTGGTTTACTTTTGAAAAATGAGAGACAGTTGACCAAAGATACCACTATACAGTATACTAACTTTGTGCATAATACAGTATGCACTTCTCAACTGCCACTTATTGCAGGTGAGTTGCTATAAGCAACTTTAACAGAAATGGTCGCAAAACAAAACAGAGTGCACAAGGGAATAGTAAAAATAAAACTGGAAGTGAGGTAAAATAGAAATTTAATTAAACCTTTACAAAACAAAATGGATACAAGAGAAGTATGAATCCACCCAACAAAACCTGGAGAATTTAACAAAAGCCAACATCAGAAACCACTATGGATAACTTAGTTTAATTTGTTAAAACACTGCTGGTGTTCTCTGTTGTTTTGATGCAACGTGCCACACAAAACATTCCACAAGATGAAATGAAATCAGAGTTTCATGTTGGATGTTTGAACATGAAAGCATCAGTCTTATTTACCTTCAGCCCTCAAACTTTCTTAATAACGACAGTCTTCCACAGTATTGCAGCTTTTCATGCAAATTTCCGTCTGGAAGATCAAAAAAGCGGGTTTCTCATTAAATCCTTCCTTCTTTAAGAACAAAATACTTTAAAGGAGTTATGACAAATCTGTTTTTGTCTCTCGTTTCAATCAGGCGTGCAGCTATATATTTCAACTGATTGCAGAAGTAATATATAAAAAAAAAAAAAAAAAAAAGTGCAGCCACCTCTGTCTGTTTCTCTGCCTTTCAGGGTATTTCTGATGTAAGTGTCTAAAATGTTCTTTGGGGGGATGCAAATTCACATTTGTTTTTCTGATGCATCAGACTGAGGTATTCGTTAACGGGTACATTTTTAGTACATGCCCCAGCACACGAGTACACAAAGGTGCGTGATCCTTTGATCCACAAAAATATGCAGCTGAGTGAGTAATTGATTCCCTGCCTCGTGTAAGAGCTGCCTCAGTACGCTCTGTGCATGAACATGTGCAAACCTCACATGTATGCTGAATGTGTGAGGTGCTCGTAGTCATAGCTATAAATCACTGTATGGTGACCTTCTCATTGACAGTAATGGAATAACAGAAAGAGACAGCGTGTAATTCTGATGTAAATGAAGACATTTACTTGTTTACATCATGTATACCCCTGATACACAGTGAGGAAGCTTTTTTTTTTCTTCCTATTGTCTCACTTTGTATGTTTGATATGCTTCCATAACAACAATGAGGCATTGTGGTACTGTATATTCCCTTTTGTGGAAGGCTCCTGCACAAAGCCATTGTTGATGGGGGGCATCCTGATCCCCTTTAATTGACTAAGCCCTCCCCCGCAGTGTAATGCACCAAACATGTGCTCCTCCTCCCCATGTGGGATTGTGATATTAACAGGACATGGACAGAGTAAGAGACAATGAACTGTTCCTTGGAAAGGTGTGAAAAGTAGGCTGCTAAAATGAAACCTCTTTGAGTTGTTTCCTGTGTTCCCAGAGTACTGACCCGCCCACAGACATGTCTTATTCCTGAGTGGTAGAATATCCCCAGAGACAGGTGTGCAAATGTGTGCAGACAACCCCATCTCCTTCTTTCTCTCTTTCTGTCACTTTCTTTCTCTTTTGACTTCCCTCCCTCACACACAGAGGAGGGGGGGGGGAGGGAAAAAAAAAACACAGTGGGACAGAGACGAAAGCCACATTGTGCACAGAGCAGAGTTTGGCAGACCCCAAATTAGAGACTCAGGAAGGTTGGTTATGATAAGAGGATCAGGCTGAGTAATGGGTTCAAAGGATGATCATCTGTTCCCCAGCCTGCCGATACAGGGGGAGAGGAAAAAAGAGACACGAAGGCATTGAGGGGGTTTGCATACCCCATCTGCAAAACATAAGATTATGGGAGACAATAGGTAAATCCACCAGTGAATTCCCAGAGAAATGTGCCGACAAATGTGTGCACACGGAGTGACATACTTAACAAGAGGAAGCATGTGCAAGGACACAGCTGCATTAAAACACTACTGCACACACATGGAGAACAGCATTCCCACATACTGATAAATTCAATGGAATAACCTTGCGTTGTGGCGGTAAAACAGTTCTCATTCAGATTAAACGTTTGTCCATTTGCATGTTTACTTATCTTCCCTTGAGAGAAGAGAAGATGGCAGATATGTGTAATTGAAATGTGCTCTTCTGAGCCCTAAAGGAACAGCATTGTTTAACGGCGCTTTGTGTGGCATAATATTTGCTAGCTCATTCTCAGGGAATCCATTTTAATACAGGACTATCTCCTCACTGTACAAACTAAATCTGAATGCTCCAGTGGCCACGGCACATTGAAGGAAAAGTATTTGCTGCAGACCTCTGGCAACACTTCCAAATTCATTGCCCTGGCATCAGAGGGATCAAAAAGAATTGCAAAGAGTTGCAGGTGGCTTGTGAAATTGCAAACTCAGTTATAACTTATAGCTCAGACAAAATTTATTGCACTTTGCTTTGATAGACATTCAACATGGTGATGAAAACTATAGCATACAAGGGAAGAAAAAATTGGCCTCTTAGTGGTTGTTAGGTCTCTTGTTTCTGAGCTGTTGGTTCGTGTCTTGCTGGCAGATTATCCTGTTGATTAAAGTGGTTGCTATGGTTTTCCATAGCTGTTCTAGGCTATGACAGGAACAAGAGCAGGCTCATTTGCTGTAAGATTGACACTGTAAGACCTCAACTGCTCTTAATGGCAGGACAAAGGCTTTGTACTTCCAGCATATAGCTGTGAATGGCTATGTAGGGTATACAGTATCATATTTAGTCCTTTAAGGCTTCAATACCCTGTTAGTGAAGGTTTTCTTCTGGGATTTGGAGGTGATTGTTAGTCTTTTCATGTTCTCTGTAAAAGGTAAAGTCTGTAATATTTTTTTTTCCAGCTGGGCTCAATTTTTCTTTGTATCCTTGGTATCGATGCAAATTATTGACAGGCAAGGGCGAAAGAGCCTTGGCTGGCAACCGCTAAATAGTTTCAAACACACAGAGCAATTGTGTTCGACAAAGTTAAAGTGATTGTATTTGCTGACAGGCTTGTTATTAAAAGCGTCTGACAACATTATGGAAAGAATGTGTGCACAAAGGCAGTCTTTTCTCTTTGTTTCAGTCTCAGTTGGACCATCCATTTCAATGCTTGGGATTTATTTTCCTCACATAATATGCAGAGTTTGCAGAGAGGGAGGTAAGAGTCAGATTCTGTTCCAACCTGGCCATTTATTTTAGCAATCATAACCAGACATTGCTAGCAATAATTTATTTTCTCATGAAAGGGATAAAAATTGTGTTAGATTTTTCAGTATTTGGATCAAAGTATGAGGATGAACTTTAGCAAATAAAGTACCTCCACAGAGTCTGTGGCAGCTTTCCTTACTCTTAAAAAAAAGCTTTGGTTTAGATATTCTCTTATTTGACATGTATAAGTTATCCCTGGTAAAATATTTGTGAACATGACAGCCTGCAAGTGTGTTTCTGGCTAATTAAACCACAACTCCAGTCCCAGTTTCCCCATATTTGATGGCCAAAAGCTTTTCTGCATGTGACTAAACATCATTGCCAAAAGCTTGGAAAAGCCCAAAACAAACCAAATATTAGTTCTTCTGCTTCAACTTTTAAGCTCGGTCAATCTTTTCAGGACAGCTCCTTGTACTCTGTTTCCAATTTCCCCTTCCTGTCCCTGTCCCCTTCCAGTAAGAGCTCCAGGATGGACATTTCTTTCACTACTTCACAACAGATCCAACACGTTATGCGTACAGTATGAGCGCTTTTAGTTGTCCACATGATTGCACTGAGGGTATTTAGCGGTTACTGGTCAAAATGTTCTACCACAAATGACGAATCACACAAATTTCCTCTAAAATATAGTTAAAAATCACTGAGCTATGTCTATGAAACGATATTAAAGAGCAGAACTCTTTAGAGGGACAGAAATTGGGGGTTGAATCTGAACCACCCCCCCCCCCCCCCCCCCCCCCCCCCCCATGCTTGTGTGCTCTCTTCATTTTATTTAGCTATTTTTTGTGGTCTATTTAAAGGGATGCCATGTTACTTTTGATCTAAATATTAGCCATATATTCTATTATAATATTATTATTCAATTTTGTGACAGCTGTGTGGCCCTAGTTAAACAACCTGTGGTTAGTTTCCATAGTGCCCAAAAGTTACACGGTATCCCTTTAAATTCCATCGAATGAAAAAGAAATTTCATTTTCGTTATGGATCAACGGATACAGACTTTTTAGGGCCGATACCGATATTTTCTCATCAGGCTCAGCCGATAGCCAATATAAGCAGCCGATATTTGGGGCCGATTAATATAATGAAAGATGCAATGAAAAGTGATTTTAGAACTTTTTTAATATGAGAAAGAACAAAGCATTTCAAATCAATACAAGTGCACTTGTAAACAAATATTAAATAGAAACATTATATTTGTAATATACACATATACTGTACATATATATAATATGTACAGTATATATACAGTATATAATATAAAGAGTTGTAAAATCACTTTTCATTGTATCCTTATATATAGATATATACATATAGTTTATGTTTTAGTCTGTAAGTTATGCCCAGTAGGGGGATCGGCCTAAAATATTGGGCATCCAATGTATTGGTCTATTATTAATTTTCATGGCATGATGAGACATTTTGCCCCTTTTGTATGTTCAGAGACAACAGCAATGCATTTCTTTGTGGACAGCTCACCATTAATAAATTATATGGTTTTGGAGGGAAATATGAATCAATGAACACAAGACTGAATTATGTGAGTTTCAGAGCCATCGACAGTGACCGGAAACAGCTGTTGAGATGACTTTTGCACACAGATGCCCGACAAGCTTGTCTTGAATTAATTTGCCACCACAGACAAAGATTTATTTCAAAATCTTGCATTCCTTAGATGATACTAAAAAGGGCAAATGAATTGCCAAGCATACATAAGATGGCCTTTTTCATTCCCAAAAGAGCCAATGTCCTCAGAAAGAGCAGCACTACTCTGCTTGAATCTGTTTACAGCTCACTATTTAGAGATTTTTTGGTATTAAAGGAAATGTGAATTAATGAACACAAGACTGAATTGTGCATGTTTCATAGGAGCAGTCAGTGGCAAGAAACAGCTGTTGTGACGATTTCAAAGCCACTGTGGCGCACAGATGCCTGACAAGCTTGGCTTGAATTAATTTTCCTCCATAGACAGAGATTTATTTCAAGATTTCACATTCTTCAGATAACACTAAAAAGGGCAAATGAGTCATCCAGCTTACATAAGATGCCTTTTTTTTAACTCCCAAAAGAGCCAATATCCTCAGGTGATTGGTGTTACTGTGTATAAGCAGCAAAACTGTCTTGATTCCTTCCTTGAGAATCTTCACATTTAGACTTATTTTAAGTCCTTTTGCAAAATTGAGACAGGACTTAATTTCCATCACCCCTGCCATCAATTATAGACTGAATGTGGCTAAAGCCATAAAGTGACTGCTGTCTTATTAGTGAGCTGTTTGATGAGTAAATCATTTGATGACCTCTGCTGAGATGGTTCCACACAGCATGATTTTAAAAGCATTTTTGTTTAAAAAAAAAAAAAAAAAAAAAAAAAAAAAGAAGAAAAAGAAGAAGCTTTGGACAAATGACCAACTAATGAGAAAAATATTAACTTGACTGAAAGCTGGATAAATTACGCTGGATCTGCTACTAAAGAACACAGTGGAATGAGGTCTTGTTAGGAATATAGGAGCAAGCTTTGTTATTAATGATTATTAATAAGCATCCCAAAAAAGTCATTAATGTCAATAAGAATCCTTAATTATAGGGCACCACCTTACAAATCAGGAGCTAATGAACGCTAGAATTATCCGTCAGTGCCCATTGATGTGTTTTTATGTCAATCTAAGGGAGGTATGTGATGATAGGACAGCAAAGGCTTGAATCTAAGCATTGCACATTTAAAATATTGTTCAGATCAGTTCTACTTAGTCAGTCAAGCACACAATGAGATGGACACCAGCATAATATGATGACACACACACATTTCTCAGTATATGGTTGTAAGTGTGTGTGTGTGTGTTAGTGAAGCAGGAAAAGACTCAACATGGCAAGCCTTAGGCAGTAAGGCCTTGTGAGAAACAAATCATGGCAGCAGTAACTACAGTATGACAAAAGCATACTTAAAAGGCACGGTTGATCAGAGATAATCTATGAATCTAAGTGTGTGTACTTTACACATGATGTAATATGATAAAAGATCACATGGCTTGCTGGAGCTTTGAATTTATCTCTGTCTGTTTAGTTTTCGTGCGCAGATGCATTTAAGGATTACGTGCATGACACATGAGTTTAAGGTGCCAGCATCTGAACAGTGTCCCAGCAGAAGATAACTGAATCATAAAACATGATCACACAACAAGCTTCAAAGCAAAGAAATCAAATGGATGTGCAGTTCAGCTCAGCTGTCTTATGCTGAGCTGTGTAAAGATCACTGCTACTGCTAATGCCCAGTGTGTTTGCTACAGTATAACGCCTGGTACAATGCTTTCCCGATACATTGCTCAAAAACATGATGTTTTGAGTCTTGTAAAGTATCTGCTTTGGAATCCCTTGGCACAAAAAAAGGAAACCAGTCACTTTTTAACCATTGCTACGGAAGCATAATCACTCACTGTTGCACTCATCGTCGTGTGTTCGGCTTTCGGGGGGAAATCTCATGCAAGCTCTGTGTGCTGCTGCCTGGGAATGATCGGCGCCTGTGCATGCTGTGCCGTGATCAAAGCTGAGGAAGGAGAGTTTAAGGGAAGAAGTTTTGGCCTCTGGCATGGAGAGTAGAGCGGCATGGGTGTGTTTGTCTCAGAGTCTGGCTAGAAAAAGTGAGAGTGAATAAGATTTGGGGGCTTTCTCTGTGGAATTGAGGCTTCTACACAGTGGCTTAGCTGTTTGTGGGACTGTACTGTTTTGGACAGAGATCTCTGATGTTCTTCCCAGGATCACTCCGTCTGTTTGGGGATCACAGCCCCAAGTGCTCCAGCTGTCACTGGCACCGCTGTTCTTTTCACTTTCCATATCTTTGTTTGTTTGGTTATTTGTTTTTTTTCCTCGTAACAGACCATTGTATTTAGTTGTTTTTGTGTCTCTTCTCAATATTCCTGTAGATTGGGATTACTGTGTCTGTAAACACTGTCTTCGAGAGGAAATGTCAACCACTGCTGCGTCCTATTGGTTTGCCATCACCAGTCTCACAGGACCTTCTCTCCTTTGTTCTCCATCTTCAAAATACACTATATGTACATAATTTCTGGCTGCAGGGTAATTGCAGTGCTTTAAATTACAAACTAAAAGGTACGTGTCTCTAAGAACCTTTCCAATGGCCTGAAAGCAGCTGTGTCCTGCTCAAAGACAAGAGTTGAAACTAATCTATTGATTTTGGTGCTGAATGTTCCAGTGGGAGGTGAAATGAGTTATTTTAGGCCCTGTGTGACATGGGCTGAAAAGGAGGAGAGGAGGAAACAATACCTCCGAACAGCACGATATTCAGACGCCAAACGCGGATGAATAACACCTCACCAAGGAACCGCACAGCTCCCGGCATGTGCGTCTCTCTACGTATGCACGTGTTGTGTGCGAGTGAATGAATGAGCACAAAGAAAGTAAAAAGAGGGGCGAGAATGACAAAGAGGTGGCTGAGGTGGTGCAAGGAGTCGATGAAGTGCCCTCTCTCTGGTGGCATGAAGAGGCGTGGGTGTAATAGATTAAACTGGTGTCTCGGGGCGCATCCCATGGCTAACCCTGTCCTATTAAAAGTGGCAGTGCGAGTCTTTCACAGTCACTCCACTCAACTGCAGTGTGGACAGAGCTGCTGGCAAGGCACTCAAATGGCACTCCAGTGTTGTGAGCACTGAGGGGATGGAGATGCTTGGAGGCAGCCAAGGACACAAACCGATGTGACTGATGGCAGCACAATAAAGTGAGCATCTCTTCTCCACAGTGTTAAGACCCCCTGGTATTCAGAGGGACATGAAATGGCTCTCTGGGGCATGTAAGCTTTTCTCTACTGATGATAAGCTGATTTTACTCTGTGGTCAGTTGTCTGCCAAAGGCACAATAGCAGCTAGCAGTCTTTAGTATTCTTCTGCATGACAGAATTTAGCTGAAACTGTCAGCTGATGACTGCAGTGACCTTATGAAGAAAAACATGGTCCAAGCTCCTGCCATTGCATCATAATTGCATATCTCATAATCTTTGTGAAATGTTTGCATTTGCAACTGTGTATGATTGATTTCATCTGTTTATTGGGCGTCATTTGCAACCCAAATAAAAATCAGATTTTTTTTTTTTTCCCAATGAAGGGTGTTGTTATGTGGGATCAAAGGGCTTTAGTCTCACAAGAATTCAGCATCCAGACGTTCCTAATGTTGCACTTTGGAGAAATACATCGGCTCACACAGCTGCAATTAGAAATGTGTGATATTTTAGACATGTTTGGCTTCGCTTTGATTTGCTCTCAGTGGATAAATCACGGGAGGAGGCGTTAATGATTCATAAGTGCTATTGAAAATAGATAATGCTGCGGTTAGATAGATTTAAGGTTGCTCTGCATATCATAGATTCAACTGTACCAAAGCAGTTTCCCAGCTATTTAAACTCCAGCCTTTCCAGGTTTGCATGTTTTCAGTACAGTCACATGAAATCAGCCTGCTAATGACTTACTTTGCCAAGATAATTCTTGATGGCCAGTGTCAGAAAGCTATACCCCACATTAGTAAGTGAGTATTGCTGAGGTTTTAGACTGTTGAACCCTGCTATTGTAACACTAAACTGAACACAGAATAAGAGAGAGAGGACCCATTAAATATACATATTCTGCTTCTCCATCCCCCAAAATAGCTACCAAGCTGAAAAGGGAAAAAAGCAGCTGCAACTAACACCTTACACACAGAGAAAAAGCTGTGAGGGAGAGGTCAGAAACCGAGCCGATTGAGAGCGAAAGTTGAGTTTTTGCACATCCCTCATATCTAATTACTAGTTGTCAACAAGCTCATCCATTGCACCATGAGTCTGAGGATGTGAGGACCTTTTAATGTGCGTGTAGTGTAAAACTACCTGCGAGACTGTGATGCCTCGATTAGTCCCTTGATTTGAATTAACAAATTCCCTTGGAATATAACAGGTTCAATTGGCAGGGAAAAAAAAGACAAAAAAAAAAAACATTCCTTCATTCAGTACCGCTGCCAGTGCAATGAAGGTGCACATTTACATATCAAAGGGTGCAGCACCATGTCTAGAATTTCAAGCGTGTTCTGTTGTGATGTTGAAGAGCAGCAGCACTGACATGAGAGGAACTTGGTCTGTCCTCCTTACAAATTCCAATGTTGATATGCTTCCTTGTTGTGTCCACAGTAAACCATGAAAGGTGCATATTAGCTGAGGCTGTAATGAGACACTTCAAACATGCAGCTGAACATACGAAGGTGTATGCAACTTGTTTGAGGATAATGTATGTGTGGATTTGGGTACCACTTAGTCATACAGCTCTGGTCGTGAGTGCGTAAGTAGGTCATCTGCAAGGAAGGGGGAAAACACGTTAAATGATTCCTGCAGTCTTGGAAAAAAATGGCCCTTTTTTCCCCTTTTTTCTTAGAAAATTTCCCTTATGGCCATCAGATCTGATTTGATTCTCTCTAAGTCAAGCATCGACACATTAGAACGTCTTCTCATTAACTTAGAGTTTCTCATTATCTCCTCCTGGTCCCATTTTATTCCGAATTACCACCAGATATACTACACATACTTGGACCATCATGTGTCTCAAGCACATTTATAAGCTCGTCAAACTCTTAACATGTTTTTCACCTAAAGGAGAATATGTAAATTAATCTGTGGAATTTGCTTGACAGTTAATCATAGGGCAGTCCATAAATTATAACTCCTCTCTCCGTTTTTGAGGAAATGAGTTGCACTTTGTTCCTATGATGTAATTTTTGCTTCAATTTAATAAAAGTCTTTGATTAAAACCTTTAGATTCTGCTTAAAAACTCCAATAATGTGCACAACACCAGAGTAATACACGGCAGAAATGTTAATCTAGACATAGATGTGTAGGCTGCATGGTGGTGTGGTAGTTATCACTGTTGCCTCGCAGCAAGGTGGTTCTTGGTTCAAGCCTTGGTCATAGGATGAGGTTAGGGTCTCCGTGTTTGGAGTTTGCATGTTCTCCTCATGTATATGTGGGTCCCTCTGAGTACTTCAGATTTGCCCTGCAGTCTAAAGACATGCATGTTAGATTAATTAGTTACTCTAAATCGTCTCTGGCAAAGATAGTGAATGGTTGTCTCTGTGTTAGCCCTGCAGTGGTTGCCTGATAGTTGCAGGGGTAAGCACCAGCATGAAATGGTACATGTTGAAACCCATTATCAACGCTATCACTGCGTATTTCCTTTTGCTACCTATAAAAGAGAGAGATATGTAACTTTAGCAATATCAAATTTAAAATGAAAATAATAAGTGAAGGTTTTCAGGACTTTACTTCATATCTTCTCATGTTTTCACATTACTGGAATGTCCAGTTTAAAGCCCGTTTATGCTCGATGCAGAAGACGGATACGCAGACGGATGGACAGTTTCGTCTGTCGTCTGCGTCAGTTACTGTATGTAAATAAATTGGTGTGTTTTTGAGGGGCTTGTTGGTCCATCAATCGACGCAGAAGACAGAGCAATACCACTGGAAACCGCAGGGTTGGTGTTGAGCTGTGGAGCTGCAATGCAGCCAGCGAAAGGAACAAACCAGAGAAAAAAACAGGAACCCGAAAAATAACAACAAAAAAAAAAGTTGGGGTCATTAGCCCAATAAAGCACCTGAGAAAGAAAATGCCAAACAAACAGAAAGCATCTGCAGACATGGATGGAGTTTTTGAGGAGAAGCTGTGTGAGTGTGTCCGAAAATACACTCACATCTATGACATCTCATGACCAGTGCACAGTGACAGGCAGCGCTGCTGCCAAGCGGACAAACTGGTTTATGAACCATGGGAACGCAGAAGACGCACATGAAGTATGAAGGCAGCCCTGCAGGGTGACGCATGAAGAGGACGTCGCCATTTACGCACGCAAGGGAGCATACATGGGCCTTTATAGGGTGCATTCAGAATGTTTGGTCCGGTTGCACTGATAGTCCGCTTTGTTTGGTATTATGTGACCACCAACCACATTCTGGTGCACACCAAAGCAGTGGACAAGGGTCCGCCTGAAAGCCAGGGTTCTCGGTTCACTTGCAAACAGACTTTCCAGCGATGGTGTATGCTAACCCGGGATAAAGCATCAAGAAGAAGAAGAATGTTATATCCTGGCTTAGCCAGAGATTATAGATGAGACCTAGCAACTAAAATCACTATCCAAAAGAACCAAAACTAAAGAAACCCAAAGTTGTATATCAAAAACAAGTAGTTGTGACACAAAAAGAAAATTATACTATACAAAGTCACTGAAATCCACAAAACAACAAACTAGCAATATCAAACAGATTGTTCCTGGGCCAAACAGTTGCCACTGTCTGAAGATCTGTTGGGTTCTTTTATATCCAAAGCAGCAGCTCCAGTTGTGATAAATGAACTTGTTAGCCAGTCAGGAGAGAAGAGATGAAGGTGGTGTGGTGCCAGGCCAACCATATGGGAGGGTCGAAACAGGAGGATGCATGTAAAATGAAACACAGATGAAGTTGATAAGCAGGTGGCTGTAACAAAGAAGCTGAAGGAAGTAGCAGAGATTTGTTTGGGTTGGAGGAAAAACAAAGCCAACAGTGCATGTTTGAAGAAGCCGGAGGTCAAAACAAGACAAAAAAAAAAAAAGGAAAAAAGTCTTGTGGACAGAAATGGGCTGTTTCCAAATACTCCCTAACTCCTCATTCGTTACATAGGGCTGCACTATATAGCACTCTATTTAGTGTATTCATTCTGATGGCAATTTGGACACAAAGCTATTTTTTTGCTGCAGATCATGTGATTACCAGCTGTCACTGCAGCAACCATGGCAGCAACCATGACACTTGGATGGGTGTTATTAAATCCATAATTCTATGTGGAAATGTTTTATTTACTTATATTGTGTTTTACTCCTTATTTGTTTTTCTTTCTTTTTTTCCTTTTCTTGATGTATGCCACTTCCAAGTGCCATTCAGTGCTTCTGCCTGCAATGCACTAAGGTCTATATTGACGTATCTAGGGATTATCAA
The DNA here is from genome assembly GCA_023101725.1 of Atherinomorus stipes. Lineage (NCBI taxonomy): Eukaryota > Metazoa > Chordata > Actinopteri > Atheriniformes > Atherinidae > Atherinomorus > Atherinomorus stipes. The sequence continues at coordinate 413,679 of JALJCO010001315.1, forward strand.
AGCTCATTAATTTTCAAAAAGCATTGTGGGTAATTTTGAGTGCACTACTTATTTTCTTTCTGGACATTCAGGCACCCCTACTAAAATCAGGGGAGGTTCCCATGTCGAGCCCTGGGGAATGGGGTGTACTTTCAGACATAACCGTAGGGCAGGGATGAGCAACTCTGGTAATCGAGGGCCAGCATCCTTCAAGTATTAGGAGCTTCCAGGCTGCAATACACCTGACTCCAATCAATGGGCAATTGTGCAGAGCTTGATGTGAACCTCTGCAAAGGTCACAAGGTGTGTTACCACAGGAAAACTAATAATACCTGTAGGATGCTGGCCCTTGAGGACTGGAGTTGCCTATCCCTGCCATAGGGTAATAATGAAAAGCGGAAAGATTTCGGCCATTTCTCAGTCTGCATATTTGTGCGGTCTTGTGTGCTCGTGGACTTGTGAAACGTCATCACCTGTGCCCCAAGTCATGTTCCATTTCGAAGTTCGCCTCTTGGCAAGTTCGCCAGAAATCTCCAGAACCTTTGCCCATTTTATTAAGCACGCACAAGCTCTGGGTTGTGACCAAAGGAATGATATTGCGGGTTTAAGCAACCAAAATGAGTTTCCCCCACAGGGTGGCTTGGCTAACCCTTAGAGATAGGGTGAGAAGCTTAGTCATCAGGGCCCAAAGTAGACACCCTGCTCCTCCGCATCAAGAGGAGCCACATGAGGTGGCTTGGGCATCTGATTAGGGTGCCTCCTGGATGCAGCCCTGGTGAAGTGTTCTGGGCATGCCCCACCGGGATGAGGCCCCAGGGAAGACCCAGGACACACTCAAGGGACTGTCTCCCAGCTGGCCTGGGAGCGCCTCGGGATCCCCCCGGATGAGCTGGCAGATGTGGCTGGGGAGAGGGAAATCTGGGCTTCCCTGCTTAGGCAGCTGCCCCCGCGGCCCTGATCCTGGATAAACAGAAGTTAGTACGGTACAGTATCAGAAGAGAATCGTACTTACTCAGTTAGATATAAATCCCAGCATGCACATTGCACACATGCAGCATTTCGCAGCCTCCTCCTCTGCTTCCTTATGGTACAGGGCAGCCACAATAGCTAAACCTGACCAATCATTTTTATTCTTTACTATTGTTCTTTTGTCTGCATGCTCTTCCTTCTGCTTTTCTCTCACAGGTGTTTTTGATCATCTAATTATGACCTGATTGCCCATTTGCATTAATGTGGTTACATATTGGAAATAAATATAATTTACATGTTGAAAACACCCACTCAGTATAATTTTTTTGGCAGCAGTTTCATTGTTCATTTATCTGTCACAGTACAATTAATACATCTCCACAACAATAAATAGCCAACAGCTGTGGAGTAATACAATATTATTTTTAGAGATGTTGATGGGCAGCTCATGCTCTTCACTACTGTGCAATGTGGGTTGTTATGTCACAAAGTTTGCGTTGTCCCAAACAAACAAGAACGTGGAGTCTGTACTTGTGAACTAAGCGAATGGAGACTCCAAGTCCTTACCCACGAGTTCACAAGTATGGAGTACGCAGACTGGGAATTAAGAAACAGCCTTCCACTTTCACTCCTGGGCCAATCATGGAGCACGGTTTTCTTCTTGCTTGCTTGCTTTTCCGTCATTAATCAGTGGTTGTTCTGGGTAGTATCGCCCTCTAGTGAGCAGTTGTTTGGCAGTTAAATAACATCCAATATTTTATAGAGCAGTTTTTTTTTTCTTTTTGTCCTTTTTTTCCCCTTAAATAGTGAGATATTGCAGATTGTGTCCCATTGTTCTTCACTGGGGAAATCAAGTAGTATTTCCTCTAAAAAATAAAATAGTATTTTCTCTGAAATAATGTATTTCAGGGGGGGGAGCATTTTTTATTCTTTCATTCAAGAACAACAAGCCATCAAGACAGGGTTTAAGTCTATTGCTGGTTTTCCTAACACTCTTGGTGCAATTGACTGCAAATGTACGCATCAAAGCACCCTCATCAGATACGTGCCTTAAAACATCTCTCCATAAATGTCCCATTCACCCGTGTCTCCTAGATCCACCTGTTGAAAATTATCTTTAATAATGAAGTTTACGACAAGGGTTTCTTTTTTATTGTAATGAAGAGTTTCATTAGGAAATCAAAGGTATGCCCTGGCCACCTGGTTGATAACACCACAGACTGACCCACCTGAAGGTTTAATTTCATTAAATGCACCACTCTCCATCAGCACACCACTTCTTCAAAGGATACCACAGCAGGTGGCAATTTGCTTTACAAACTGCAGACGGTATGTAATGAAAGGCGGTGTAATGAAAATTTAGCCTACAATGTACCTTTTCCCACCTTTAGCCACTACAGAATGAGGACGTGTGCCCTAACGTGCTCATGGGACCACACTGCAGGCTGCTGTCCAAGTCCAGGAGTAATTAATTACCTGTTTGTACATAAAGCTGCTTTTGTATTATTGGGATGGTGGTCATTTATAACCAAGTTATCCCTTTAAAAAAATAGGACAATTAAAGGGACCAGAGGCAGGAATTGTGAAAGAATAAACAAGCATGTCCAATTTTTTAATGCTAATGGGTGATGAAGCGTTAAAAACCAAAAAGAACAAACCCATCCACGTCTTTCTCCGTTGCCTTGAACAGGCTGTGTGCTTCATAATGCGCTGCGATTTGGTGGCTGAATTTCCCGCGCTGCCCTGTGGATGTGACGTCAAAGGACGCTGCATCCGCGTCCCCGACAGTTTTGATCCAGGAAGGAGACGGTCGCAGTAAATTCAAAAACTGCAAGAGATAGTTATGGATTCTTCTGGCGTCAGCAAACGATCCAGATCAACTGAAAGACACTAAAAAGTGTAACTACGAAAAAAAAGACTTTATCAGTGTAGTAAACAACGTTATTGCTTCAGTTTGTGCACACTCCTGTGCTTGGCATGGGCTGCAGTTACCTGCAGCGCCAGTCGCGGCACTCGTGAGTCTCAATTCTTAATCTTGCCTTAAGTCCCTTTAAGCTTCATTGCACGGCTTTAATATTATTATTATTTTAGTTCTCATTCATCCCTTTGTGTTTATGTTTATTTTTCAACATCTGTCTCACACTCATCTGTGTCTGCTTGCATACGGTCTTTTATGGGGATATTTTAGAGTGTCACCTATTCAGAATATGGCCATCTGGTCTGGCCCTCCAACTTATGAAATATTGGCATTCATCATCTATGTCATTAATTAATTAATCAATTCATTAAGAACAAATAAACCAACAACTTTGCGTTCTACAGACACATCTGTGATTTTTTATGGAAAGAAAAAAAAAAAATTCTTACAACTATAGAGCTTTAGTAATTTTCTCAGTGGAGCGGCCCTTACTGACAGCAAATTCAGTGTCCATCTTGCATCCCACCTTTCCTGTGTGAGCTTTCTCCAGTCAGTGAAAAAAAGGTTTTATCTTCATTTTTGTCTTATCTCTTGTTCTCTTTTTTTTCTCTTTCTTTTCCTTTCTTTCTCCCAGAATGTTGTCTTGCATTTCTTTGCTGAATCAGCCATAGTGCATATTCAAAGCCATCAGTATGTTTACTGTATATCTGTTTGCTAGCATGTGACACTGTGCATAAAGGAAAATTTAGCTGCAACACCAATGCGGTGTACCAGATGAAAAAGGTATAAAGTATGGTTTCTTGACCTCATCACGCTGTTGGGTGGCGACATCTCCAGAAAAGTGTTCATTTTTTTGTCGTAGTTTTCGTCAACGACCTATTTTTCTCGACCAAAACTAAACGAAAACCAACGCACAGGGATCAAAACTATAACAAAAGTTAGTGACATTTTCATCAATGAATAAAAACAAGATGAAAATACCTGACAGCAATGACATCCAATCAAAACAACTGTTTGTGTTGAAAATTGCAAAGACATCCAATAAGAACACAAACTTGTGCAGTGAGGCTGGCCTGCACGTTTGGTTACTCAGAAAGATGCTAAAAAGTTCTCACTTGTTTCACATTTTGTGATTAAAATTATCTCAGAAATGCCCAGTCCAGGAGAAAAAGAAGAGCTGACACACAGACACATTTCACATACGACGGAATGATGGGACACGAAACAAGACGTTGGTTAAACCGTGCGTAGGGACATTACCAGCAGAAACACAACCTATCTGAAAAGCCACATCTGCTGACAAGTCATCCATGCAAAGGTAACTGTGCTTACACTACTTCAAAATTTTGGTGTGCTTTTGCAAAGTTCTTTAAAAAAAACAAAATCGGTGTCTGTGCATGTGTCATTCAAATTTACTCATTTATGTTTTCCATCATATTTTAGTCAACTGAATCTACTGTATTTTAGTTGACTATAATATATTTTTGTTGACGAAAACTATACTAAAACTAATTGAATTACGGTGACATAATTCTGACTAAAACTAAACAACAGTTTAGTCAAAAGACTATGAAAAAAACAAAATCAAAGTTTGCTATCAAAATAAATACTGCTCCAGAAATTTCACCCAGTATGACAAAAATTGTTTCTGAGCAGGTTTACCAACTTTAAAGCAAAACTAAGTAACTTTTTTCACCTCAATAAATGCTTTTCAGAATCCCAGTGGGGCTAAACAAAGTGTTTACAGAGCGATTCGATGTTTCCCCCTCTCCCCCTGGTGTCTCTGGCGTTAGCGGCAATTTCAGTGCTGGTTCAACCAGAACCAGACTAAAAACCATGTCTTAAGCTTCCCACCACCTAAACACCGGCTCTTGACTCTCAAAACCAACTCTTTGCTGGACCAGAGTGAAGATCAGGTTCACGTAGCTTGCTTTGCCTTGGTGCCGGGTGAAGCACCACCGAACCCGAACGCACAAGAAAATGTTCGAGATAGGACTGAAGAGAAAGTGTGGCTGTGTTGACTTATCCAGAACATTTCCTGATGTTTGAACATGGCAGGGACGAAAGTCCATGAGGAAGTGACATGTTTGAAAAAAGAAGTCCGGTTAAATAGCGTGTGAACTTTACTGCTCATGTTCCGCAATGCAAGTCTGAAAGTGGCTCTAGAATCACATGTTGAGGAGCCAGGTGGCAATGATTCTAATGACCCACAGGATAGATTTATGGGTCAACGACACACAGGACACTCAAGTATGAATGGCCAGCAACTGCTTTTAAACCTGGAACATACTGTTAAGTGTAGAGCTGGAGGAGTTGTTTAGATAAGAGTTGAAATCGTTTCAAGAGATGAGAAGAAGTCCAGCTGCCTTCAATTCATGCTCTTAGGAGTGCAGTTTTAAGGTTTATAAATTACACAATCCCTATATTGTTGTTGCTGAGTTCAGTACACCTTTAGTTTTCATTGTTCTGCATATCTTGTCCTGTGCTTTCAAATGTGTTCCTCTTCATAGCTTCCACTTTCCACATCTTAGTGTTCATTAGAAAATAATCATGAGGGGAAAGGAGGATAATTTAGGCTGGTAATCCAGCTATCCTTCACACTGGAGATCATTATCAGACTTGTTGAGAAGCATTCTGCGTTTTCCACAGTCATTACACTTTTCTCATTCCTCTTTACTTTTCATTCCTTACTTTTGCACTACAACGCTGTCATGCTCTCACCTGAAAATAGTCAGGGGTTGGGAGCTAGGGTATATGTAATGTTTTAAATTAATGTAGAGTTGATAAGTTATGAACTTTGTGGTTAGATCAATTAAAAAATATGCACAGTTGTGGTTTACATATTTTACTATTCATGGGATATTGTTCTCATTGAACCATATGAATGCTGCCTAACAGAAAACAAAAGCCCAGGGATGTGTTGACATTTCACAATTTACATCCATGGGCTGTGACCCTACTATATTTTGGACAAGTGAACAAATGTACCTATTACATTTGTTTTCTAGTGAGACTGGTCACGTCCTTTTCCTGCTCTGCTCTGGCAGTGGTGTATGGTTCGCACATGTGAGATCACTGTCATGTAAGTTCAGTGATGTGGACCCAAATGCTGAGCAACCACACAGCCAGACAAGATGATGAACTACCCAACCTTAATAAAGCTTACTGAGGATGCAGGAGAAAAAGAGGCTGGAGGGTACAGGTAATAACGGTTCATTAGAATTCACCAAAAGTAAAGCCCCAAGGGAAAGTAGAATAATTTAAAAGGAACAAAGAAAGCCCCCAAACTAAGAAAGTACAAGCACAGGCACGTAAACATGTGCGTGAACAAGCAAAGAAAACAGATGATCTTGCACGGGGCTTAGGGAAGATGTGGCTGGGCTGAATGGGTAACTGAACACAGGTTGGGAAAATCAAGATAAAAGGGGAGGGGCAGGAGATGTACACAGGAGGTAAGACAGGCCCTGAAGAAAAACAAGGATCATCACACATTAACCTCAGGGTGTGCTTACACTTCTAACCCAATTTCCTGAAAGCAGAAATCAGTCCTGGTCCACTTCACTGTCCTGGTTTTCTGAGATGGCTATCATGAGATGGTGAGGAGATGAGAACTGAAATGCAGGACAAATCAGGAGGCTACCAGATCAGAGACAAGAGACTTTGATCAACTAATGGATTGGTTAAATGAAAAAATGCAGCAAAACTGTATTTCCAGGAAAAGACTAAACTACTAACCAAAACTAACCAAAACAGATGTCCACATTGTAATAACAATGTGGATAGAAAATATATACAGTATACTGAGCAAAACAACAAATGTGATGAGTAATAGTAAACACAGACCAGGTCTGATAGTTTAGCGTAAAACTAAGTGAAGTAATTTAGAAAACAAAATGATAAAAAGTAAAGTATCCTGGAAACGGGCCACAAAACAGAACCTAAGAAGTAAAAATGACTACAATGAAAACATGATCAATCTAACTGGGAGATGACAACAGATAACTAAAAACCTATTTACAACAAAACCCACAGACCATGACAGTGATATTTTTTATAAGTGATCCAAGAGAATCCTGATCAAAGACCTTTGGATTTGGCCAAACCCTGATTAGACAGCTTCTCTGATGTATATTTTATTGACATAACTTTCAAACTTCCAAACAGTGGTGTGGCAGTTCAAACCCGGTTAGACCCTCTTTACAATTGGCATTAGGCTTCTTTTCCATTGGCAAAAAAAAGCCAGGTCTCATCCCTGCTGGCAAGCTGCATGGCCTGTTCCCACCGCTGCATGTCTGGTGATGCCATCAACCTGAGTTCGCACTGATGATGTCATCCATGCGACAGAAATCAGGAAAGTAAACAATGGAAAGCAGTCAGGCTGTTGTCAGTGTGCTTTCTTGTTTTGCACCTTCTTCCGACCCCAAAATGGCTGAAAACCAGACTGCGATTTTCTAGCGCAATTGGAACGTAGGGAATGTCAATTTCTGGTGGATGCAGAGTTGGTTTAGCACGTTGACGCTACTGGCAGGATGTCATGATGTTAGCGCTTACTGCCCAACTTCATAACGTAAATTCACAGCTCAACCCAGGTCCCCTCATTGTTGGATGTGGGCCAATGCGGATGTGTGAGCCTTTCCCACTGCTACTAAAAGCCAATTGTTTACGGCTTTAAACGGGATTTTTGGTCAGTGGGAAAGGAATATAAATGTTGGACATTTGTCACCTTTTTTTATGGAATCGTTTGTTGATGGCCTGCCTGCAAGGCCTGATAGTGGAAGAAACACACTCTTACAGATACCTCTGTAAAGGTGTGAAATGTTCTAATGGAGCTGTGGCACCAGGTTTTTGGGTTTTTTTTTTTTTTCATCTGATGAAACATCTCCAGTGTTTACTTACCTACAGAGTGGACTTGGGGTGTGCTACATATTTAAACACTGGATATTGTGACATTAAAGTTTAAGAAGCTCTGTGAATATATAAGTATAGAAGAATTTCTCTACTACTTGACAGTAAAGAAAAGAAAATACAGAGCTCTAAGTGCGATGATAATTCTGAGCTCCAAAAAAGCACCAACCTAAGGTGGTGCCATTTTTTTTATATGTATTTATAGGATAACAATGTATATAATGTGGCAAAGTGTAGAAAAATTCCAAAAATTGACACAGATTTTAAAGTATCTTATCAATCCAGACACTTTTAACATTTCTGACTCCACCTGCACCTAAATAGCATTTCTCGTGCTGTTTTCAGGCATCATTTACGCAAAGTAATTTGTCAGCTGGAACTCCAAGACACCAGCTGTGCTTACTGCGAGATTTGTGTCAAAACTGTAGCAAAGTCTGCATGTGAAACGAGCATTTCCCTAAACACACCACAAGACTGTCATCAGCTAGCTGAGGATTACATGAAAATTAGACGGTTATTAAGGGTGAGGTTTTGGGCCCGCATCCTAATTGTGGTGATGCAGCATGTTGAGATGGAGAGCAGAGCTTCTCCCGATCCCTGGTGAGATCCTGGCTAATGAGGCCTGGTGTACGCCTCCTGCTGTCCACCTCCCTTGCTTTGCTCTCCCCCCTCCTTCCTCCACCTGTGCACAGTTTCAGCTGAGCTATGCATGGCTGTCCAAAGGCTCTGGTTTAGGCACATCATGATCTATGTATGATGTAGGAAGCAATATACAATAGTGAGCATAATCTTCAGGGTTCCAGTGAAGTTATGTAATCAATTTGTTCTAAATTCCTACTGATTTGAACAAACTTGACACTGCAGAAATATTTTAGTTAGATTTTTCGATGCATGAATTGTGAACCCGCAACTTGAGCTCTTTTTCATCTGAATTTCTGGAATCCAAAGAAACCAGCAGGAAGTTCTGTCAATTGACATGATGACTGCTGATCACTCTAAAGCAACTTCATAGGTACCCATCAGGTTTTGAATGACACTTACAATGAAATCAGTTTGTACTAGAGGTTTTTGTTTAGTCTTCTTCCTCAGAGTTGTCACCTCTTGAGAAAAATTGAAAGGGACACAGTGTATTTCCTGTTAAAGGATCTCATAGTTGTGCCTAGACAGTTGCATCTGGTGCGCTGCAATCAAACCAATCATAGTGGTTGATGGTCAATGATTGCTTTCAGATTGGCTTGCCTTCACATAGCTCTCTTTTTTTTTTTCTTTTTACGGACACCTGCTGTAGCTTTGAGACTGTTAAACTGTGTCGGTGAGGGGAGACAGAAGGCTTGAGAAGCATCTGCTATCTCTGTGCAATCACAACTTCACAGCCTCACTTCATCTACTAGTTGGACTCTAATTAGTGCCCTAATTCATGCACATATAATTTGGAGTGATAATTGGTCATATTTATCTAAGACTGCAAAAAAAAAAAAATTCTGGCAACTCTTCATTTACCTCCGCTCTAACAGGCGCTGCCTCTCATCAAAAGCACTTTCTTAATGTTACAACCAGCTGTTTTCACTTGGTGTCCTCTGAAACAACATGCTGGAGAAGCCCAGGTCCTGGGGCAGGGAGATAGCATTGCTGCCATAGTCGTTACATGTTAGTCAATTTGAAATACACAGAAAGGAATGTCTCTCATGTGACTCTGGGCCAGCAGAGCGTGGCCGACTGCAAGCTCGCCAAGTATGGTCGGTCACACATGAGAGGGCAGGAGACAGGCAGAGGCATGAATGGGGGTGTCATTGCTGTCAGATGTGTACACCTCAGCCGGAGACAAGCCGAGGATGCTGATTCCTGCCCTTGCTTTGACTAATTGACCCTGAGCTGACATGTCAGAAGCCTGAGGAGGAACAACATATGAACTCCTAAGCTGTTGTTTGGAGAACTCTTGTTAGCAAGGTGAAGTTCTGCTGAACCAAGAAACTGTAGCTTGACTTTCTCACTTTGAAAAGGGGAGAAACATTAAATCGGTCAAGACCTGCTGTGTACCTGTTATGAAATAGGCGCCAATTTACTGCTGACTACAGTTTCAGCTGTCATTTAACGAGGAAAATACACAAACATGTATTTCGTTGCATTTCTGAAGATGTTTTTTTTTTGTGTGTAAAACTATAAAACATGGCGATCTGAGTACAAACAGGCAAATGTTCACAAATAATGAGTTGCTTGAAAGTAGAATAACAAAAATGAACTGCGGACAAACTGCTGTCAGCCCCAATGCTCATAATGACTCACAGCATTTGATTCAAGAGCTCTTAGCTTGTGCATAATGAACACCACATAGAGAGCAAATCAGAGGACTGTGAACCAAACTAAGCTGGAATTAAAGTATCTTTAACTGTAGAACTTTCTGTTTTATTTGTAGCCCCTGGACTATGAAAGCAAGAAGGCCTACACCTTTAAGGTAGACGCCTCCAATGCTCATCTGGATCCACGGTTTCAGAGCTTTGGGGCCTTCAAAGACACAGCAACAGTGAAGATTAACGTTTTGGATGTGGATGAGCCCCCGGTGTTCAATAAGCCCTCCTATGTGATGGATGTGTACGAGGACACACCCGCGGGCACCATCATTGGCGCAGTGACTGCACAGGATTTAGATGCCAGCAGCAGCCCAGTCAGGTAAAGTCGAAGTGTTCCTGCTTTGAAAGAGTACACAGTGTTATATGATGGTAATAAACCAAATTCCTTTAATCACTTTCTTTAGATCTTTGAGTTAAACAGCCTTGTATTGTTTTAAAAGTTTGCTCGTGGTGGAAAACACTGTACTTTTATGTCCAGGTCTCCTGCAGACTTGAAAGGGCATAAGAATGGATGTATTTATTTATTCGTGGGTAGCACCAATGTGTTGTTTAAAATATGCAGTCAGTCCCTTTTGATTGCTTTAATGAATTATTCTTAGTTTTTTAAAAATTTTATTCAAGCCAATTTTTTTAATTAAGTGGTTTGGACAAACATCAATTTCTGTTTTTTTTTTTCTTTTTCTTTTTCTTTTTTTTCCCCCTCCATTTGTTTATAATATTCTAAGAATTGGTAGTTTCCCCCAAATGATTGCACACTGACTAAATATAATCCATCTATGGGGCACACGTCTTTGATTTTTGATGCACTCAAACAAAAAAGACTTGTTAAGATCCAGTCAAGTACGCCAAACTTAATATTCACTCCAATGAGTTTTAATTAGCTCATGATGCTCTGTAGAATCTGAGCACTATTTTGCAACCAGTGGAGTTGTGCATTTAGTCTGAGTGAACTTTTTAATCAGCTGCCAATGTCGCTGGTAGATTCCTTAAGGTACCAGCCAGTTTCCACAAGCCACATGACTGCCTATCACACATACTCCCTTAAATAATTTTTATTGACATTTTTCGTTAAAAATGCCAAACAATATCGACTCCAAGCTCTATTTTCCAGGTAAGAACAAAGTAATTTCTTAACCAGTTACTATCTAGCTTTGTTCTTTACACTGACCAATCACTGCTACATTTGTGTTTTTCATAAATGTCGCTTCGTTTGAATTTTGCTCCTCATTCATTTAGTTCAGGCAGTAAGCATTAGTGGTGGGAAAATTAGATTGGATTTTTATTTTTATTTATTTATTTATTTATTTATTTTTTGATGATGATTTTCAAAATCTGAGGTTTTGTTCAAAAATCTTTTTTTTTTTTTGTCTATTATAAATGCTTCATTTTAGTCTATGTTTATCAGTTGGCTGTGAAGAAAGTTATCATTTTTCCTTCATAACATGACGTTATATTTTTTCTGAAAAAATAAGAACTTAAACACATGGTGGATTATTTAGTATGATGTTACAAAAACACTAAAATTTGCTAAATCGAATAATCGCAATTTAAAATCGAATTGACACCCAAGACATTGTTAAGAATTTAATTTGGAGAAAAGTATATTGTCCCAGCCCTAGTAAGCATGCAGCTAATAGATGTATATCACAGAATGGCTTTAATGGGAAACATGCCCAAAGCACAAAACCTCCTATCAGCAGAATTTTCTGATTTCCGGATTTCATTTTGGATGATGAGAACAAAGAAGGCTGCACTATTTAAATGTGTCTGGCAGGTAATCCTGCCTTTTGTTGTGAAAGAAAAGTCACCTGACCAAAACCTCCAAGCAGCATCGCTGGGAAAATGTTGAAGCGCAACACCTCCTATCTGCATCAGCAACAGACCGAGCTGAGACTTCAGACTTCTGTAGTATGTAGACCCCTCCACGTAAATGTCTGTCAGATTATAATGATCAACTGTTCTTAAAGTAATGATGACAAAGCGGTATAAACTAATTCATGTAGCTGATATGAAATGAAAATGAAATGAAATGAAAAATACTTTATTCATCCCCGAAGGGAAATTCAGTATTGTAAAAGCTCACTTTTTTTTTTTTTTTTTTTTTTAAATAAACAAAAAGTCAGTTAGTCTTGTTCTTTAGGGTGATGGTTGCTGGCAGGAATGAATTCCTGTATCTCTCCGTCCTACAGCGAACTTGACGCAGCCTCCCACTGAACACACTCTGTTGATTCTTCACCGTGTTGTGGAGAGGATGGGAAGTGTCCTCCATCATCTTCATCAGCTTGTGAAGCATTCTTATTGCTGCATAATAAAATCCATCACTTTTTACAACAGGGGATTTTATTTGGCAAGCTACTGTAGACCTCCCTTCTAAGTAAAAGTGTTGGTTGAGTTAATGAAATGAAGCTTTACCCGGAGACCAAGCTGACTTCATTTTGATTGGCTACCGTACACCTTGGCTATAACTTTATTTAGAGAAACTAGGTCGTGGTCTGACTTTGCTAAAGGCTATCTGTTAGCATCATGGGCACTTCAGTGAAATATGTTTATCAGACAAGACAGCATTTAGAAAATAAATAAACTGACGGATAATGACAAGGTGTGGTCGCCTCCCTCAGTGTTGCTGCAAAAGTTTTCTTTTAAATCCATTTGTTAAAAAGCCCAGACTGGAATTAAACCATGTTGAATGTAGTCAGACATGCCAGCGTGACTCACATGGGGGGAGGGGGCTGTTTGCTTGACAGTGTGCTCTACTGGAGCAATTAAATTACGTAGCATGATGAAACTACTTCGAATGATAAGCTGCTGTTTGAATAAAGAAACGAAGCTGACTGACTGAACAGGGACTTTGATACTCACTCTGGACATTCCTGTGGCCTCATCTGTTGGCACACCAGATCATATACCCCCAAAACCCCAGAAAAGTGAAATTTGACATGGCATCTTTAAATAAAACATGTTTTACATCCTTACTAGTGAAATATTAAGTCGTATTTCTGCCAAGTTAATGATTTAAAAAAAATCTGAATCACGCAGGGTACCATTTTAGTGTTCAGTGGTGAAAGTTTTATCACACCAAGTAGGTGAGTTGTTTGAAAATGTTATGGTAGTCAAATCAAATCAAATCAAACTATTTATAAAGCACATTTCATACTATAAAAAGGCAACACAAAGTGCTTGACTTAATAAAAACAACTGCATATTCAAATAAAAACAAGTATATGACACAAAACACACACATGCACCCTCCCCTCCCATTTCTACACATGACTCCCAACCCCCAATTTCTCTACGAACAGTAAAAAACATCTGGCTTAACGCTGCTGTGAGGATCAATATCTTGGGGATCCATTCACGCCGGGAGCCAGCCAACCCATGGCCACATAGGGCCTTGCTGTAGGGACCCCCCCCCAGATCAGGGCAGGCCAGGGCCACACCACACCTGTAGGGCTGCAGTGCAGGACCCCAGCCTTCAAGAAAAGAGCATCCACCAAAGGCTACTACTCCCTGGACCGAGCAGGCAAAGCCCCTTTGAAACAGCACTGAAGAATACTTTGATCTCAAAATGAGCATTATTCTGTGATGTAAATGAGCTTTATTTAATAAAAAGGAAAGGTGTTTGTTAGCCTAACTATTGATGGGTTAAAATCTAGCAATACAGTAAACCACATAGTATAGTAATATAGTCCAAAAACTGTTGCTACTGCATGCAGTTAGAAACATCTCATTGGAACAATAACATCATTAAAATTATGCATCATCGAAAAGATAATTTAATAAGGGTCAGAAAGTTCTTTTAACAACCTCAAAAATCACGCAAATTAAGTGGTCACTGCTTGGGCACAGTGCTGAAAAACAGTTCCTGTAGTGAGTCAGGCTCATTGAAGTGGAATTGATTGTCTGGGTCAGTTAAAAAAACACACTTGCATCATCATTAAAATCATAAAATACACCTATGTTAAATAGGACTAAGGTCAATCCTGTTAACCTTGCCCCGAGTCAGTAGAAACAACTGCTTTTATAGTTTTCAACAGTGGCAAACTTGCTGGTGATCCATTTCATAACACAACACAAATTAGTGTGATTACGTAAATCTAATAATTAGAGTCTGGCGCCATTATGCATGGATGGCCACATAAGAAATCAATGCAAAATTGTCTCAGATGGTAAAGAAAAAGGTTTGGGAAATTTAATGTTATAAATCAATAAACAAAATTTATTATTCTTTTCATTCAAGAAACATCAGCAACCTTTCACAACATAAATTGAATGTAATCTGAATGTGGATTACTTTTCAGAGCTCCCACTTAGTGTCTCAGGTGAGTGTTTTCAGAGGAGCAGCATCAGGTAGTTTCCCGAGCCAAGCAGGATTCAATAGTAAACAATACTTTGAATGAAGTGAAAACCTGCAGGACACCAGCCCATGAAGAACATTTTTTATACAATTTTTGAAACTTTATCTTCTATTCTTTTTGTTGGACCTAATTGAGAAGCCCTGATGTAGATGCTTTATCCGATTGGGACCTTTTAAATGTGGGAAAATAGACCAAGGACTTGAGCTATTTGTTGTGTTCCTTGAGTTTGTGGTGTGATTTCTTCTCCATGAATATTTCATTAGGTTTTAAAGAACTTATAAAACAAACCCAAATAAGCAGCAACAGGCCTAAACATGTCACATTGTTGTACAAATCACATCTCATCAACAGAAAAGACAGAATTTTAAAATAAGAATAAATAATTAGAATAAAACCAGAAAATGCATATATGGTGAGCTTTATGTGGATACTTATTTGAAAGTTAAAATTTACAAAAAACAAATTCTGCACCCAGGAAAGATTTTATTTATTTATTTATTTATTTTGGTTCTTTCGAACTAAAATTAAAACAACGCTCACATTTGGCGTAAGTAACAACATTACTAAAAAAAAATAACAGTTCGAAAAGGAGTTTTGGAAGAAGTTTAGAAAAACTTATCAAGTCCAAAACCCTTTTGTCAAACACAACTTAAATTTAAAATTCACTGTCATTTAACAAAATCTCTTGACACAATACACCATACTTAATAAGAACAAAACTAGGGAGATTAGGGAGACACAGAGGTGTCAGAGGGGTGCTGATCAACATTGCAGTGACATCTTCGCACTAAGTCTGCTCTACCACTTGGCAAATACAGGAAGGGTGACCACAGCTTATGAAAATAACTCTCACCCCCCTTCAAACTAAGCACAAGTGCTTTATTGGTAAAACTTTGCATATCTCCTTGTACCACAGGTTAGTTAGTCTGGCCTTGATCCAGTGAAACAGAATGCACCTCCTAGCTAACAAAAGTAGTTTTTAAAAATATCTCCTGAAATATTTAATAGAAATAAACATGGATCCATTGGTTTGTTCTCTGCAAAAATGTAATTAATTTTCTGAGACCATTTCCAAAAATATAGATATTAGAAGGCAGTGGCAAATGCAGTGAATGTAAGACCCAACGTCCTACTTGCATTCAGGGGGAAGAGATCTCAGGATAGAGAGTATTCAGATATTCAGGTGTGTGTTGTAGTCTCAAGAAAAGCAAAACTGTACTGGTGCTCTGTTAATGTGTTGCACAAAAAGCTCTTGTTTTCAAATTAAATTGTATGGGACCAAGCGTCTCCTGCAAACTCAGTTGTTGAGTCCCTACTCCATATAAGCCCTTATTTATTTTTTTTTTTATTTTTTTTTTTATCAATATTACCTTGACTGAGGGACAACAGTTGTTTATAGAAATATTGAATAATCTTCTTGTTTTGGTGACACTTATTTGTGCAAGACAAGTTTATTATCCTGAAACAGGTCACCCACAAATCTAATACCAAGATTGTTTCAATGCTGAATATTATTTAAACCAAGTCCTGGGGGATAGGCCCCATTCTGTATTTGGAGAGAGGGACTAGTGCAGGCTCTTAGTTTTAAGAAAACATAAAGGAGAAGTGTGCTTGACTCTTAACAATAGTTTTTGGAGCGTTTTGTGCAAAAGCAGTACCCACATGCCAGCACTGCGGTTTTCTCAGTAACATATAAGAGAATGAGAGAAAAAAAAATTAAAAAAAAAGAAAAAAAGGAAAACAGACCAAGCAGTAACTGTACAGTTCTAACAAAAGTAAAAGAAAATTCTAATAGTGTATGATATTTGATATAATTCAAACTCTAATTTGGGGTTAAATGTATTGATGTACACACATATTTACATATTTTGAAGTCGCACCACTGGACCTAATATGCCATGTTATTCCTCTGTGGATGACGGAACTAAATAAGGAAATACTGTGTAAGTACGGCCAGTGATTGAAGGTTTTAGATCTCTAATACATCCATCAATGTCTCCAGTCTCCATTAATCAATGTCATCATAGCTTTAATCATCAGAGTTTTGTCAGCTTTACTCATCAGTTTGAGGTCTAATCAATCTATGTAGAACATTTGACTCTGTCGTGTAAAATCCTGTGAGCATCATCTGTTGTGCAGGTCAGCATTTGTGAGTGGCACAGCAACGTGAAGGTAATATTCTACCTTTATTACTGGCCTCATTATGCAAGTTTGGTCCTGGTATGTGCACTCTCAAAATAAGGTGTTCTGGCAAATTAGTGAGTGTATTATGTGATTGATTGTTTATAATGTGGTGTGCTTGGTGCAGCTGGGTTCACAGTTAAAAACATTGTATATTGAGATTTATTCTGTTAGACTAAGAGAACATCCCCCACTAAAACTAATACACTATTTTCTGGACTTAAACAAACGAATATCCCAAACAAACAAACACAACTTTCATGAAATTCAGCTTGGTAGTTTTTCCTTGTTTTGTTGTTTGTTTGTTTTGTTGTTGTTTGTTTGTTTTTGGGTTTTTTTTTTTTCCCTTGTGTGGTATTAAAGTGATTTGCCTCTTGGTTGTTATTCTTGTTTAGCACCTATGACCTGTGGGTGTCCCAAGGACATATACAAGGATCTGTTTCATTTTCTTAAAGATTTCATGCAATTAAAATAGATCAAGCTCTATTCTGACAGGGAACATCTGAAAAGGTGTAGAGCAGAGGCAGATATAATATTGTGTCCATTCTTCAATATAAATTCAATATAAATTGTCTGGCCCTTTAAGTCAACATATGATCAGATAAAAGAAAAGCGAAGCAAAATTGAGAAAAATAATTAAAACTAAAGCAAGGACATAATTGCCCATGTAGCCAACCTTGCTTTCAGATACCCAATCCAAAATTTCTGTTGTTTTGTCATTTTAATGCTGATGATAAACATCTTTTGCTTTGCATAACAGCTCATTAGAGCAACAGCACATAAGTATCTGACCTCAAAATTCAGCGTTTCTGACTCATTCCGATTAGATTAATTAAGGACATTTTTTTATTAGGCCATCTTCGCCCTGTAGCATCCCATGGCTGAGAAACCGCACTTCACAAACCCCCCTTTTTCAGCCTAGGGCATCACATGACACCTATATTTTGCTTTATGACACCACATCACACACCAGCAACGACTATGCAAAACTGTTTAGTATATAGTTGTCAAGTAAATCATTTACTTAAAATATTTTCCAGCTAAATCAGAATAAAACCTAACTTTTTTTTTCTTCTTCTTCTTTTGTTGAATCATGTTTGTGTAACATCTTGCTCTCCCTTGACTGGTTACCTTGGCATATTCAGTATGTTGAATATGTTTTCTTCCTATTTTCATGTCTTTCCTTTTCTTTTTACTCATTCAGCGGGCCAAACTTCGTCAACACCACTTATGCAACAAATTCTTTCTTGCCATGAACTTAAACTACAGTACTGCACGTATAAACCTCAATAATGAGCTGGGGCAAACAGTGTGATAATAAGAAGTCCAGTCCTTGAGAGCTACTGGCCTGCAGAGCGTCTTCTTTTCCAACACACCTGAATCAAATGAATGTTCGTTACCAGGCCTCTGCAGAACTGGATGACATGTACATGAGGGATTTCAGCCATTTCATTTAGGTGTGTTGGAGAGTAAATCACCAAATCTGGACCTCTTCGGCCAGTGTCTGGAATGTTTTCAACATTTCCCTGCTCCAGCACACCTGATTCAAATTAAATGGATCCAACAGCAAATGAAGTTCTGCGCAATGACTCATCAATATGAGTCAGGTGTGTTGGCACAAGAGCACAGTGAAAACCCTCCGGACACTGGCCCAAGGGGTCTGGATTTGGTGATCCCTGCACTAAAGTTTGTAGGATAGTAGATCTCAAGGACTGGACTTGGACACCCCTGGTGTAAATGGGTCACTGCCCCCTTAAGTGCTGGTATGACAGGGTGGGATATATATGAAAAAAATATATATATTTTTAAAAGAATAAAATTGATATCCAAAGAAATAGGATAGGTTTTTTTTTTTTTTTTAAAAAAATTGGTTTTATTTTATTTTTTAATATAAAAAATAAAATTTTTATTTAAATTTTTAATTTTTTTTATAAAAAATTAAAATCCAAAAAAAGAAAAAATCCAAAAAACAATTGCCCCCCCCTGTGGGGTCCTGTCACTGTGCCTCCAATAGATCATGTGCCCTGGCTACTTGGCCACAGGGATATCCCTTTGGCTAACTGGTAGCCGCATGTGACTCTCACCCAAGAGTCTGACTAAATGTGCAGAACTTGACAATGTCCTGTTGGAGCCATTTAATTTGAATCAGGTGTGTTGGAGTAGGAAAACAACTATAACCTGTGGGTCATGCCCCTGAAGAGCTGTACTTACCCATCCCTGTACTAGATTCTCTAGACTGGCCCACCAGCCTGACTAACGCCATGTATGAGACACACAGCAATGGGCTCTATGCACAACTCCACTGCCTGACCTCAGTAACTGGCCAGGCACACCTGGATTAATCAATTTGACCAGTAATTGAAAGGCAGGAACCAGAGGAGCTACCTTAAGTTCAGGAAGAAGTTAAGATATGCATAGAGCCCATTCTGTCTGGGCTCCCTTGATTGGAAGCAGATTTCCAAATTGAGATGAGGACTAACAGGAACAAATTGAACCGGAGACAACCAGACAGAGAAACACAGAAGTGAAACAAATGTTTTTTTTGTTTTGTTTTGTTTTTTTAAGAGGAAAGCCCTGAGAACAGCAAGTTGTTGCAGTTTTAAGGATATGTGAAGCTCATTTAAGACATCACAAAGGGCATATGGTTAGGGAACTGAGTCGCGGAAAAAAACGTATCGCAAGTCCCACCTCCCGTGCTGTGATTGGTTTCACTCATTTTTTTTTTGGTTTACTGAGGTGGAAATTAGTCTCCAGTGGGGGAACTCAGACCGACTCGTAGTCAGGCTGGCGTGCCAGGCTTCCTCAGATCTTCACGTAGAGACTCAAAAGTTGTCCCTCAGCCTTCACTGAGAACATGATGGTCCTGTACATTTGCCTCATACTGTGGAACAGCGATCCTCTGGGAGTCAGGATGACAAACCCACTTAGGACCTTTAAATCAAGGCAACTTGTTTTTGTGTGTCTGGCTTCCCCTGCTCAGATTTATGTTTGTGTTGTTTCACTTTGTTTCATTGTGCACCTTGTTTTACATCTTGTTTCTTTTTGCCTGTGTTTTTACGCAGGGCACTTTGTAACTCAAGCTGTGGAAAGCACCACATAAATAAGAATTCACTTACTCACTTATTATTGACCAAAATCCTCACCGCCTCATGAATATGCCCCAAACTTAAATACAGCAGTGCTGCTCTCTCCATGGTAATTATCAAATGGGACTTTAACATCACAGCTCAGTTTTATAGATCCGACATGCTTCACTAAACTCCTGATTTATACTCTAACCAAGTCATTCGTTTTCTCTCCGTCTCTTTGCTGTCATGTGCACACATTCCCCACTTGCACACTCAACCACTACCTCCCCGTTTTAACCATAAAACTTCCATCAAAGATAACAATAGAGTGCCCTTTACAAAGACAAAAGAAAGTGCACTTTTAAAAATGTATGAGGGCCCTTTTTGAAATCTATTAGCCACCTTGACGCAGGAAGATTGCCTCATAGTGATGGTTCTTTGAGTATAAATCACTAGCGTTACGCAAAAAATGGCTAAAAAAATATACCTGTTGCATGGACAGTAGTTGTTTTATTATTAATATTTCATTCCAGAGGAAACAAAAGAAATAGAAGAAGCAGAGATTTGTTCAACAAAAAGCTAATGCCCTCTGCTCAGCGGAGCTCCACTTTGTCTCCAGCACTTTAAATATTCATCAGTACCACAGATGACATTGTTCATTTACGCAGCTTCAGAGAGCACCCTTGCATTCTTCACTTCAAAACAATAGACCCGATGACC
Source organism: Atherinomorus stipes (assembly GCA_023101725.1). NCBI lineage: Eukaryota > Metazoa > Chordata > Actinopteri > Atheriniformes > Atherinidae > Atherinomorus > Atherinomorus stipes. The sequence goes on from JALJCO010001315.1 coordinate 434,122, forward strand.
CATCATGCATAGGGAATTATGCTTTCAGACTTTAGAATCAACGGAATCGGCTATTTAGCAGTATAGCGTTGGGTTATCTGTAGCTGGAAGAAGAGAGGGGCATCATGAATTCTTTATAGTTGACTGATTCTAAAGAGCCTCCTAAAGTTTGAATGAGTTTAAAGATGGGAAGTTTGGCCCCATCTTTTACTAAGATGGCAATATCACAAGTCAGAAGACACTGAAAAGCCACACTGGTCATGGAGTTTAAGAAGCTGCTACAGTAGCGCCATCAACTCTAAAAAGAATCAATGAGTGTGTTAAAAAAACCAAAAAACACTGAAATAAGCCTTCCCCTTCTCTGAAACCTTGTGCATTGTGTGTGTGATGCTCACATGAAGAGAATTAACATCACTGCACTTCAAAGCAGGAGATAAGACTAATTAATTTTCATATCTACAGCTGTCAGTATTGAGTTAAGGAGACGCTTTGGATCTGTTATTTCTTTCACACAGCTGTTGATGAGATCAGTTAAATTCAAAGATAACCAGGCCCAATTACAACTAAAACAATTTCTAAAATGTTTTCTGTCCCACATGAAACCTTTTCAATTTTTCCACTGATGTATTTCAGTCTTAGAGACTGTGCTGATAAAGGTTCGCTGTCTTGCTGAAGGGAGTTTTAGCACTCCATTCCATTTAACCTGTAAAATTCCTGAAACAGCATGGTTCTCTTTGTAACCGAGGCACACCAAGGGCAAAACATATGCATCAATTGTAGATTTACTTCAGCGATACCCTCTCATACTCTGCCCTGAGGATAAACTGCAAACCATTGATCTTTTGAACTCTTGATAGGAGTTTTTGGCTGCAATATTTATCAAAGAGACTCACACTAAACTATTTTGACAAGATCATGTTCACTTTAAGGCTGCATGCAACACAAAGTTAAAAAGAGGACATGGGCAAATCAAAAGTGAAACCAAAAGCTCTTTAAAAAGTGGTTTTGTTGTTATTCTCATTACTGTAAAAGACTGGAGGGGGTGAATATGCGTTGGGCCTGTTCCTTCTAATGACCGAGTCAAGTCCAGTTTCAGGTTCTGTGGTGGAGAAAACAAGCTTGATAAATATTCATGTGAAATAGCCTTTTAAGATCAAATAGCGTGCCACAAGAAAGAAAAAAAGAAGCAGAATGGTGGCACGGAGAGGCTATCCTTCACAGGCAAAGTCCAGCTTAACCCCATGAGAAATTAAGCATCTGCTCTGTGGAAGTGCCTATGGGCAAGGCGTTGAAAACTCACCCTTTGACCTCCTGGTGAAGGGGAATAAAATATTATTCTCTCCTGATGGAATTCCATTGGCGATTGTAAAATTATTAATGAAAAATGGCCTTTTAAGATCAAATAGCATGGAGTGATGAATGGTGCTGTCACTGACATGCAGTTTGGTTTCAGATCTCTTTTTCTTTTTTGTGTTGTACAGTTTGCATTCAGAGCAGCTGGATAAAACCAAAGATGCTACTCACAGACAAGACCAGACCTGCTGGTCTCAGACACCAAACGAAGAGTTTTTCTTATGCCTTTTGTTGTTCATTGGCTGTGAGAGATTGATACGCTTTCAACAGTGCCTAAAATTCATTTATGTTCCCAAGAAAACCATTAGCTCAGCATGGCCAAACGTGCGCTCCATTACTAGATTGGAATGTGTGTGCAATCCTCAGCACATTTTCTGGAAATGACCATTCAGAATGAGTAATGAAGGAGACTCCAACATCACATTACACCTAACTCATATACATGAGCCCAGAGGGAGAGTCGCTGTTGTTTAATTCTCTGGTTTATGATCAGAATGGATGCTGTTAAACAAACATTTTCTTTCAGGTATTCCATTGACTGGAGGAGTGACTTGGACAGCTACTTTGACATCGATCCAGTGGAAGGAACTATTTCCACAAACGAGCTGCTTGACAGAGAGAGCATCGCTCAGCACAACATCTCCATCGTGGCGACCAAACTTAGTAAGTATGACAATGAGATCAGCTGTGATTCATTCAGGTGTTGTTGACCTCCCCCCTGTTATAATCTGTGTGAAGGATTTAACACACTTTTCCTCAAGTCAATACTCAATCCTATTTTCTTGGAAAGGTTTATGGGTGACTATAAACTATGATGGCTCTTCTGGAGGGATGTATCCTCAGGACATTGTCTCCTCTCACATTCCTGCCGTCTTTTAATTTTTAACGGCCACTTTTTTTTCTGGTTTTATTTAACGCTTTTGATGACATTGGCTTTAGACGGGAGCTTTTCTTGCCAAAGTCAACTTTTACTTACACCTCAGTAAAATGTGAACCCTTCAGAGTTTTACAGCAAGCAGATGCATCACGCTGGGAGCCAAGACTTGCTGTGCTGTGGCTTTAAGACATGCCATCAAGCTAATTATGTTTTTATGAAGGAACTAGAGCAAATTTCCGGATAAATAAGCAAATCCATCGTCATCAAGTCATCAAATCTGCTAAGAACCGTCAAAGTCATTATCCCAGAGGCAGGCTGGTGCTCAATCAAAATTACACACGCTGTATATTCATTAGGACAGACTGTGAAATATGGGCTGTTAAAACTTGAGTCATTGTCGCCTTGGAAACTGATATTACTCACTTCCCCTCAAGGTCATATCAGTGGCATTCTAATTGTGTTTTCGGCGTGCGCGCGCGTGTTTCTTTGTGTGGCTTTTGTGCCTTAAGTGCCACAAAATTAGAGGATGGGGTAGACTGAAAGGATGCGGCGTGAATGGAGGGGGAGGAGCAGGAGGAGGCAGATGGGACTTTTATAAGGCCGTTGCATGTTCGGTCTGTCACACTTGCTGCAGAAAATAAGGCCGATTTCAGCTCATTTCTTTCCCTCCTCCGAAATGCTCCTGTCTTATTACATGCTTGCTTCTTGGGTAGACCTTCTCAGGGGACCAATGTTTTGACCATTTTTTTTTCCCCAACCGATAGAATAAAGGAAGAAAAAAAATTGGTCTTTAAAACTAATTGCCAGGCTGGAGAAGAAAGAATAGAGATAAAGCCAGCAGCTCAGAGTTTGTGTCCCAGCTTGAGTTCAAATCTGTGTCTGACCTTGAGTTTGTTTTGGCAGAACTTTGCGTTGTGGGTATTGGATGGCTGTTACGGCTCCACTACGCTGCACTCCATTGTCATTGCCGGGATGGTCTCTGTATTATTTGGGTTTTTAAACCATGAAGTGCAACAATAATCACTAAAGCAAAGATACCTTCAGCGCCCTTACATATAATGCATTCGCTAAGGAGAGGTCATGCGCGTAAACTGCAATATTTTGACTTATCTGCTCTCTCACGCAGCCTCAGTTAGGCAGTAAATCATTGCAGATCTCTGGATTTTCATCACCCACTTCATCTACAGTGTGTCCTTGCTTCTTTTTAACAATTATCCATCTAACAATATGTGTTGTTGGCTGGCTCTCCTTGAGTTCTTCTATTCCACAATGGACCGTTCACTTTGCAAACCTTGGGGATCAGTTCAGTCATCTCAAGACACTGCAGTCATGCAGCAAAATAGCAGCAGTGTGTGCAGCCCTGAGGTGCAGTGCAAAGTAGAGGGCATGCTAAAGAATAGCAGGAACTGGATTAAGACTTTTTTTTATTGCTTTGTGGCATGTAAACCCAGCGGCAATTTTAGCAAGGGGGGAGGTATCTATTAAATGCAATAATAACCCTAGCAAGAGGCAATTAGGAAGCATGCGCACTCCCTACTTGCAGCAAATAAATTTAGTTTCACACTTGTCATGGAGTTTTGTGTTGGGAGTTTGCTTACTTATTCTGCCTGCAGCTGCACTTTTAACAGATTAATATCCACGAGTAATCTTTCCATCTGCGGTTGATTGCTTGCAAATATGAGGATTATTCTATTAAAATGGGTTTAATTAAAAAAATAAGTTATGTACAGTCGCAAAGCAGCGCATGTAGGGAAGTTTATTACTAACTTGTGAAGCATTCTACGGCGACAAATGATTCAGATTCAGCCATATAAATAAATAGAGCATGTGTTATTGGGCTGAAATGCTGATGCAAGACAGACCTGGATGAAAACCCACTGTACCATTGCTCCATCTAGTGGGCTGAGTGGGATATCACCCATAGCAACAACAGTTAGGAAAATGAGTTCTTTTGAGATGAGAGGAGAAAATACTCTGTTTCGGGATACAAAAGTGAGAAACTTTAAAGATCAATATTTCATATTGTACTTTAGAAGAATTTGAAGACATTTGAATGTCAGAGCTCAATGATAGAAAAGCTGAGTATCTCTGCTGGGGGAGCATAAATGTTAGTGGTTGGGTCAGTGCGAAGCGGCAAATCCCATGCTCTGTGTCATAACTCGGTGGGAAGATTGCTTTTTCCATCAAGGTCAGAGACAGGTTACCAACTGAGCCATGGCTGCTTCTCCAATCCCTTTGAGATGACTCCACAGATCCCCCCCCCCCCCCTTTGCATTATTCTCAAGCACCCACCTACACACTAACCCACACTGCGACTGTATATACCAACGCAAACAAGCACGCACCATGCCTCCCGCTGCACAGCAAAGCCCATTCCCACATCAAATCCATGAAGTTTACCTTTCACGCGAAGAGAACATTTCCCTATTGTGTCCCTGCAGAGAGGCAACACTGTAACAAACAACCCTGAATTCAAGTTAGTCCCACTCACTGGGGCTTTCATACTGTAATTACAGTGGGCTGCACATCTTGCAGCTCAAACCAGAAAAGGAAAAGGCCTGTGAAGTGCTCAGTTTCATCAAAATATGCAGGTGCATTTCTGTGATTCTCATTTGCATAATTAATCAAAAGCCTCAGATAACAGCAGCACTTTGGTGCAGTGAATGCATCACCTTGTTGTAGTTATATTAGAGGTTTTCCAGCATTTGCAGAGTGACTCATGCTGTTATCTTCTATGCATTTGTTCAAGGACATTGTATATTCAGGCACTGTACCCTCTTTAACCACTCATCCATCCCACTGCAACTGTAATAAACTGGACGTGTTGGCGTGCCGGGAGGTTGTAGTTCAGAAGAAATCCACATGGTGTCAGTGCTGCGAAAACATCAACAATAACAAACTGTGTGCTGTGTTTCTCTATCCAGACAGTCCAGTTCTGACCAGCCGGGTGGCTGTCACTGTCCATGTGCTGGACATCAATGAGTTCCCCCCAGAGCTGGCCAGCCCCTATGAGACCTTTGTGTGTGAAAATGCCAAAGTGGGACAGGTATGTTGACATTAACTCACTTTCTGTGCACATCAGGTGCTCATGCCACAAAGCAGAGCTAATTTTCCAACATTAAGACGTGTTGATTTTTTTCGTGAGATGACAGCTGCTGATTGGAGCGTTCATGCTCCAGCAGAGCTCAAATGGCTTCAGGGTGGGTGCTGAAATTCAAGGAAAAAGCATAAAATTGAATGTGAAAGGTGTGGATTTAGATTAACGACAGTTAAGTGCCACTGTTTACAGTTTAGCAGGAAAAAAACAGCAAATTTGTAGTGGGTTGAGATCAAATTAAGAGATTTTTTCTGCTTTTTTGGGGCATCACATTGTATTTATGAATACAGATGTGTCTCTCACGTTTCTGTTACCTCACTCAGGGTCACTTGAATAAAACCCTTTTTATTTCAAAGGATTTATTTTTCCCCTTAAAACTTTTCAGAGAGAGCTATGAATCAAAATCTTGAACCGATTGTGTCAGAGAGTTCAATTCGGAAGGAGAGGCAATCATAAAGCGCAGCGGTGCTTTGCATATCTGCAACCCAGAGTACATTTCAGATGATGTATTTGAGATGCAGTGGAGAATTTGCCTGTGCACATTGTAAACCACCTGCGCCTGTAAATTAGCCCATTAACTGGAATCTATATGCAGTTAGCGTTTTGAGGGAACAGCTTCTTTGGCAGTCGATCAAATCGCTGTGGACGCCTCATCACAAGGAGGATGTTTGCCCGCTCCTCAGGCCCGTTGCAATCAAAACAACGGCTGTGCCCTTCATTTGAAGGCATCTCTGTCTTCCCCTGCATGAGAATTTTACCACATTTTCTTCCAACATGATTGAGTCGAGATTCTTTGATGCTGGAAAGAGAACATACTGATCTCATGAGAGTTACAAACTATGCTCATTTATGCATAGATTCTTTTTTAAATGAGAAGATCTGCGCAAAACGTGCTTTTAATTACTTTACATGGATGTCTGGCATTCACAGCACAGAATGACGAGTTTATAGTTTTACAACAGATGAGTGTTTTTTATCTATTTGCTCATTAAACATGTCTTTGTTGCTTTAAATATGAGTAAAAGCTTGAAACAGTTTAAACTTTAATGAACTAGTAGCATTGCTTTAAAAAGGACTCTTTGACAGACAAGAAGCTGGCATAGAAACCTCCAGACTGCTGTGACATCATCCCCTTTTCTGGTCTTATCAGGGACTTGAGCTGAGGCTGAATCAGCTGCAGCTGTACAATCGATCTTTTAGACAGACCAGTAAAAACACTGTTACAATAATCAAGTCTCCTAAAGATAAATACTTGGAGCGGCTTGTCTAAATCGATTTGAGGCTTAATTCCTTCAGCACTTGTATATCTTTCATGTGAGTGTAGACTTCATAACAAACAGGAAATGACTGTGACGAATCAGATTTAAGGGTGCTCATATGAGATAATTATTCCTTGGTGATATGGTCATGTAGATCTGTGGGTCATCCACAGAACTATGGTGAAATACATAGCTTAGTTGGTTGGTTTCCATAGCAACACCACCCTGGGAAAGTATTAGTCTTATACTGTATGGACTTTTATTCATTTATACAAGAAAATGGTTCAACTTATGATTTTTCCCACTCTCTTGTGTTTGCTGTCATTCATTGTCCATCAAAAAATCCTCATTTGATCTTAAGCTCTTTTCACACTTTTTTGGTCTGTTTTCTTAACCTGCACTTGTTGCAATTATTATTACTCGTAGGCCACTACAATATAATGATAACTTTACATATCAGATCACTTTTAACACATAACTTGTAATACTTTTACTTGCATTTATTGACATTCTTCCATTCTTCCGCCATCCAGAAATATATTCTTGGCCACAGGCTACAATGAAAATCTGAAGCATGATTAAGCCAGCTCCATGTTCCGCAGCTAAAGAGGTGTTCCTTACATGAAGTTCTGCAGTTCTTTACCTCCAAACATGCCTTTTCCTGCTGTACACAGAATCTTCCAAAGCTGCAGGAAGGTGGTGTTTGTGCAGATGTGATTACACATATAGTTTTAGATTTGTTCTTAATTGTTCCTGTTGGCTTCTATTGCTTTTTGTATGATTCTGTTATTCTTCTTAAGGTTTTCCTTAAAACAAAGAAAATGGACAGATGAACAAATAAAGGACACGAGTTCTACATCCAGGGTATTAATATCTTGTATAATCCAGAGATTATCTCACATTTCTGACAACTTTTTGTCTTTATAAAGCTTCTCATGGGCATTGCAACCTTTTATATTGCTTCGAAAAGCTAATGGCCAAGGATTTGGGGGAAAATGGTGGGAATTTGTAAATCCTGACTATCCCAAACAGAATTTATAAGCAAGCTACACTTCTGGTAGACCAATCAAGAACTGATAAATTATCAGAGGATATAAGACAGCTTGAATCTTAAAAGCGCTATAGAAGATATATTAGCATTTCAGAAAGCAGAGACGGTTTGCAAGGTTTTGAATAAAGCGCATGTGCAAGAATATTGCAAAAATTGTTGAAAAAAATCATCTATAATGCATTTAAAGGGGCAGTGATCCATTCCCAGGTTCCCAAACCTTTCCATGGTGGTCTTTTGCTTTTTTTTTCCTTTTTTGGTTCAAAGTTTTTAACACAAAAAGATCGCACTTACATGACTTAGAATACTGTGAAGAATCTCTCATATTTAATGCCATTTAAAGAGCAGCTCATTTTTCACTCAGTTTGAACAAGTATCTTTACATGAGGGTTAGACATATATATTTCATCACCACAAACTGATGCTTTTTTAAGTATTTGGAAATACATATTTAAACCTGTTGGAGGAAAATCCTTACCCAATCACAAGCATTTATTCAGAATAGTGCTCTTCACAACTAGCTTTAGGTCTTTGATTATGACGTTATGGAGAAACAGTTTAGATTGGTCATATCTTAAACTACGTTAGATGTTTAAATAATCTAATGTCTTATTCACTTACATGACTGCTCTGTTTGATTCAGTTCCTCAACGAAAAATACACTGAATTACAGCAAAAGCATGTTAAAAACCAGCTATGAAAGCACAAAAAAGAAAGAAAAAGTTTGATAAAAAACTGTATTATATTTAGATCAGTGGCAATCATCATGCAATATGTACAGTGCATTTAAAATTAATCTCCATCACCCCCTGCTCTTTCGCACATATTTTTTTAACTTTCTTCTTATTCCCTGTAATCTCCCCTTTTTTTTTATCTCCTCACACTCTTTCTCCCTTGCCCTCTCTTCCAGAGTGCACACTTCCCAGCAGTGTTTCCACAGCATGATTCCACCAGGTGCTGCACACAGCTGGGGGATGATAAAGAATTGCAGATCCCTCTCTTGTAAAATCCATCACACATGTCCCTTGATGATTATCTGCACTCACACAGCTGAAAAACATGCAAACTGCTTGTTTTGGAGTGTCTTACACTGTGGCACCTCTGATAGAAAATAATCTGTAACCAGGATGAAACCAAGCGAATGAAGCGACTGATTATTTTCATGTAAATGTGTAGCAGGAGCGGGAAGGACACCAGAGATTTACAAATGGAAAAAGATTAGGGTTGAGGCAAAGTCATACAGTAGTTTTTTTTTTTGTTTGTTTTTTGTTTTTTTTAAATCATTTGTTTAATCGGTCAAGCGTAAAATGACAAAAGTCAACATCAAAAAGAAACATAAAACAAATGATTCTTCATTGTTTAGGTCCACCTATGAAGTATATATAGATATAGATATAGATAGATAGATAGATAGATAGATAGATAGATAGAAGATAGATAGATAGATAGATAGATAGATAGATAGATAGATAGATAGATAGATAGATAGATAGATAGATAGATAGATAGATAGATATACGCTATATTGTGTGTGTGTGTATGTATGCATACATATTCTTTTTTTTCCCTTTTTTTTTAAACTGTTTTAACTATTTGCTTTGTGTTTTTTTGCTGTAATAAAATGCTAAACCAGTCAACTTGGCCATTATGCTGCAGCAATTTCCCTTTATATTTAGGGTATTTACCTTGAAGTCTTATCTAGCCTTTCTAACAATGCAGCAAAAAACACTTGAAGCTCTAACATACACAGCAGCACCCGTAATAAGCAGTTGGAGCAGCAAGAGCTCCAACGGTGATCACAAAGAGGCAGGAAATACTTACAGTACAGAAAAGAGTCGACCTGCTGGACTGTAATTTAGGAGCCCATATAGTGCTGTTTTGTGGTCGTGGTGGGGAGTGGGTTCTTAACCTTCAGGTTTTTGGGGGAGTTTTTTAGATCCTCTCAAAAGTTCACTCAAAGGGTCTCTGCAAAGCAAACCTATGTTTGTCTTCTATTATTATCACATGGTCAACAATAAATGTGATGTCTTTTAAACACACCAACCCTGAATCACTGAAGTTTATTAAGTTCAGGTTTTTGTGGTTTTACCTCTTCAGTTTACTGCTTTTTGAGTCTTTTGACTACTAGAGGTTTCTATTTGACAAATTTTGATTAACTCTGCTTTGTAGCATCAAGACCTGATGGGCATTGCAAATAAAACAGGGTTAATCAGATCATGGAAGTTGATGGTCCTCCTTTTTGAAGCATAGACTGAAAAAAAATATTTGGTCCAACTATGTATTTCAGTTAGATAATAAATTTCCATTCAACTGAATTATGTGTCTTTAACTTTAAGAAGAAAATTAAATTGATGTAATTTAATCAAATCAAACTGAGAAGAATGGATGACATCTATTTAAAGAAACAACAGTACATAAAAATTACCCAATTTATATGATGCTGTTAAAGTTTATGTACAACTGTTAATAAAGGTTATAACTTTATTTATAAATGTGATTTATAAATTGTTAAATTTTATAATCTTATTAACAGTATTAACTTATTAACAGCATCACATTAACTATATTATATATACAGTATATATATATATTGGGGAAATTCTATTAGCCGTTGTTACTTCATGTCCATGTAGTTCTTTTTTCCCAGTTTTATTTGATTGAATTACATCAATTTCATTTTCTGGTTCATGGTACAGACTCATAATTCATTTGGATAGAAATTTGTTATCTACCTAAAATACATAGTTGAGCTAAAGATTTTTTTTTTCAGTGTAGCTCCTGTATTGTGAGCAAGGTGTCAAACTAACACACCAACATTATGTAACACACCTGAAGACAATCAGAGTAAGTCGCTGCTTCCTGTCTCAACGTATTTGTTTTGTTTTTTCTTTCATTTTATGGTGAAGAAATTAAATTCACAGTTGCTAAGACATCTGGCCAAAGGCTAGTTTAGTATTGCTCAAGCAAAGTGCTTTGCTGAATACCTTGATCTTGTTGGAAAATGTCATGAAGTCACTGAAAGGTTGTGCTAGAAATCTGAGAGGACTTTGAAAATGATGCACACTGCTGACGATGTGGGTCTGCAGCATTTGAATAAATAATTTGAATGAAATCTGGAACAAAAAAAAAAATAGGCTGCAAATTAACTGTTGCAACAGGGAATATACTTCCTACAACCCAGGTTGTGTAATATTACAGGTTTATTCATTAGAAATTCTTTATCTTTTCTGTTGGTTTAATTAGTTTTCTATAATCTCAACAATCAATCACTTGTTGAAAAAGCTAAAAATTTGGTGGTTTAAACTTATAAACAGTCATTTTCTTCTTCTAATTTCATTACATTTGTCTTTCTATATGTGCTATTTTTGAGGTAACTATTTTACAGATTTAAAAGAGAGATTGCACAATAGCAGCTTATACAAGAAGTGGTATTTGAAGCTAGGTTTATTAATCAGAAAGCTAATTTGATTGCACAAAATCAATAGCGCGAACTGTGCATCTGCTGTGGGGAGCAAAACAGAACACTCATCACACCTAGTGTCACGTTTACTCCCCTGCAGGGAATTTTATTCAAATACTGAGAGGGCAAACAGCTAGAGTAGCACAGGCAGGGTGATGTAACAAGGCAGGAGGGCTGATTAGTGGCTCCTGCATGGGGATCCAAGGCTGGGGCATGAGGTCTCCTGCAGGTCGAGCCCAGTGAGTGAGGAAGAGCAGACTGGTTGCACAGCTGTGCTGCAAGGATTGCCAGTTCCAAACAGAGCCAGGAGACTGTCTGGAAACAGGGGGAGTAGATATCTGGTAGCAGTCAAGATTGCATGCCCAAATTTCCTATGCCTTGCAATGTGGAGGTGCAGACAAATCATGATGATGGTGAAGAGGGATTCTAGTACATTTGTGTCACATGAACACAACTTGTTATGCTGAAATTAAGTAGTATTTAAAAGTATGTAAAATTAGATTTTACTTTTAGCAGATTGTCTTTTTGTGAATTTTGTTTGTGCTATCAGAGATGTACTGTAATATAAGTACAACATACAAGTGGCCACTGTTCATCACTGCTGAGTAAGCCTGAGTGGTTTTAGATGAAGTTGATCCATCACACTGTGTGTTGAGTTGATGTTGAAGTTTCAACAAGTTTTCAATCAGGTGCTCAGTGGCTGTATCCAAAATGACAGCGAGAACAATTCACTGCCTGATTTCAGCGGTGGCAGGCCCGCCATGCGTTGTAGGAAGGACAAGGTGCTACGTCTGTTCACTGCTTCACATCCCCCCCCCCCCCCCTCCATCTGTAAAAATCCACAAGCTATTCCCTGACAATGCTAATGAACAGGTTACCACTCTTAACACTGATGTACCGAAAAGATTAAACCTCTGACTAATAGTTTTCAACAAGTAATAAGATGTATAATAAAATGAGAATGACTATTGTAGCTTTCTTTTTTATTCTCATCAGGTGATTCAAACCTTCAGTGCAAAGGACCAGGATCTACCGAGTGCTGGACAACAGTTCTCCTTCAGAACATCAAAGGAAGATATAAAGAATAAAAATTTTACCATCCGAGACTTTGGAAGTAAGTATTCTTTTATTCCTACAAAACATCCATGGAATATAGCAGATTATTGCTGTTAAATGACACTATTATTCTCTAAGATACTGATACCAGACTCAAAACATGCACTTTTCAGCTTACAGATTATGAAAATAAAGTTTCTTAAGGAATTAATAGATTAAATGATGGCACCAATCACTGTGTTTCCTTGAGAAAGAAACTGATGATCACATTTTCTATTTATTCATTTAGCAAGCTCTAATATCTTTCTTTGGAATAAATTGATAAATTAAGATTTAAAAATCCAACACCTGTTTTTTGCTTTTATATCTTATTTAACCTTTATTTTACTGAGCAAAATGATAACAACAGACTCTTAGCTACAATGCCAGAAAACACTTGTGGAACAACCCAAAAGTACATTGAACAATAATACAGAAGAATGCTTGTGTAATTGCCAACGCTCTCAAGGCTTTAGTTCACACAGATGGGGAAAGTAAAGGGGAGATAGAAAACAGTTACTCATACTTCGTTTATGCTAGGGTTACCATGGTTTCAGACTGTATGTAAGGAAAACATGACCAGCTGGAGCCAAGATACCAGCTGGGGCACGAAAGCAAGACAGGCAATATACAGAGAATCAATCTGAGGGGAGTAAAAGTGAACAAAGTTCCTTTGACCTGTGATTCACTGAATGTGACACGTGGATGAAAAAATGAATAGTTACCAAGTTCTTATTTTCTACCACAGAAGGAAAGGATGTGCAATATGCCCCACTGATGGGACTACATTGATAAAAGAGAATCCACAAGCTGGCTCAATAGATAGTGCCAAGGTTCCAAGCACCGAACTGATGGAAGAGCCAGAGCTAATTTATGGAAAAGACTGCAGCGAAAGCAGATTAATTTGCGGTCAGATATAATATAAGTGTGCCCTGTAAGTTACTTTCCACTTCCTGCTAATGTATCTCCCAAAAAATCTGCCATGAGGACAAAGAAATACATTTGTGATGAAAAACTATGAGAGTGGCACCTTTCTGTACTAAAAACAAGTTTAAAACATACAGTCATATGATGGCTCCACATATGACACTTTACAGCGTGCACTCACTTGCCCCCTTTGAAGTCTAACCAGGAAGACATGCGGTGAAAAGTGGAACATGGCAGGATGAGGCCAGGGAAACGAATGCATTCCCCATCCTTTGACAAGCCCAGGTCCGAACCTCTGATCCACTTTTACCTTTTGGACATACTGTCTTGCAGCTTCTTGACTGCCAGTAGCCTTGGAAACGCATTCTCTAGATACAGAGTGTGACCTGATAGGCAGGGACAGGAAATACAAACACCACAGGCACCGCAGACAGGTTCAGCAAGAGCTGGGGAGGGAGAGCACAAACAAAAAACGTAGTTGTGCGCAACATGCAAGGTGTGTTAAAATGCCTGACCTCCTGTCAAGAAAAAGTGCTGGGCTTCGTCAGTGCAACAAACTTGGCTTGACAGGGGTCAGACAGCATGGCTGTAGCAGACAGGAGAAGGCAGGTTCAACCTGACACATCCCCTCTCCCTTGTATATGTTGTCGCCCTCTATTCAACCTACCATCCTTACACCCCGGGCTGTCTTCTCAAGTTGGTCCAGTTCTGTGTTTCTATTTTTTGCCTGTCTGTTATCTATCATAGCTTATCTGCTTTTCCTCTAAAACAGCTCATACTGCACAAACAGATTGCAAAATAATAGATCCCAACAGATTTCACAGCGCAGGAGGAATAAAAATGCTTTGCACTGTTTTGGGTGTGGTAAGGCTCTTGCAGCTTTTAAAGTAAGTGGTGTAATGTAGTGAGAACTTTGATAAGACGAGCCTTTGATATGTAGTCGTTTCTCATCTCATTCTGAGAGGCACATTTGGAGAGTATTTGATATCAAACACAGCTATCAGACATAAAAAAAAAAAAAAAAAAATCATCTCTCTCGTGCATGGACCCCAAGACTTGTGATGGAGCTCAGAGGGTAGTCTGATTGATGTGAGGTTATACTGGGAGGAGTGTTTTCTTTTACTTTGTCAGAACACTTTCTAACCTGTAGAGATCAAGGAATAGGCAGCTACTTCACTACTTTAGGCTTTTCCCAACAAATTTTTGAGATTCTTCTGATCAAATTTTCACAGAATCAGAGACTGTTTTGACAAATCCTTTATGCTTTTGATGGGTGATTCCCCCCAAAATTGCCAAATCTCTCCCGGTTTCCCTTCTTTCAGATAACACAGCTGGAATAGTGACGAAGCGGAGCGGCTTTAGAAGACGTTTACAAGAGATCTATTTCCTCCCTGTTGTGATCGACGACAATGGCTACCCGCCCAAGAGCAGCACGGGGACCCTTACCATCCGTGTATGTGGCTGCGAATCGGATGGCTCCTTGCTAACATGCAGCGCAGAGGCCATCTTTCTTCCAGTGGGTCTTAGCACGGGAGCTCTGATTGCCATTCTTCTTTGTATTGTCATCTTATTAGGTGAGATCTATTGTCTATCTCTGAATGAAAGCAATGTTTACTGTCCTTCGGTGCCATTTATAGCCACAAAATTTGGCAATTTCAAAGGCTGCTAAAGATAACTGTTAGCATTTCTGATCTCAATGAAATGATTCCTCTTATACTCTTTAAAAAGGAATGATCAGAAATATGTAAATTTCTTTTTTTAGATAAGAAGACTGTTTCATGCTTATATCACTCCAGTAAACATGAATCATTAGCAACAAGGCTTAGCTTAGCAAAAAGATCAAAGGCTGAAAGAAACTGCAAACATGGCACTATCCAAAGGCAGCCAAATCAGCTTCCAAGCATCACTATAGGACACAGGAGAACAAAGCTGTCATTTGTTTGATTTGGCAAAGAGACCACACTTAGCAGTTTTATTGGTCTTTATGTGCTGGTCTGGTTCACGGCCACGGGTGTAGTGATGTCCCAGAGTCTTCCCTGGTTGCCTAGCAATCATAGCAGCAACAAGACTCGAGGAGAGTGGTATTGATCTTCTCGTCTAACTCTTGTCAAAAAGAGAGGACTTGACATTTTACAAAATGTCAAACTACTGACATTTCTTTTCCACAACTCTTCTTGCACTATTGGTGATTTCGGCTGCCTTTAAAAGTTCAAGAGAAATTTTTTTTCCTGCCAGTGTGAGAGCTGTCTGTCTGTCTGTTGCTCAGCAAGACCATACAAGCTACCGGATGGAATAACCAGGGAACCTGGCAGAGAGGTGGCGCAGACCCAATAGAGACTATATTCAACTTTGGTGGTTATCCAAATCATTTTCTTTAAAACTGCAAAAGTGGGAGTTGTCTGTGGGGCAGGATGTGCTCTTCTTGTGCAATTCTGTGTAAGTTAGAGATTTTCATCAAATGAGTTTCCTCTGCAGGATGGCAGGGCTCTCCCTTAGAGATAGGAGGTGGTAAGGTGAGAAGCTGTGTCATCTGGGAGGGGCTCAGAGTATGGCCACTGCTCCTCTGCATCACTTGCAGCTAGATGACGTGGCTCAGGAGTCTCAGGTTAGGATGCGTCCTGGATGCCCCTCTGGTGAGGTGTTCCGAGCTGGTCCCACCGGGGGGGGAGACCCCATGGAACACCTGGAGCACATTAGAGGAACTTTGCTACTTGGCTGGCCTAGGAATGTTCCCTCAGATTGAGCTAGAAGAAGTGGAATGGAGAAGAATGGATGAATGGGATGGATTTCCCTCTGATGCTCTTCCTTGTAAACTCCTTCTGAAAGTGTTTGATGTCATTGGCCTCTGGGTTACCAAGCTGGTTAACACCTCACTGTCATCTGGTGTTTTTCCCAGCTCATTCAAACATGCTTTTGTGGAACCACTTCTCAAAAAATCTAGTTTGGATGCTACTGATCCAAATAGTTTCAGGCCGATATCTAAGCTTCCATTTCTGTCCAAACTCTTAGAGAAAGTGGTCTCTGAACAACTGACATCCTTTCTAGAGACAAACAATATTTTTGACCCCTTTCAGTCTGGTTTCCGCAAACATCACTCTACGGAAACCGCCCTCCTCAAAGTCTCTAGTGACATTATGATGTCCGCAGACTGTGAGAAATGCACTGTTTTAGTCTTGTTGGATCTCTCTTCGGCATTTGACACTGTCGATCATGAAATCTTGTTAACAAGACTGCATGAATTGATTGGAATGTCAGGACCTGTTCTGTCCTGGTTTGCTTCCTTTTTGTCTGGTAGGAGTTTTAGTGTTTCAGTAAATGAGTTTGTGTCTGATTCTGCAGAATTGCTGTGTGGAGTACCTCAGGGTTCTGTTTTAGGCCCAATTCTGTTCCTTTTGTATGTCCTTCCCCTAGGAAACATAATCAGGGAGTTTGTTGATGTTTCATACCATCTATTTGCAGATGATATCCAGCTGTACTGCTCATTTAAGGTCTCTGAGATTCACAAATTGAACTCCTTAATGAGCTGTCTTGTGCAAATCAAACAATGGCTCGCTGCAAACTCCCTGCAGTTAAACTCAGATAAAACAGAGGTGCTGGTGTTTGGCCCTGATGATGCCATTCCTGGTATCAACCACTATTTGGGTGATCTGAGTGCTTCATCCAAATCAAGCCTCAGAAATCTTGGTGTTTTCTTTGATAAAGAAATGTCACTAGAACACCACTCTAAGCAGCTTACAAGGAACTGTTTCTTCCAGTTAAGGAACATCTCCAAACTGAGAACGGTTGTCTCAAAAGATGACCTTGAGTTGATTATTCACGCTTTTGTTTCGTCTCGTTTAGACTATTGCAACAGTTTATTTTCTTGTCTAAACAAAAAGGACCTATCTCGTCTGCAGCAGGTGCAAAACTCTGCAGCGAGACTGCTGTCTCGTACCAACAGGAGGGCTCATATTACTCCAGTTTTAAAGTCGCTCCACTGGCTTCCGGTTTCTTTTCGCTTTCGCTTTAAAATTTTGGCACTGACTTTCAGAGCTCTGCAGGGTCAGGCTCCATCTTACATCAGGGACCTTTTATGCCCCTATGCTCCCTCTCGGAGGCTAAGGTCACTGGACCAGCATCTGCTCATGGTCCCTCGTACTCGCTTCAAGACACGAGGGGATCGTTCCTTCCAGGCCGTTGCACCGAAGCTCTGGAACGATCTCCCGTTGTCTCTACGCTTGTTGGACTCCATTGATGTCTTTAAGAGCAAACTGAAAACCTACCTGTTTCTCCAAGCGTTCTAACTTCAGTAGCGAAAAAGGCTGTTTTATGACCTCCATGCTGATTTTTATTCAAATTTTCTCGTTGCTTGTATTGTTTTTTGTATTTTATATTTGCTGTATTTTTTTTCTTGTATTTTAATTGTTCCCTCTGTGCAGCACCTTGTGACGTCCCTTGTCTGTGAAAGGCGCTATAGAAATAAAACTTACTTACTTACTTACTTACAGTCCAAGGATAGCTCCAGAATTATACGAGCATTTTTTAAATACTTTATGACTTGTGCCTGTGTAAATCCATCCAGGTTGTGTTTATTAAAAATTTTTCTGGGGCACTCTGGAGGAGAATAGGCCTTATATTTGAGCACTTGTCTGGCTAGTGATGCCAAGACTTTGAAGCTGATGCTAGACAACAAATTCACTGCTTAAATATGCGGACAGACATCCCTGCTGACATACTTGCTTAGAATGCAGTTTTCCCATTTTTGATCAACAGTCATGATCATCAGCATTGAGCTGGCATCTCCCCATAAGTGTCTGCATTTAATTATAGAACCCATATGAATTTGGTCATTCAGTGAGATGTTAAAGATCGAAGGGAGGGCTGTTTAGCTCTGTAAAATAAATCCAATCTTGCTGCCCCATGGCCGCTTCCTATGCTGCAGCTTTTACGTTTCCCACAAGGTCAGTGTTGTAAAATTCCCCCTTAATTCTCTGCTATCTATGTCTGAACTCATTTGCATAGTTAGGAGGATGTAAATGTAAGTTTATGGCATCATTTTCTGAATTATGAATGTGGAATGGATGGTTGTTAAAGAAGTCAAGGGAAGCTATGACCTTCAAATTTAAATTTATTTACTTTCCTCTATTTCAAAGTTATGATCCAACAAAAAAAATAAAAAATCCACCGTTAAATTTCAGTGATATCTCATAATTAATCCCCATTCATCACCCTCATGAATGCATTCATGTGAAATATCTGCTTGACTCTCTGTGTTTTATATGTTATAGAGCATAAAAGCCCACAGTGGTAGAGATGTGCTGTAGAGCTGTTTCGGTGTCTTGCCTTCGACTGAAGACTGACTTCAAAGCTCCAAGTTGACTCACCCCCTCAAGGCTGAGCCTGACGCCAAACTGACATGCTGTCCCTGAGAAGGGAAAGAGAGAGTCAGAACTCACATTGTGAACATAGCCACCTAGCTTCTGAGCTTTATTTCCCAGGATGACCCAGTTGTCCAGTGAGGAAGCAAAAACATGATTTTAGTTGAACAAACCAGTGCTGAGACTGTCATTTGCATGAGCATTCTCTTCAAACTCTAGGACTGGGTGCACCCTATGACAATCAGCCAATGTCCCCCACTTCTATTTCTACAAATCTACTAAAACACCACTAGGGGGAGCTGGCATACTACAGAAAATGGGCCAAAACTATCTGTGAGAGAAGGAAAGCAGAGAGGGAGTTACATAAAGCAAGGTTGGAAGGAAGATACCCATTCAGACTTTTTTTTTTTTTTTCATTGTATTTATTGAACTCTTTCATTTCACTGACTGATTCCAGAGTTATTCTGGCCATTGCTCCTCCTCTGAGGTGAGGCTGTAGATCACAAACCTAGAGGACAAACACATATTTTACTGCATTATTCAGTGAATAGACAGAGAAAGGGACACAGGGGGAGATAGACACAGAAAGACAGATTGCACTGACAAGAAAGGAGGAAATTTACTGCAACACTATGTGCTGAAAACATCATGGCGCTAGCTTACCACAGTGTCTAAAATATGGAGAACCCCAGGCTACCTCTGGTGGGTTGTATTTAAAAAAAAAAAAAAAAAGCAGTTGCTTTGGGAATAGTATTAGCAGTACAATTTAACCTCCAGTAATATTTACAGTTTAATGCTATCTATTTTTAAGTATGAACTGAAGTCAGTGCACCAACCAAAGCAATAAGAAAATGGCAAGACATGGAGATGGAAATAGGGTTTAATATGGTTAAAACTTTTTAAATCTAAATTGCACATGACTGTCATTTCAACCCTCCATTAAATGGAATTCGGAAACAAGTGCCAACTGTGTAATTGAAATAATGAACACTGTAACATATGACCTAGATGTCTGAACAGGATTTATAGTCATTTACAGTCATGCGATCCACTCTGTGAGGATGTACTTAGGCACAGTGGGGCTTTCAGTTAATTGCAAATGTCAGCATGTGAACATGCTCAGTGGTAGAAATAAATTTTCATCATCTTTGAGATTTGTTAGCATGTTCCAGTATGATGTGATAATTTGCTAATAAACTCCGGTTGAATCCCGTAGCTTCACTGCTTTGCCCAGGACAAATGAAAAAGATAAAACTGACAAATCAAAGTGGTGTGAGAAGGAAAGTCAGGGAGAGTCCACTTTAGGATTAACTGTCTGAAGACATTCATCTGATAGCTCTTGAGATTCAGTATTTGAGACAAGACTATTGCAGCTCCCTAAGCTTATAAATCTTCTAAAGTTGTTTTTATCTTTGTTTTTAAAAGAAAAAAAACGAAACACTAGGAGACAGTTTGTATAAATGAATTCCATTAAAATGCAAAAACTGCATTTCAGATGCTTTTGTGATAGAAAATGGGACATGTGGTGTGATGTGGAGTTATTCCTTCATTTAGTCAAGGAATATTTATGGACTTGAATATTAGGGAAAGCTCGCTGTCCTGCGAGGAGCAGCTGGAGGTGTTTTCCTGTTCTAGTGTTATAGAACAGGTGGTGGTTTAAAAATAATTCACTGAACATACAGCCAAATGCTTATAAACCACCTTGATGTGCATACTACATGCCTCCATACTTCTCTCCTGTCTCTCCTGAAACAACACACATACGCTAGGAGCGTTTTCTGGATGTGAGGAGTACCGTCTGTCTGCTGAGAAACCAAACTATGCAGAAAATCACATGTAGATGGCCTGAACCACTGCTGAGACAAGTTGCACTTGATGTTCGCAGTATGGCCATTTTATATATTGCTCGTAGAACAGCTCAGATAGAGTATATTTGATATATTGCCCACGTCTAGTTGTTTGTATATGTGCTGGCTCTGAGATGGATTGGCGACCCATTCAGGGTGCGGCTATTCTTTTGCATGAGCCCCCCCAAACGACCCTAAACTGAATTAAAGAGGTGCAAAAAATGAATATATAAGGTGACCACTAGTGACAGTCTGACCAGATGCATGTTAAGATTCTTTATGGTGTCCATTAACTTGATGATTGTAGGAAAGTATTGAATTTTTCAGCCAATCAGAAAGTTGGTGGTTAGATCTCCAAATTAGAACTTGTCCTTGGGAAAAATCCTGAAGCCCAAACTGCCTCTGACGCACCCCTTGATGCGTTAGTGTGTAAAAAGCAACGTATTGGCTATTAAAGTGGAAATTAAGACATGTTCTGAGTGTGTGTGAATGGGTGAATATGACTTGTGCTGTATAAGTGCTTTGAGAGGTCGGTAAGACTTGGTATTTACTTTCGATTTCCAACCCCAAGCAAGCGATGTGTTTTAAATGTGAATTTAGTTAATTGTTGGAAAATATGCTGCTGGCGTAATGCATTCTGTGACAGTTTCATATTGGCATCTTTTTGAGTGCATGCATTGCCTTTTAATGACACATTCTATGGCCACAAGTCAAAAACTCAATTTTCTATCTGCCAACCCTGAAAACAGTTTCTAAACATCTTTACCCTGAAAGGAGCGCTCTTTAATGTGTCAGTGGTGAACTTGACAACAAACCTAGGCTTCCCCACAGCCGTGCTGCTAGTGTGGCCGAAACTGACATCTCAATATCTACCGTCTCGTGATTGTCAGCTAAACTCAAGCCCACTTTAATCTAAAGATCTTATGCTTTGAGCTGCAAATCATCAAAAACCTTCTTCAAAGTGTCTCCTTTCTTCCCACAAGTCAGCCTTCGAGGTTCAGTCCAGTGGATCTGCAGTGGTCTAATGTGATTTCCTTGGTTTCTTTCCCCAGTTATCGTGGTGCTCTACGTGGGCTTGAGACGGCAGAAGAAAAAGGAAACTCTCATGTCATCCAAAGAGGACATCCGAGATAATGTGATCCATTATGATGATGAAGGAGGAGGGGAAGAGGACACACATGCGTTTGACATGGGGACCTTACGCAATCCCAAGGTTGTGAAGGAGAACCTGTACCGTAGGGACGTCAAACCAGAGATGAAAAGAGGCCCCAGGCCGCCTTTCTCTCAGGACAGCGCTGACATCCGAGACTTCATCAACCAGCGTCTGACAGAGCATGACATGGACAATTCAGCTCCACCCTACGACTCCTTGGCTACATATGCCTATGAGGGTGATGGCTCTGTGGCAGAGTCTCTTAGCTCCATTGACTCCCTTGTTGTAGACCCCGAGGAGGACTACGATTACCTCAGTGACTGGGGGCCCCGCTTTAAGACACTTGCAGGGATATTTGGGGAACAGCCAGAAACTAAGTTGGACTCAACCACCACAGAGGACACACATTGATGTTATTCACGGACTAAACATGTAACAAGGTTCTTTTTGGTGGCTTCACACTTTGTTTTATCATCATCTTCCTCCAGTGTCATCTGTTTTCAGTTTTCCAGCTCACTGTTTTCTATTTTATGCGGTACTTTACCATGCTCAGTTCCAAATTGTAAAAAAAAAAAAGAAAAGAAAAGAAAAAAGACTGAAAAGAATAAAAAAATTAAATGAGGGAACACATGGTAACATGATTAGATGAGCAGCCATTCAATTTTCTTTCAATTGAATGTTGTTTCTTGTCTTACAATTTGTTTCCTCTTGGGAAATACGTATGGAAATGTTGACATTTCCTGGAACATCCTTTAAAGTGCCTCAATATAGTTGTTCTTTCACTTGCTGTCTTGGCACATATCCAGTGTTTTTTTTTTTTTGTTTTTGTTTTTTTTGGTTGTCTTTTTTTTTTAGAACTCCAGAGGCTCAGCTGATTCAGTCAGTGTGCTGTATTGTGCTTTGACTGGCTAAGGCATCAAGACTAAGTCAGCTCTGTGGGAAGTATGAAGTGGCCCGAGTTTGGCCAAAGATGTTTTGAATGTTATTTATTGTTCTATTTATTTATTGACTGATTGAGTTTGATTGGATGTTTGTGTATTTATCTATTTATCTCTCAGTCATCAATCTGTATTTTTTATTTTTGGAGACACACAGTGATTTTGTAATTAATAAAAGGCCCACATGAAAATGTATGTTTCTGTTAGGTGGGTCCTGTGAATAGACTTGTACTAGAGTTGTAAAAAGATAAATTAGGGCTAAATACTGCAGTTCGGTCATGTAATAAGCACTGTTTTCTTAAATAAACCACACTTGGACGATGTTTTCTAAATACTTCTTTATTGGAAATAAAAGTTTATCCATCATCACCCTTTTGAAAAAGAAAAAAAAAGAGCACTTTTCAAAGTAAGGTTGTATGCATGGACTGTAGCACACAATGGCAGTTGGGTAGAAAATCATATTTTAAAGGTGCCATGACATCAATTTTCACTTTTCTGGGGGGGGGTATAATATGATCCGTTGTGCACTGATGAGACCATGTAAATGTCAAGAGGGAGTATCAAAGTACCTGTTCATGGGCAGTGAGCTTTGTGTCTTTGTTAAAGAAAAGTTGAATCAGACAGTAGCTTATCATTCTACACAATTCATATTCCCCAATTAGAGCACTCTATAAAGACAACAGCCTGATGTTATTTTTCTTTAGATAATCGACATGTGCAGCAATATCAACTACATGAAATAGTTTATACTGTTGTGTCATCACTCCTTTAAGCCAATTAAAGGGGTAGTTCAGAATTTTTTGACAAAAGGCCTCATTTTCAAGTTAGCACTACTGTATTTATCACTGGAGACAGTAACTGCATTTACATGGACCCAAATATACTGATTGCATTCGGTTTAAAAGCTCAATTGAAATGAAAATGATCCATGTTAACACCTCTTTCCGAATAAAAAGTGCCAAACCGATGAATTTTCATTCAATTTCACAGGGGTAGAATGTTCCTTTTCCCAAACTGGTTGTGGGATCATGTAAATGCTGAAAAAGAAAGTTGTGAGACTGCGTTCTTGCAGCACATGCTAGACGTAAACTAGACGTAAACATGCAACGAGTGATGTTTCCTCACTTTGACAAATGGCGGCGGTCAATGTCATTCCCTGGAAAATGACAGAAAGTTTTTTATTCAAACTCTCTCTCTACACTTGTACAGAGGCAAGCTCAGGTTAGATCCCTGGTCTCGGACCGCTTGCTGCATGTCTTTCCCCACTCTCTCTGACCCCTTTCCTGTCTGTCCACTGTCATAATCAAGGCCAATAGCAGCCCAAAAATCCTTAAAAAAAGAAAAAAAAAAAAAAGGCTCCTGAATGGCTGCACACCGGCTGCTACTGCTTTCAGAATGGTTAATATCAGTTGCTACCACTTTGGCAATAATAAATATATGCTGCTGCATCTTTCGAAATCGTTTTATAAAACAAGGTACAACGTTCAGAAAGTTCATAGCTCTTTGAAATTCACCAATTGAAGTCATAGTCACTGGTTGTGGCTGCTGTCAGACTGGTTGCACATGGGCTGCTACCACTTTCAGAATGGCTAATATACTGTATGTTTTATACTGCTTGCTGATGGCTGATTGGATGACAGACTTCCCTGAAGCTCTCCCTCTTGTACTGAGGGTGTAGCAGCCTGTTGCTGAAGAAACTACTAAGAGCCACTACAGTTTCATGTAGAGGGTGAAAGGTGTTGTCCAGGACAGAGGTCAGCTTGGCCAACATCCTCCTTCCTCTAGCGTCCAGGGGGCTGTCCAGGACAGAACTGGCCTCTCTGACCAGCTTATTCAGCCTGTTTTAATACCTGTCAGTGCTCCATGAGAACCAGCAGACTGCTGCATAAAACACTGCATACGCCAAAAGACATTTATTTTTCAGGGCAAATATATATTAATTTATGTAATTACTTTTAGAAACTACACCATAACACCTATCAGGAAGAAAAAAATGAAACTAATAAAATCTAAATAACATATGGAAAACTTTTCATAATGTAATATTCCATGATATACATTAGTACTTCAGAGGAGTCAGTTGGTTATTTTACCCCTTAAAGTTCTTCTAATTAGCTTTACTTTTCAAAGTGACTATCCATCTTTTATATTATGTCTATCCTAAAGCCTGGGATGCTAGCATTGTTATCTAATGTGTGTTGACTCTTCATTTTGACATTTTAAAATCAGCAGAGGCAGAAATAAACCTTAGAAAAAACCTCAAAAGGACTTCAGTGACCAGTCATGATAATTTTAACATGCAATTTAATGAAAGTAAGGCACATGAAAACCTCCTTCCAAGATCACAGCAAGCTGACCAAAAAACCTTCCTGAAAAAGAGGGAAGAACCATTAGCTTTATATTTGATTGGTTTTCCTCAAACAAGTATTATAGGTATTATATAGGTATTAGCAGGTATTATAGAAGCAATCAGGGAACAAGAATCACATTTTACACAGAGACTTCAGTAAGGTACCAAACTGGACAATTTCTCCAGTCACTGAATAGAGTAGCTGGGGCCTTTCTTGCTATGGTCTGGTGACGACCTAATGGAAGGTCTGGATGAAAGCCAAAGCAGTGACATACAATCCAGAGCTTTTACCAGAGGATTTGAAGTGATTCCTCTTTCTGTCTCTCTCTGTCGCTTCCAACAGGTATTCCCAGGCAGAGCTTCAGTAAATGTGTAGTGATGTGTTTAAATGAGCATTAAGTGATCTATGATCCTTGCAGGCTGCAGGAATTGCAAGGACAGTGATATGAGTTAACTCGTACAGCCTCTCTGTCCGTCTGAGTGATGGTGGTCTGTAACGTAACACCAATAGCGATGACAATAATTGTATGTCATTGGACATCCAGTCATACCACTGTACTTCACTCTTATCATCTTGCTTCTGGTGTAGTGGGTTAGCAGCATATTAATAATCTCAAAAATGTAGGCTCTAGTGTGAGGATTTGAATTTTTCATCTGTTAATACCATTACCAGCAGAACTGCCTCAAGCTTTTAGCCATGCTTGTGACCCATTATGTAAAATACAGCTGGTCAAAATTTCTGCCTCTGTGAATAACAGGAGTGTGAGTAAAATATAACCTAATTTCTAATGGGTCCAACTCCAGTATGATGATGCTTTATTAAAGCAAAACTTAGGTCATCCTGCATCGCTGGTAGTTATTAACACCTCCTAAGGCAAGTATCACAGTTTGTGAACCTTTTTTTTTTTTTTTTTTTTTGGTAAGGTAAGAGGCTTTCACTTCCTGCTTGGGGGCTTTTTGGACATTCTTCCTGTAAAAGGATTTAAGTTCTATCCGATTCTTGGGCCATCTTGTATGCTCTGCTCTTTGAAGGTCTATAAAAGTCTATATATTGTGAAATTTCATATGGTTTCAAGATCCTTTCCCCTTTTGCCAAAGGTAAGTTTTCCATCTTAACTTTCAGTTTTATTTTTCCTTTTTTTGTTTCCAGGTTTGACTTATGTACTTCACAATCCTTCCCCTCTGTGTCACTCAGTCAGTCAAAACAAAGCATGATTGACAGTCTGAACTGTTTCAAATATACAAATTGTTACATCAGTTTTATATTTTTCATAACTGTATGTGTCCATGAGTGTGTCAGACACTGAGCAATAGTTCACTTTCAGAATATAGAGTGAATAAACAGAGACAAATATAGGCTTTTAGTGATGTTGGCCGAGATCTGGGACTAGTCTTAAGGAGCAAAATGAATGATGAATGGCACATACACGGTCACTTTAGATAAATGCTGTATATGTAAATATAGTTTATAACAATTATTCACATCCACAAAAAAAGTAAAATAATGAACACTGAAAAATTTGGACTTAAAACAAAATCTTGCAGGAGGTAAAACAAAGAAACTTCAGGGGGACTTTAAAAGTCTATATTGGAGCTATGCAATTCGGTCCTACAAGGGCTGCAATCCAGCAGCTTTTCCATCCCTCCCTGCTCTAACACACCTGACTCAAAATAAATAGATCCAATTGCCAATCAAGCTCTACTGTAACTTGTGTTGGATCAAGGAGGCATTGAAAACCTGCTGGATTGTGGCCCTCGTAGGACCAAATTGAGTAACTCTGGTCGATATGGTGTCTAATCTCAGTCTGAAGTTCCCCTTCCCCCTGCAGAATGTGCAGGAAAGCATTTTGTGAAAATTTCTCCTGCAATGTCAGATCCACAGTTCATCAACCATCCGGGGCAGACCAAACTCTTATCTTCATGACTTGGAATAATAAATCCTAGCTGGGGGCTTGCCATCACTGGATGGGGTCCTCTATTGGTGAAGGCTCATCAAAGATAAAACTGACATGAACAAAACAGCAGGAGAATTTTCTAAATCATATTTTCCTACACATTTTGCAATAAACAACTGCAAGAACAATACTTCTTCATTGTGATTATTTGTCTGTCAACATTCTACAATGTGTGGAAACCATTACTGGTATGAACATTCTTACCCAGATCAACCAACAGGGCTCTGTGGAATCAGGCAGCTATAGCACGGTGCCATGAGGAAACTAAATTCAAGAATATTCCTTAAAGGAGCTGTATCATGCTTTTCAAATGTTCCAAAAGTCAAATATAGGCATTTATAAGCTCGATATGTTCCCATCGTTACTATAGAAACTAATTTGGTGTTAAATATTAGTTTTTCGATGCATCTAATTTCCAACACGGAAGTAAGATGGCTGACTGTCCTGAACCGCGGAGCTCTCGACCAATTGCAGCATGTTTTACGCCCATTTCATGACGTCGCCCCGGAAGAGACACTTATTCTGAAGGGTCACGGAATTGTCTGTAGCACCGGCACCGGCAGCTCTCATGTGGATGTTAGTAGTAAACATTGATGGATAATTCCTCCGATCGACGGGATAAAACAGACCAGCCTGTTATGGAGCTGTATGCGCTCGACCCAGAGTCTGATATGGAGTTTGAAGTATACGCAGTACCACAGAAGTACCACAGAGACCCCCGACAAGCAAGTAATTTAGCGAACAAATCATAGGCTAACAGTTAGCGCTGAGCTAAGCAGCACTCACATGGATCTTGTAAACATTGATGGATAATCAGACTCCGATTGACGAGATCAAACGGAGCAGCCTGTTATGGAGCTGTATGCGCTCGACCCAGAGTCTGATATGGAGTTTGAAGTACACGCAGTACCACAGAAGTACCACAGAGACCCCTGACAAGTAAGTAAATTAGCGAACAAATCATAGCCTAACAGTTAGCATTGAGCTGAGAGATGTGTTGACTCGCCAGTGTTGTTGTCTGTCCATGCGCGTTTTTATAGTAGGAACTGCGTCATGTTTCAGAAGTAATCCCAGAGAAAAAACCCATTACTGCCAGAGATTCATGAAGTTGTCAGGAGTGAAGTTCACACACGAAGTTGAGTTTTTTTTCCCCTGCTCCTGAAGTTAAAATCCAACCACTTCTGTCAAGTCGATTCATCTAGTACAACAATAAACTCCCACGCTGAACATAACCACGCTGAACGTAACTGCATTTTTCCCAACTTGCTGTCCTCTAGAGCTTAAAAAAAAAAAAAAAAAAAAAAAAAAGGAAGAAAATTCTTCTGAACTCTGGAGCAAACGTCTGTTAGCTGATGGCTGCTTGTCTCTGAGGAAATCTTCCTGCAGGTGTTAGTTTCTTCCTCAGAGAGTGTGTATAGGATTCTCTGAGTTTCTGTTCAACAGAGGATGTCTTGCTACGATACTGAGCGTGCGTATTTGGACTTTCGTGATTGGTGCCACGTTCATACGTAACGGGGTGGGTAGTCAGCCGTTTGCAGGGAGGTAGCGCTTGGTTTAAATATTCATGTAGATTACTCAAATATGCATGGATGAAGAAAAATAACGATTTAAATCATTTCTTGATAAGGAAATGACACACTGACATGCTGAAAAGCTCTTAAAAGTCCATTTTTCATGATAGGGCTCCTTTAAGTACACTGAAATTAACTACAGATATGGTTCAGTGCATAACACAAACAGTTTGAACATACAGCACACATCGATTCTACTTTTGCTAATAGCAAAGAAAATAAAAGCATTGCAAGTTAGGACTAGGGCTGTCAAAATTGCTCCAAAATGACGTTTGAATATTTGCTCTAAAATTAACACATAATTTGAATAAATTTAAATATCCATTTGAGCAATGTGCCAACAGGAGGACAAACTAATACAACACATAACTACTTGTACAGACTAATCTGTTGTGCGTTTTGTCTGTTGTGCCATCTTGCGGCTCCGCCATTGCTTGGAAACCAGCGTGAATATCTGGATTTACAAAGTTGGACATTCATCTAAGGTTATGATCAGGTTTGCTATCCAGAGATCTCTAAAGTATTCTGACATTTTATTTATTTATTTATTACATCGGAGCATTAATTTAAACTATTATTCTTCTCCGGAAACTGGCTTTAATGACAAGCAACATTACTTATCGAAGTTTAAAAAAACAAACTCTTTTAAAGGTCATTACTTTTCTATTTTAACACATATTTGGCTTTTGGTATTGTTTAAGGACTGTACAGATCACGTAGTCTTCACATGTCCTGCAGATGAAACTAAAGGCTTCCTGATCCATTTGTGTTTGCGACTGAACTGTTTTAATTTTCTGGTCCCAACCTTTCCCTGATCAGAGCAAATAACGTTATATTTCAACGTTATTTAGTTTTTTGCGTTGCACAATCTAGTACGTGGCAGCGCTTCATTCTTACCCCACCCACTTGTAGTTGGGGTAATGGATTGTAATTGAAAAGCTACCAAGCCAAGTTGAATTGAGTTGAGTTTAGGTGAGTTGGGCTGATCTGCATAGTGGAAAAGGCCCATAAGAGAAGTCTTCAGTAAATATTGAAAGTTTACTGTTAATCTTCACGTAGCCCATATCGCCCTTAATCCAGAGCAATAAAACAACAGAAATCTCTATTTGTGTTCTGTGCACACAGAAAAGGGAGAGGGAAACTGCTTGTTTGCCTCTGAACACACCACAGTTAGGTCTTCCATTACATTTTGCTCAAAAACAACCATTTTCCACATTTAAATCACATAAAACCCTTTTCTTGGACAAACTATTGTAGAAACCAATTAACACCTTCAAAGTAAAAAACATATAAACATTTACAGTAGTTTAAACTGACAAGGTTGCACAAACATAACCTGTAAAATGGATTTCTCTCTATGGTGTCATGCAGATGATCAGAGCAGAGAAACATACTCTCACTTCAGGTGAGGGAGCGGATCTCCCAGCAACAGAGTTGGAGTGACTGGGGCTGAGAGCAGGGAGTGAATGAGTGAGTGAATGATTCATTTGAGCTCATTACTGAGTGTTTTCTGTTCATTCACAGCTCAAAGCAGCAACGGAAACAGTGATGGTCCGCCAGGGAAATGGCGAATTGAGTTGATACAAGAAACATGAGCTGTTGTTTTCACACAAATGCAACTTGACATATACATGTGCAATTAGAATGTCAGTTGCACAATAGTGATATGTTGTTTGGTCTCTTTATTTTGCATTTAGCTATCTAGCGGTTTGATTTTGACATTGTTTGAGACAATGAAGTTGCCTATGATAGATGCATATTTGCAGTATAATGTAACTGAATGTATGGGCTTAATAAGCATCTAAATGAAATTGAAAAGAATACATGTATTAAGCACAATAAATAAATAAAATTAGGCCATAAAAAATTCAGAACAAATTAAAAACATAAAAAGTAATAAAACATTGTGAGTATGGATGACCACATCAATGAGGAACTAAAAGCTAAAGAGATTTGTTTTAAGTAAAGCTTCTAAGCTGGGACAGATTGTGGCACTTTTATTATGTAATGGCAGCCCATTCCATAATTTCATAATCTTTTCAATTTTATCTTGATAGATTAGGTTGCATTTGTGTTTGTTTATGTGCATACATCAGTGTATGTATGTGCGTTCATTTAGAATTACATGTATATACCTACTTAGGTATTTACATTTTTGTGCAGCACTTTGTGTGACTGGTCGTTGTCAGCATGCTACACAAATAAAGCTGAACTTGAACTTGTATTATATAAAATAGCCACATCTTGACTGTTGCATCTCTCAACCTTACCTTGAACTGGTTTTGCATTCAGTCGTTGCTCTCTTTGCTTTCACCCACTGTTTTTTTTGCCACTGCAAACTTAATGAGTGAGCCACTGTAGGAACTAAAAACCAGATAGTTGAACTTAGAAAGACACCATGACTTTTATTAAAGCTAGGGTTGGCAATGTTGGAAAAACAGTTTGAGCAAGCGACAATTAAAAAAAAAAACACACCACCTGGAACCATGCCGTCAAAGCGCAGGGACGTGAGCGCCAATGTTTTACAAGTAGGTTAACGAGAATAGCTCGTTAGCTTGATGGCAAACAGCTTTTTAAAAAAGCTTTGATCTACTCACCTCCAACTCCTTCTGCAGTGTAAAAAGTCCACACTGCAAACGTCAACGCCTCCAAAACTTAATCCTAATCTGCTGGTTTGTTTTGTTGTTTTGGCGCAGCAGCAGTTAGCCGTCCGTTAGCTACATTTGTTTACAGTAAGTGGCAAACAGAGGGGTCACGTGGGGGACAGAGAGAGGGGAGGGACAGAGATGAGACATAAAGGCATTGATTTGTTCTTTCTATAAGTTGCGAATTACCAATTCCTGCCTTTTGGTGTGAATGGCAGGAGACATGTTGTGTTCATGAAGCACATGTGCAACTACTTTGAAAGTTTTGTTAGATAGCACAAAACCTAGATTTAATCCTCATTAACATATATGCAGATATTTTTTTGCTGCATGATGATTGCACAATTTCCCAAGAGACTGGACTGAAATATGCTTAATTATTTGTCAGACAAAAGAACAAGAAAGATTGCTTTGGAATCACGGCCATTAACTTTGTGCTTCTTAAAATAGCAGAAAACAATTTGGAGCTGATTGCATGGCAGCTCGTCGCCACCTATGACTCACCTTTTGTAGCGGAAATAGTCAGTGTAGATGGACGATACAAAGACATTAGCATTAACAGGGGGCAGTGGAGGGTGTGGGAGTAAGAGGGTTCCCATCCTCTGCATAAAAATGAGAGAACTAGCAAAATATATGCAAGACTAGGTGAAAGCTACCAATACATTCAGGAAAAGAAAAAGAAGAAAAAAAGAGTGATGGAATTGATACTGTGAGTATGGGGTTGTTTCCAACCCTGGGCCCTTGTCAGCAACACAGTCCGGTCTTATTGTTCAGCCTTTCCTTTATGCTGTTAACTGTCAATCCTGCAACTCAATCCAAGTTCAGAAAATCAAAATACAATCCTCATTTTAAGTCACTTATCAATAATTGAATCAGAATGAAAATTTGACTTTGAAAAGTAGGGAAACATCATAATTTACTGTGCAGTCAAGGACTGGGAGCATTGTTTGGTTGTGAACCAGGATGTTTACACCATTCAGTTACTGACTCATACAAGCCTAGCTGTCATGATTCAATAAGAACAAGTTGTCAAGTCGCCTTTTGAATCAAGTCCTCTATTGTTGTAAGCGCGGAACAATTTGCTTATGCTAAAATAAAGCAATACATGCATCACGGAGACTGCAGTTAATACTTTGCACTTTGCCATCGAATTATGCCTCAGTTTCTAATGAAAACTTTAATGACATCGCACTTCCAGGTTTGGGATTATAGAGCTGATACATAAGAATGCTTTGATTAACACCATTAATTTTGTGCTCTTCTGCATGGAAGGCACTTTCTGAGAGTGTATTGCAAATGGAAATGAAGCTGTTGCTGCTGCTGCAGAGTGCTCTCTGCGCTGGCATGTTTTCTTTGAAGGGATGTGCTGATATTAGTGCGTGGTGCTGCAGCTCTTTGTAGCAACCAACCTTTGTTAACCTTTTTAATCTTGAAGCTGCCGCAGTACTAACCTTGACATAGAAGTATGTAAGCAAACGCAGCAGCATTATTGCACTCTGCAGACATGTGTAGTCAGTATTAAGCAATAAGCTGAATAGGGAAGCCTTGCAGGGCAAATTTAACCACAAAAAAGCTTAAAATACTGACTTTTAGTTGAACCCATCAGAGGAGCATACAGTAGATTGATGGGTTTGATATGGAGGCCACAGGTGTCTAATTGTATTGTACTATATGGGTATCAAACTCCATTTATTTCAAGGAGGGTGAAAATTGCCCTTACTTTCACAGTGATGTATCGAATTGTGCACCACCAAAGACACCACAAAGTCGAGGCACAAGTGATGCTCATTTATGTGGAAATCACTTAGGAAGCCAGTTACCAAACACAGGCCTATCTGTGGTGTTACAGAAGAGGCAGGGTTAAAAGGAAAGGGATTGAAAAGTCAGCCGGAGAATAAAAAAACATGGGATCGTTCCTTTGAAGGTATTACATAAAAATAAAGCTGCAAAGTAACTTTTTAAATCCAACCTCATATTTCAAAACTATGAATGAAAGAAGTAAATTTATCCTCCTGTATGAAGTGTCCCTGTTTTTAACTTGTCAGTGTTCTACAGAGGCTGTCAAATCACAAACAAGTCAAGGAAAATCTCTTTTCCCCGCTCTGTAATGCTTTCTTATACTCAACAAGAATGGCAATGGAAGTGACACAGCTTGTTTTGGAAGGTGTTGCTGGAAGAGAGTGTTAAAAAGGAAGTATATTAACAGGGTTGATGAAAGAAAATCTGAAATATCTGTTGTGTAAATGAAATAGGTTGAATTCTTCTTGCAGGCAACAGCAGTCAATAATTATGCTCAAAAACATGCAACTAGTGGCTGTTAAGGCAACAACATCATGTGATATGTAATAAAGCTGTCCATTATCACACACCCCAAAAAAAGTATTTTAGTGATGACTATGAGTGTTTTATAATCTTGACTATTTATATTTCTAATCTTAAAATTTAATGTCATGTCTTGAATCCAACCAGAAAGAGCCAAAGATGTTGTAGGAAAGTGTAGTTTTGTAACTGATTACACATAACCAAGTAATAAAAGAACATGTACTGGCTTTATATGTTTGTAAATGATAGAAGAATATTTGCATCATCCATCCCCTCATATCTCAAAGAGCACTATCAAATCAAGATCAAATTTTATTTATAGCACTTTTCATACATAAAATGCAACACAAAGTGCTTCAGTAGATAAAATACAGTAAAAACAGGATAAGCACTTTGTCACTTGTTAGGGTAAAACTTTTTTTTTTTTTTTTGCATGACATTTGCCCTATTGCGAAATTGTAGGATTTTCTTCCAGCTTTACTGTTTGTGTGTGCAAATCCTTGAATACGACCAACCTATTCAAGTGGTTTGACTCAATAACTTCAAAATCCATCTGTCAATGATTTTCCATTAATTGACCAATCCATTCATCTTTTTTAGCTACCTTCTCCAGCTCTTCACAAAAAGAACTTCAAAGAACTATGTTGTAAAAATGTTGATTAATCAATGTATTGCAGTATTTCCCGGCCCAATTCAATATCGATTCAGCAAATCCTCTAAATCGATTCACCTACTGACCTGTGGGGGGTGTTGTGCATGTCATTCACATTGTATAGATGCCCCGTTAGATCAAACAACAAAATAGCAACCTTTATAATTTTCTGTTGTTATTGTGCTCAAAAATGGTCACATAGAACATGTGTTTACATGGGCATGAAAATAAACATTTAAAGTGCGTTCCAGTTGTCTCGGAACTCATTTTTCTAAGGTATTTTCCGAGGAAGTGTCATTTTTCTAGCTAGAAATTTGTTCATGTCTAGCTGTTCTAGTTTACAAATGGGCTGTTTTGGAGATGTCTATTTTTTCCCAGGTTGGTACAACTGGAACGCAAAATACCTGGAAATGACATCACCAACTGCTTGGAATCTCGAGACAACTGCAACGCATCGTTATAAACTGTCCACAGGAACTCTTGTTATCAGTTGTGTATTTGTATTTATTACTGAATCAACATTGAAGCATTTAAATACATTTTGAGTCAAAATATAATCAAATTTCAATTGAAGGAATCAAAATCAAAATGAATACTGAGGTTCTTAACAATACCCAACCTATACCTCCTCACTCTTGTATGTCACCAGTGAAGGGTCCATAGATATTTTTTCCATAGAAGATAGAGCAACAATTTCAAACAGATATCTTAGCGGTCCTATCCCTGGTTGGTAAAACTTACATTATGGTTATTATTTGACATCTAATATCAAGATGTCTGCTTTATATCCATTAAAGACAGGCTGTTTTATTGCTGACTGACCCACATATAATTCCGATGGTTCTGGATATTAGTGCTCCTGGTGATAAATGGTAAGAGTGCAAATAGGTGGATTAAATATTAAATACCAAGATGATTCAGCACACAGCTTGTGACTCAGTCCAATTTAACATTACTCTCAGGCTTTAAAGGGAATATTCACTCAGAAATCAGACATATATATCTGGGTTATCTTGGTGAGTGTTTTGGAGAAATCAGGACCAGGAATTTCTGCCTTTTCTTTGATATAATGGAGCTAAATAGCCCTCAGCAGTTCTGTTAAAAAAAAGGAATGAAGGAAAATTAAAATAGAGATCAAACTTAACACATAACTTACAAGAATTCCAATTCAACACTTCTTTGAATGTTAAATAAGAAAGATGTTCTCTTTAGTAAGTCTTTTTTTATACACATTGTCATGTTCTAAGGCAGTAAGGATAATTGCAACAACCAGGAATCCCTAAATAGATGTTTTCACTCACTGCCACCTCCTTAAATAAAGAGATGCTCCTTCTCTCTTCACCCCTGAGTTGAAGGCAATAAGCTCTGTGCTCTGCTCTGCTCAGTCTTAACATGCAGAGTACGCGTGGCTTGAATTCATCTCTCCTAATTCATTCAGTCGACTGCTTTTTTGCCTCACAAACACAAACAGACAAAGGCCATTTCTTTTGCGTTATCTGCCCCGAGGGGCTGTGTGTTTACGATTCTTAAAGCCAATACAGAAACAGGTTAAGCTGCCTGAAGAGACAAATGTGCATGTTATTACGAGGCCACGTACTACAGAGTTGGAGCCCGCCAACATGTGTAAGAAAAATAAATTTGGCCAGAAATTCTGTTTTAATCAGAGCTTAATTTAAATGTATTCATTAAAATAAATTAATTTGTACTTTTTTTGTATGGTTTGAAGAGGGGAGCAAAGTTATTTTCCCTTTGAGAACCCCTGACGTGGCTTGATAAAGTAAGGAATTAAGCTTTAGGTGAGCATTTTCCATGACTGAAGTTGTTTTTCCCTACTTTTTAGATCAGGTCTTACACAGCCTCTCAAAACTGAGTAATGATTATTTAAGATGTAGTCTTCATAGATTTCCTTCAACTGCGAAGACTTTTCTGGCATTAGAAGACAAATAATCTGCAAATCACATTGTCACCATAATCCTGTTTGCATTGGTGTCTGAGAGTGAGAGCTTGAAATGAGTTGAATTTAGCTGCGCATCCTTGCCTGAAGCTTTTCATCTCTGCAACACTGATACAGAAAATACGTGGAGGAGCCAGACTCCTTAAACAGATCTGACCACAGATCTGTGAAATCAAACAGTTTACTGATTAACACCAGGAAGTATTCAGAGAGACATCTCTGTCAAGGTTGCTCACCCCTGCAGGTCTGTTATTTCTATGAAGCCGTGTGGGAAAATTTAGATTGTGAGTGAATAATTTCTCTAACAAAATGTCAGACTATTATGTGGTACAACTGTTTAATTGATGAAGATTGAAGCTTTGATTTGTTTGACTCTGGGCAACATTATTCCCTCATTTAAAGCCCCCAACATAAATTTCTATGGAAAAAACACACTGAAAACGGGTTTCACTGCTTTTTACGCTTTCTGGTGTGTCAAATCATGTTCATGGAAAGAATCTAGAGATGTATTCAGGGAGAAAGTTGTGTCTGACTTGGGGAGCTCAGGGCTGCTTTGTTTTCTATTAAGCATTGTTTCCTCTGTTGGCTTGTTCAAACCATAACCTTCAGTGTACACCTGAGTCCTTCACAGCCAGTCTGGTACAAAACTCAGACTCTCCATGTCCAAGGCTGTGCTTGCTCGGGTCTTGCCCTCAAGTAGGGGAGTTAGTTACTTGTGATTTTGTTTATAAATGATGGTAGGTGTGAAAAAGACATAGATTGACAAATTAGTTTTGGAGCCGAGCCAAAATGCCAGCTTTCTATTTGCTGACTCCTTGTTCCAAACTTTACATGTTGTCTTATTTTTGGGGGGTAACGAGAGGGATAAAGCTTCTACTCCTGTATATCAAAAGGAGTCAGCTGAGGTGATGATTAAGTTGTTTCCCAGGCACCTCCCAGTAGACTTTTGCTTTGAATGAAAGTCCAGAGGAGACCCAGAACACTTTGAAGGGGTTACTTCTGGTACTTCTGGTGTGGAAGTACTGTACCTCAGAATACCCCAGGAGAAGCTGGGGAGTGTCTCTAGAGAGGGGGATGTCTGAGTTTCCTTTTGGACCTGTTGTCTCTGTGACCCAACCTCAGATGAATGGAAGAAAATAGATGGGTGTGTTTTAAGTTTGTGCTAAGGATTTTCCAAAAAGATGCTCTACTGTATGTTGGGGTTTGATGCATTATTATCTTCTTTTTGTTTATTTTTTTTAACATTTCTTTGCGTGTTCTATAAAATGTGTTGTATTAATTTGCATTGTTGCAAGATGACAGATTTCTTCATCTGCTTATGTGATGTTTTCCTCTTTTTACTTTTTCCTCTTCTTCTCCTTTTCATGTTTCAAAAGTTTAAACTTGTTACCATGGTAACTATCACTGTGAACCTAAGCCTACTGGCTGCCAGATTTTCTTCAACAAACCCCAATTTTCTCTCTACCAAAGAAGCTGTCTTAGAAACCCTTTACTAAAGTTATATAATCTATTTTAAAGTTGTAGCAGCATCAATAAAAACATTGTCCTTCTACCATGAAGAATGTGTTGAAGGCAACGCTGCATATGATTCCAACTTTAAAAGTCAATACCTCTGACTTGCTTTAATGGCAAACTGACATTTACTACGCACATCCCTGGAGTTCTCATGCTCTTACAGCATCCTGAGGCTGAAAAAACACATTTCACAGCTTTTTCCAGCCTGGGATATCATTTGGTTTCGTGTACAGCACTTTGGTCAACTGAGGTTGTTTTTAAATGTGCTGTATAAATAAATATTACTTGATTTGATAGCAGTGTCTTCCTTTACAGCAAGACACTGCTTGCTTTGGTTGTGTGTCTGGTTGCGAAAGGAAACATAAGAGGATGTTATCAGAGAAAGTGAGAGAACAAGAGATAAGACAAGAGTCACATTTGAGTGACTTTTACTGTCTGGAGAGAGCTCAAAGAAGAGACAAGATGTAAAACCGATGTTGAATTAACCCTTGTTACTGGTCGCCAAAGTGTGAAAATCTGACAAATTTCAGAAGTGCTGTTTTAAGTGAAGTTTAAGGCAATTAAATGACTGGTGTGAATATGGGAATAAGGTTTTGTTCAGTAGTCTGAGCTTACTGATTATTTTCCCCCAAATGCGCTTTTTTCTTTTCTTTTGTTGTCATCAGCTTTCAGTAACATGCATCTATATTTCCAACTCGTTCATGATGAGCACAGAAGTCAAACAACAAAACACCACTCGGGTTCAGATCAGGGGGGCCATTCCTCCCAATCACGCCCCTCCAGGTCTCACTGTCGTTGCCCACGGGAGCATTGAAGTCCCCCAGTAGAACGATGGAGTCCCCGGACGGAGAGCTTTCCAACACGCCGTCCAAGGACTCCAGAAAGGGAGGGCTTTCTGAACTGCCATTCGGTGCATAGGCACAAACAACAGTCAGGACCCGTCCCCCCTCCCGGAGGTGGAGGGAGGCTACCCTTTCGTCCACCGGGATAAACCCCAACGTACAGGCGCCGAGTCGGGGGGCAGTGAGTATGCCCACACCTACTCGCCTCCTCTCACTGGGAGCAACTCCAGAGTGGAACAAGGTCCAGCCCCTCTCAAGGATGGTGTTTCCAAAGCCCAGGCCGTGCGTCGAGGTGAGTCCAGCTATATCTAGTCGGATGGTTCAACCTCGTGCACCAGCTCAGGCTCCTTTCCAGCCAAAGAGATAACGGGTCTCGTCCTTAGAGCTAGTTTCTGCAGCTGGGAGTCAGACAGCCAGAGTCTCCCCCGCCCTCGGCCGCCTCCCAACTCACAGTGCACCCGACCCCTATGGCCCCTCTCGCGGGTGGTGGGTTCACAAGAAGGGGGGCCCATGTCAACCTTTTGGGCTGAGCCTGAGCAGGCCCCATGGGCAGAAGCTCGGCCACCAGGCGCTTGCCTCTGTGCCCCACCTCCAGGCCTGGCTCCAGGGGGGCCCCGGTGACCTGCGTCCGGGCGAGGGACACGTGACTCCAATACTGATTTCTCCATTAGGTGTGTTTGGGCTGCGCTTTGTCTGGTCCCTCCCCTAGTAGCCTGTTTGCCATTGGTGACCCTACCAGGGGCATAATCTAGTCCCAGAAAACATAGCCTCTAGGATCCTCAGAACACGCAAACCCCTCCACCACGATAAGGTGGCAGTCCAGGAGGGGCTGCCAGGACGCTTTATCAATGATGTTATTTTTATTCACACAGCACACTATGAAGAAATTCAGAGCTCACTAGACTAACTTTGACCATCTTTTTGTAACACAAATATTTGTCATCTCATGCTTATCCAGCGTACAGTCCAGGGTTAGACTCATAGTTTTATTGTGTTTGGTCTGCTGTTTTACTCCTGAGGTCCAACAAACAGATAAAATAAATATTTGGATTCAGTTTTGAGACAGGAAGCTGAGTAGGTTTTGGAAAACACTGAAAAATGAGGTCATACCAAAGGCCATGCAGGTAATAAAAAAAAAAAGAAGAGGACGGAACAAAAGGAGAAAAAAAAAAAAATTGCAGACTATGTGGATTAATAGAGATGGAAATCTGGTAAAATCTATAAAACAAACAAACAAAAATAATAATAATAATTATTATTATTATAATAATTATAATAATAATGAAATGAATTCCATAATTCACAGAGGAAGCCATTATGACTCCATGAAGAGTGTGATTTTTTTTTCAAACAATTATATTTGTTTTTTTCTTTGTTTTTTTTTATGAAAACAGTACTTCTGATACAATACAACGCATACATGAACATAGAGAAGTCACTGCTAGGGAGAAAGCTCAATTCAAACTAACTATGCATGCTTCCGTGGTGATGAAACAAGTTATCAACCTCAGAACAGTCAGCAGAAACTCTCTCAAACTTCAAAAATTACTCCTACTTCATCATTTCTGAGAGCACTTTCGGCACTAATGTACTCATTTCTTCTCCTTGAGAAAAAGAAAAGAATCTGCCATTTGCAATGCACTTATGTGTTACCTCATGCACCTTGCAGCCGTGTGGCAGTGATAGAAAGTGGAAGGAGTGCTGCCGCACTTATTTTCAAGGGTCTCTCCTTAATCTGCTGTGGCTTCAATGGGACTACATTTGTGCATTGCTTTGGAGAAAAAGTTTATGTAAATGTACTACTGATGTAACAGTAGAAACATTCCTGACTCTTAAAATATGGAGCTAATGTATCATCAGAGTTGCATCATCACATTGTGTGAAGCTGCTAGTTCAGCTGTTGTTTTTATTTGACTAAACTGGTTTCATATTTTTCTAACCTTCATGCTGACACTATATAAATTTAGGTGGCCAATTAATCCAAGTTTATGCAAGGGGTGTGAAATACAGCAAGATTTGGTATCAATTTGATACCAAGTAAATAAAGGGATAGTGTCACTGATACCAATCTGAATTTGGCATTATCTCAATGAGAGAAGTTGATTTTTGGCATGATAGCTTGTCACCACGGTGAACCAAATCCACCAAAAAACACATATCCTCATCATTTATGAGATTGAAAAGCCTTAAATTTAGAATTTTATAATTAGGTGTACAGAAACAAAGTCATCACTGGTGCTATTATAAAAATATGAATTTGGCATTAACTTAGTGAGAAAATCTGATCTAGCGAATACAAGGGTCCTTGCCACAGCAGTGAATTGAATCCATGAAAAACAACTTTATCCTCCATATTTATGAAGATTCTAGTAGTTTTCAAACCTTCCATTGAAGTTTTGATATAATGGCACTAGTATCGATCGATATCGATACCAACATTGGTATCAATATTGTCGATATTAGTTTCGATCTGCCCACCTTTATGTATATACCTTGAAGAATAGAGATCAATGGCAAGTAGCTATCTTTTTCTGGCGTCTGCCCAGTTGAACGTGAGAAATTTAGCTGTTGAATATTTCAAAACCAAAACAGATACCAAAACATGTGGATTGGAGATACTTGTTCTTGTTTCATTAATTAATTTTAGTATTACTAAAATTCAGTTTTTTACTTGTCTTAAATAAGATAAAACTATAGATTGTCCTCACATAGCAGAAAAAAAGATCCAAATGATGCAACTCTTGTTTGACCACCTCTTTTCGCTACCTGCACAGTAAATTCTAACAAGTTGTCTTTACAGTCCAGAGCACACACCAGTGCGTTTGGCCTCAGCCACCTGAGGTTGGCGAGGCCTAGTTAACATGACCTTTCTTAATTAAAATTTAAAATTCTGGTGTTGGTGTTTCAAAAAAATTCACGCAAACTTGCTGGCTTGGGAAAAATAATCAACTAGAATTGTTTAAGTTTGTAGAACTTTTTTGAATGTCATAAATCTGATTAAGCTGTCAGTGAATGAGGTTGTAGAGGAAACTTGATGTGCTTAATTTCACATAAATTAGATGAGATACATTCACGCAAACTTCATTTTGTTTTGTACCAACATGATGACCTAAAGTATTAATGAACTCGAAATTGTTCTTGCTTTGTAGAAATGTTTTCTGGATGGGTTTTAGCTAAAACTAATGCCAGGCCACACACATCTCACACACATACAGTTTCCCTGTACTTATTTTAAATACACTGATTCAACTTAATAAATGAAGTTATCTAGCATTTTACCCTCCAAAGTTCGCACAAATTATTTAAGATTACCATTACTAACAACTAAGTTAAAATTAAGTTATATCAACAAGATATATTCTATTAAAACCCATATTGCATTTTACAGTGTGATTATTTCAAAATTTTAACTTGTGAGGCTTGTGAGTCAAACTTCCTTAGCATGTGCACTCAAAGAATTGATTGATTGGGTCAACTCAATAAAATTGAGGGCAGTTTTTCCATTCAATAAATATATGGGTAACACTTTACACGAAGGGTCCCTTAATTAACGTCAGTTCGTGCATTATAAAGCATTAATTAACTGGCAATAATATATTAAAAAAACTTTTATCAGCTATTACTTTGCATTAGTTAGCATATTGGTTAATGTGTGAATTAGTAGTTAATCAATGCTTACTACTCAACCTTACTTAATGCATTATTAAGCCTTGATAAAAGTTTAATTATCTAACAAGTTACCATTATGTATGCATGCATATGTAGGGTGAACTCTTTTTTTTTTCCATTTGTACAACAATATGAGTTAGTCCAAAACATTTTTAATCAATTACTTTAAATAGAAATAATCACATTTAATAGATGAAAATTATTCACATCAACTAAAAAAAAAGTAGTTCAGTGGAATTAAATGACTTACAGTGTAAAGTGCCTCACTAAAAATGTTTTATGTTCAATCAACTCAATTTAATCAAATTAACAAGGGATAAAGGTTGATATGACAATGTGATGCGATCATGTCAAGTAATGATATCTAAATGACACAGGTTTGTCATTTGATACCATCTTACTGACTTTTTTAAAGGAATAGTTCACCCTCAGAATGATTTAACTTTATTTTCCACTTACCCCCATAGTGAGCAAGACTCTGGACCACTTTTTTAATATGTCAAATGCAGCCGGAGATCAGGACGACTTCTCGTTTCCCCCCAATGGAGTTCGCCAGGGTCCAAGCCAAAAAGGTCCATAAAAGTCCACAAAAAATTGTCAATCCAATCCAAGTGTCCTGAGTGGGTGGCGTCCAGAATTTACTTGAAACAACGTCATTTACTATATTTTTAGAGCCTAAAAAGGAGTATTGTTTGACTTCAATGATGCGCGCACATGCGCGGTCACGAAACTACGGAAGCCTCGGCGTTCAGAGCCTACTCTGCCGATAATGCAAGCGTAGAAGAAGAAATTTGGTGTTTACATTGTGCTAAGAGTGCGAGAGCTCTAGACAAACCGGGACAAACACAGGAGGGTTGGATAATCGAAAAGAAAGAAAGAAAGAAAAAGAGAATGCGCAATCTCATCTGCCGTGGCTTCCGTAGTTTCGTGAATGTGCATCGGCGTGCTTGCTAGGCATGCCATGTAGTGTTGTTTAGACTCTAAAAATATACTAAATGGCGTAGTTTCTAGTAAATAGGGGATTATCACGCTTACCGGAAGCCGTTCCTGCTCTGTTATACTGTTTAAATCGGATAAACTCCAAACATACTTAAGTTTTCATTCTAGACTGAAGTGATACTAAGGAAGAAGTGGATCAAAGCGATCGATTTGCCGCGAGAACTTTATAATAAAACACACGTTTGTTTGTCGCCGGTGGGGCACAACACCGGCACTTCACAGCATGCTAGCATTAGCCAGCTAGCGTTTACTGACGTGCTTGACATTGTGCGTCTTAAAACACACAAACATCTGAAAATCGGGTCTGTACCTCCCCGTTTCCAGTGGAACAACTGGGGACTGCCAAGAAAGGAGACGCTTTCAGATGATTGTGTGTTTTCAGCCGCACAAAGTTAGGCACGTTATCGAGCTGGCTAATGCTAACCTGCCAACAATAGTCCGTCAGCTACTACTCTGTTAAACTTTGTAAATCGGATAAACGCCAATGCCAAGTTTTAATTCCAGACTGAAGTGATGCTAAGGAAGAAGTGGATCAAAACGACGGATTCGCCGCGGTGAAGGACCAAACTTTATAATAAAACGACACACGTTTGTTTGTAGCCGGCAGTCTGCGCAGTCATGTTGTCAGGCTAGCATTAGCCAGCTCGATGACGTGCCTAACTTTGTGCGGCTGAAAACACACAAGCATCTGAAAGCGTCTCCTTTTTTGGGCAGTCCCCAGTTGTTCCACTGGAAACGGGGAGGTACAGACCCAGTTTTCAGACGCTTGTATGTCTTCACAAGCGAAAAGTTGGTAATGTCAGCTAACGCGAGCTTGCTTACGCTAGCTGTAGTGTAGTCTGCATCATTGAAGTGCCGACTACAGACATACGTGCAACCTTGTTTTATTTAAAATTTCGGTCCTTCACTCCGACAAATCGCTTTCATCCACTTCTTCCTTAGTGTCTTTTCAGTCGGGAATCCATGAAAACTTAGGTACGGCTGGCGTTGTTTATTAGATGTACACAATGGAACAGAGCAGCAACATCGAGACTTGGATTGAGCCATTCCTGGCCCGGAAGAGGAACCTTCAGATGTTTCAACTTCCGGAAACCGGAACGCGGAAGCGTGATAATCCCCTATTCTGGACACTACCCATTCAGGACACTTGGATTACATGGGACGAGCAGTATGGAGGAATATTGACAACTTTTTGTGGACTTTTATGAACCTTTTTGGCTCGGACCCTGGCGAACTCCATTGGGGGGAAATGAGAAGTCGTCCTGATCTCCGGCTGCATTTGACATATTAAGAAAGTGGTCCAGAGTCTTGCTCACCATCAGGGTAAGTGGAAAATAAAGTTAAATCATTCTGAGGGTGAACTATTCCTTTAAGCAGTTGGAGTAGATATGCTCACACATTATGAACAAGGTGTGCATTTCCAATGTTCACCCAAACTGGGAGAGAGCCATGGGGTTACATGGACATTTAACTCCCGGTGCAGAAAAGAACAGACAGCACCCCAATGCATGATGGGAAATATGTAAATAAGCCCATCAAACTCATTAAATTTGAGTTGAATGTTTGTTGTGAAATTATTTTACATTACGTCCATGGAAAATAAATATATTTAAGTGCTAAATTTGTGTAAAATATGTTAAATCTTAATGTGTCATCTTGAAGAGAGGCTTGAATCAGTTTTTTGGGTGTAGGCTAGTCACTCCACGTTGCTTGCTGGAATAAGAGTCCCTTAGTCTAAAGAGTTCACTAACTCTAACACAGTATACCACGACTGTTGGAAGTTTAGTTTTTGTTTTGTTTGTCTAAAATCAATCAAATCGAGTGGGAAAAGTAAGAGAAGGAGGAACAAAAAAGAAAAAAAGTGGTTGAATCTCATTGGGAGTAATTGAACCGCATCAATAAAAGCAAGATCTCCTAATTCCCTAAGTTTCCATGTGCTCAAATCTGATTGGCCACAACTTGATAAAATAAACAAATTGTGATTCTCCCAAATACATCAAGCCATTTGTTCATTTCACAGTGGCCTTGTTATTCTCCCTTTCACAAGTATGTTTATATTTGGCAATGAGAATTAGAAAAAGATATACAGATATGATTTCCTTCTGACCCTGCAGTTTGCGCACA
The DNA here is from genome assembly GCA_023101725.1 of Atherinomorus stipes. Taxonomy (NCBI): domain Eukaryota; kingdom Metazoa; phylum Chordata; class Actinopteri; order Atheriniformes; family Atherinidae; genus Atherinomorus; species Atherinomorus stipes. The sequence continues at coordinate 479,110 of JALJCO010001315.1, forward strand.
CACGTGAGGTCAGAATTCAGGGTCTGTGCATATAAAATACAGATTCAAAGAAAACAAGAACAAAACATGACATCCAAACAAACCACCATAATATTGCAACTTCCCATTCTCCATATGTCAGATTTGCTAAAGACATTTTCTTCAACTTGAATGCTATAACCAGAGACTGATTGTAGACCAGAGACTGATTAAAGACCTCAGGGGGAGTTCTCCTTCAAAACACTCGCACCTCAACTTTTGGAAGCACTTTCTTTGATTCTGCATTGTATTGATTGCGTTCATTCCTTTAAAAGCATGTTATTTTGACAAGCTTTTAGTCAGTGGGGGTTTTGTGACCTGTTATTTGTTTTTATGACATTTACTGTCTTTCTTGTGTCTTTTTCTTGATTCATGTTTTTATTTTTGTTATTGAATTGCATTGCATATTGCCCTGGGATTTTTTTATAATCATTTTTTTTTTAAAAGTGCTGTGAAAATAAACTTTATTAAATTGGTTATCAGCTCTAATACCTGTATTAAAATTGTTATGAAAACATCAGGTAACCTTGATCTTGACTTGTTATTTTGTTTAATACAATAGAAAGATAAAGATGCACAGCCCTGTAATTCCATTATGGTTACAAAAGAACAGAAGCAGAAGAAGAAACAGCAAGTGGTTGAAAAAAAAAAAAGATTGATGTACTCTGGGCAACCTTGGGCTGACTCAGCACATTAAAAAGCCCCCACACAATGGGCACAGTTTGGGCCTACTAATCTCTGGCATTTCCAAGATTACTGTGTGCGATGTGGGCTGTCTGATCATTGCTGTATTTTCTGTCAGAGTACTATTTCAGTGTACACAAATATTTCAACAGAGGTGATCACAAAACGGTGGATACAGATGCGGGCATGAAAAAGTTCCTCCTTTTTCTGCCAGAAGTGTTGCACTAATCACTGGCTGAACGATTTGTCCCACAAATACGTCATCACGTACGGTGTCCAAACTGTGGAAGCGTCCTTGTTCCGGGCATTCATTTATGCTATAAAATCGTTTCCCCTGGGCACACAGGCACTTCTCTGTGCGATTGAATTAGCAAACAAGTCGCTGGTAAGTGGCTGGCAGTCAGCTGAAAGGGGAACTTTTTCATGCCCAGATCTGTAAATGAAAATGCAAGTGAGATCTTTAACCAGGTCTTCTCTCAAACTCCTGCCCTTTCAGGGGGTTCAATCAGTAAGCTTGTCAATATCTTCAATGCTAACATGTGAACTGTTGTGGATTTTATTGCTCTCAGGAAATTGAAGTTTATTTCTGGAAAGAAAAAAATCTCCATGGAGAAATTTTACACTGGTGAAAAATGAAAAAAAAAAAAAGGAGTTTCGGAAAGCAGAGCACAGATGGAGAAAAATCTACAGGCCCAATCTGACATCTATAAAGAGAAACTTCATTCTCATATTTTACAGTTAAAGGTAGAGTCCGGAGTTCCTCCCCGTTTCTTTTTGTAAACAACAGTATTTAAACTGAGCGCCCCTCCCCTCCGGCTAATGGCCACATCCTTCTTCAGCCTATTCAGCTTCAAGCCTTTCCTTGAAAGCTTGGAAGCGGGTAAAAGCCAAACTAACACTAACCCTGGTTTTCCAACATGCACTATCTTAAAGCTCTTACCGCAGAGTACTTCCTTCTCTCTGCCACATCCTCCATTTTTGTTTTTTTCTTTTTTTTTTCCTCAGAGAGTTTGAGTAACTGGCGTCTGGTCCAATCATGAGCCTTTTCCCACACAGCATCATGCATTTAGCTAAACAGAAATCTCCACCCAGAAACGTCCTGCCCAGATGAAAACAAAGGGAAAAAGCAAATTACAGACAGGGGGAGATGGAGTTGCATTCAAACTCACCACCCCACGAGAGTAGAGGCCCAAAGGTGCCAATTGAGACGGATTTCACTTGCACAAGTCTAACGTTTATTTTCAGGGGGAAACTCCGGACTCTACTTTTAAGGAATGTGAGGAATTCATATTTTTCTGACATCATCACTAAAAATGGTCATGGTGCCCTATTTGCTACAGTTGACGGCCAAGAAACCCTCCTGTCAGTAGCACCTGAACTTTATTCCAAAGCCTGCAATGATTTGTCAAAATTCTTCACAGACAAAATCCAAAATATTTGACAAGCAGTTTGTTAATCAAAAACAGGTTTAGGTTGCCCCCTGAGTCTCAACACCATGACAGTTTTATCCCACTTAAAGATCTGTAAGACATCTTAATCAACTGAACTCCTCTTGCTGTCTGGACACACAGGTTTTTCCAAAAACATCTCAAAGATTTTAGATTGAGATCTGTTACAGATTGTGAATTTGTTTTTAACGTCGGGTGTTTTTCCAGAGCCACATAAAACAGCTGCAATGCAATCAAACTAAAGTTGTTCCGATATCAGCATCGGAGATGTCTCAGATACAGCCGAAAATGCTGGTATTGGTATTGGCGAGCACTGAGTTCAGGCACCAATCCAATAGCATGTAATGCATTAGGAATCTATTTACTGATTAGCTCTGTTAGCTCTGACACAGTTCTTCCTCACTGCTCTTAAACAGTTGCACTGTGACTGCTGCAGCCTGCTGTTTTAGACTGGTAAAGAACTGGTCACCCGACACCTGTAAGACAAAAAGACAGTTGTCAAATTATTGTTACTTACTTAATCTGAATGGAACGAAACAGATTTGGTTGCTTGTATGCTTGTATAAATGAAAAGATGCCTGCATAAGGTTAAATAACTATTTGAACATGCAAGACGTTGAAATGGATGCATAACCAGGTGAATTGTATTTGCCTGTTAAAGTTTGAGGATTTAACTGAGAATTGTGTGATGTTAACAATTACCCCCATCAGGAGAAAATTTCCAATGATTTTATCTCCGATTCCACCTGTTGTCAGCTAAATATCATTTAATCTTCTGCTATTAAACTTTCAGGGAGTGCACAGTGTGTCACTATTAAGGTGAGCAGCTGGAAAACCCAAACAAAACATACGGTAATTTAAACATACCAACACTTTAAATAAGGCATTCTCCTAATGAATTAAGATTCAACATAATGTATTTCCTGGGGTGGTGTTTACTTTAATTGGTTTGGGGGGTTGAGAGGACGTAAAGGAGAGTTTATCAAGAGGCTGAGCTTCAAACCAGGTATGCCTAATGAGAAAGAAACAAGAGAAACAAGTTTTTGACAACAATGTCAAATATGTATAGAGAGAAAAGTGTAAAGAAAGCAGAGTGAGGAGAGGTGCACAGTGGGAGGTTCCTCAGCAGCCTGGGCATACAACAGCAGAACTAAAGATGCTAATGCTGCAGGGATTCTCAAAAAAGTCAAAGCAACATAAATCTAAATGAGGTCATAGCAAATACAAAATTAACGGTGGCAGAATAATGGGCAAAATGAGGATTAAAGGGGGCTACAGGAGGAAGAGTTAAGATACACACTGGACAAAAAGTCAGATTTCCGTCCCCGTAACCACCCGGAAATGAACCTGATTTCTGGCAGTTCCCGACAGTTTTACACCCTGCAAAGGCCACGTTCATCTGTGCCACATATTGTCGGAAACGAACCATGGCAAGTGTGCATGCGCAAACGGCCCTAATTAGCATATGAATGGAGCAAAACCAGCTGTGAGTGAAACTGCGTCTGTCCGGTAATGACTAATTAGCATATGAATAGCAGCAACACTGCGGCTGCTCAGAGAAAGTCTGGCTGGTCTGAATTTCTCTCTCACTATTGGATGAACCACTACTATGAAACAAGAAAAAATCCCTCATGATTGGTGGGTAAATATGTCACTATTGTCTACATAGTTGGTAGATGCATCACTATTGGTCACCCAGGGTTGTTATATTCATGTTAAGCTTATATGGCTCATTAGTACTTTCTCCTTAAAACTCTTTTTCTTTTAATTATAAATCGTGCTTTTTACACTTTTGTTCTTTTACTTTTTTCTGCATGTCACATAATGCTTTTGTCTGATTTAACCTCCTGCGACCCGAGCTTTATTTTCTTGTGTGCATTTTATTTCTTTTATGATATTTGAAGAAAGTATGGGCATGATAGCTATATAAAAAAAATGTTGTTTTGGTACAATAAGTAGTTTCTGAGAAATAGTATGTCAGCGGGTCAATGTCATCAGAATGGAACGATGAATGAAACAGAAAAATGATTAACACTAAGTGTAAAATGTAACAGAACAATTAAGTTGTGATTGCAGTTCAAGAAAATATCGCATTTCACCCCGCACACTTGTCATACAGCCCTTTACAATACACTGCGTTAGACTCTTCAGGTTGAGAAGCTCAGGAAAGCTGCAAAAATGACAAATGTATTGGAGACCATCTCAACATGCAAATGAAGAATTACAGAAGTTCTCACATTTGACTGATTTATTTGACTCAGACTGCAAATGAAAATGAACTGATTCAGCACAAACCCTCTTTAGACTGATGAAAAGTATATGAATACGTTTACGCTTATGCATGACAAGGGGAACAATTGTAAATACTTTCCCCCCATGATTTGGATATTCAGATGTATTATCCTTGTATTTTTCCATTTTTGCAATTAGTGGATTTGGGATCTGACACTACACCGAGTTTTCACAGTTGAAGCAGAATTTCTTGCTTTGTTTCCAGAAGCTCAGGAAGGTATTTTGCAAATATTGTGCAAACTGTGGCATGAAAGATATTTTTATTATTTTTGTTTGTTTTATGGTCTATTTCTTGTTCTTGAGTAACATCATCACTGTTACGCAAAAATGACCTGAGACGACACCATGCAGAATTCAAGGAAATGTACGAGAGTCCTGGTGTAAAACTTTCAATGTTGTTATGGCGACACAAGAAGCAGCTGCTAGATTATCAAGGTCCAAGAAGTGAATCATTATTTGATTTGTCCACTTAGGTTTTGGGCATTCATTCAGTAGGAACTCATCACCCCATCTAACAAGCCAAAGCCGCCAATCCAGCATGTACTAGTATGTACCAGCATGTACTAGTATACAACATGATCACATGATACTTGTTCGTCTCTGTCGGACCACTGCTGCAGATGACTTCAGATTGTTCAGCATGAACAAATGATGGCATCAAACTTGGTTTGTTGTTAAATCACCTTCCTAAGCCACTTTTCCATCATCTCTGATGATGCTGATGTACGTCTTCCAAGCAATCTCAAAAATTTAGGAGCCAAACTCCTCAATTACAGCACGGGGAACGAACAATCAGGATCCATTCTGTCTAGTTCACAGACGTCAGTGGTGTTGCCCGGTATTTAGGGTTTGTTTCTAATCTTGCCATGTTTGTCACACAAAGCTCTGACAATTCTTTTTTTTTTTTTTTTTTTTTTTTTTACTTGTCCTGTCCAGCATCGAAGCAAGCAGAATGGAAATCTGATTGCTTTATTCTGTTGAACAGTTTTGCTTTACCAAGCGGAGCTTTATGAACATAAGGCTCCACTTGATATCATGTTTATTCATTTTATTTTTTTATTTAAACATTTGTCTATTACACCATTCCATATCATACTGCTGGGCCTGACAAGGGAGAAATGAAAGTTAACAGAGGTAATGATAGAAAGTGAAACAGAGAGAAAGGAGTAAGGAAGAGGAAGAGAGAGAGGAGAGAAAACATGAATCCACTTACACAGTTCACTGGTACATCTGTACCGCGATCCCTAAACAACCAAGGTCTCTGTTGGAAAACAAAATCATACAAACACACACAAACACACGCAGAACTACGCAGAGAAGAGGTACACCCTAGTCATCGCAATGGGAAGTAGAGAAGAGGTACAGCCTAGTCATCGCAATGGGAAGCAGTGTCACAGTGTCAACATGCATAATAAAGGGTGCTCCGTGGTGATACAGTCATGCAGATGCAGCCTCGTCTCTGCAAGGAGGAGAAAGCCCGCAAGGCTCACGACCCAGGCCCCCAGCAGCCACCCAGAGGCCCAGATCCCAGCTACCCCCCCCCAAAGCTCTGACAATTCTTGGCTATGCGAGGATGGAGGCCGTAGTCATGGTCAGACTTGAGGTCTATGTGAAGCCAATGGCGCCCCCAGGGGGTGGCCAGGGGTGGCCATGGCCCCCCTGAACAAGAAGCTGGCCACCCCATCAAAAATTATATTTTTTCATTGAAATCAACTTTTATGTTGGTGCAGCATGCTTTGCTTATATTTGCTTATATTTGAATATCAAAATCTTTATAAGCTAATAAAAATTGAATCAATTAAAAATATTACACCAGACCTACATTTTCTGCCATTGCTCTTTTGCCATAGTCCCCTACAGGTATGTCACACCTAATTAACTCGGCCTTTCTTATGCAAATTCATCTAGGAAGGTGCCACCCAGAACTGCCCCAACCAGTTCCTAATGCCACATTCACATTAGCACCTACTTAGCCCAGCCCTTATTGGGCCGACACTACCCCAGTTTAGTTTGTTCCCATTACCACTGAGGACACTGAGACCAGCTTCAGCTCTGGTTTTCAGTGTGGGCGAGGATGTCATAGTGAAGTTTTGTGAAGTCATTTGTTTGCGACACACACACACTGAACAACAATGGAGGAAGTTGAGCTTGCGATTTACCTGTTATTCATTTTATCAACATCGTTGACCACGGTGTTGTGGTCACACAGCTGGTAGACGTGTGGAGTTTTGCCCCCAGTAACTACAGCAAGCCAAATCTGGACTCACAGGACAATAATACTCGTTCATTCACTCATTCTACTTTAAAGATCTCCTTCCACTGAAAAACAGCTTAACTTGCTCCTTTTGAAATATGGAGGGTCACCCCTAGTTACATACACATGCTGCGCTTGCAAGTGGTGCGTCATCTCCACTGGCTGTGTTTCCTATTCATAGAAACAATACAGAGAAGGATGTAAATCAGGAAAAGCCTTTTGCTTCCACGTCACATCGAAAAGGGCGTTGCTCACGTGGGTTTATACCCGCCCATGGGAAGGCAGGTAACCCTCCCCTCCATACTAAAAGTGAAAACGGCGGCACTGTAGCTCCGGAGTTGAGAAGCTAAGTTGGCTAACTGTTTTTTAGCATGGTGGAACAAACACGTTTGTGTGCTCTGTTACACACAGAGCGGGGGGAGGAGGTTCCTCCATATTTTCATGGGAGGGAGCCAATCAGAGACACCTCATTTTTCGTGTCATGGGTATTTGTGAGCAACCAGAAGTTTTTTTTTTAAACAGAAACAATGCATAATGCATTCAATAATAACTGTGAACACAGCAATATTAATGAAATGACGATGGAAGTAAATCTTTAAGTATTGGTGAAATGAAGGAATTTGTTGCAGATAGTGCCTTATAGAGGCCAATTCATTCAGCCTCCTTCACGTCCATTATATGAACGCGGGTGTATGACTAATCTGAATACAGTAGCACCCAAAGGAGTCAGACTGATGCAGAAATGTTACTGGTGTGTAAAAACACAAATTAACTCCTGGAAATAAGGTCAAAGTTGAAAGAAACAAAAGTTATCCTTTAATCACCCTTGGCTACCCTGCTGTTTTCTCTGGCCACCCTGTGGCCACCCCTAAAAAAATTTCTGCAGGCGCCCCTGTGTGATGCTCCTCCACATGTCCCCTCGGAGCGCGCTGTGTCTCTTCCAGCAGCTGTTTAAACAATAAACAAAGATGATCAGTACTTATGCGCTGCCTACTGACACATCACATTTATTTGTTCATCTGAAAATAATTACATTGACAGATCTACATTAATAAGTCTTAACACTAGAACCGCCAGGGGGTCATTTTTACCCCCTTTACATTTTCAGCTTTCTGTAACTCTCTTACATTTAACCCTATCTGTCCCAAACTTCATGACTTTTCCTAAAACTACCATTTTTGGCATCTTATGAATTTTGGGATGTCTGTGATACAAAATAAAAAGACTGTGATCATTTATACCTAGAACCGCCGAGGGAGTCATTTTTACCCCATAGGAAACAATGTAAAACGCTGAGAGCAGCCGCAGTGTCACAGCGCCAGCGTTGCTAGGCGACCGGGTTCTGGCGCGAAAAGTGACAGCTCGAGCTCGAACGTCTTTTTTTCACTGTTTAGTCCACTAGCAAACAAACAAAAGGAGAGATTTCAGGAGTATAGTTAACATCTGACTTTGTTTTTAGCTAATCTCGGACGCCATAGCTCAAATCTATAACTTGAGACAGGTGATCGGTCTGATAGAAAGATGAAGAGGAGCAGACTAATGAATGCCGAAGAAGCTTTGGCTTTATTACAACAAATGAACGAGGAAGACTCGGATGGGGGAGAGATGATCAGCTCAGAATCTGATGGAGATGAGGTCAGTGACCCATCCTTTTCGCCGGATCAAAATTCCTCCACTGAGGATGATGAGCCATGCCAGAAAAGGCCCCGGCTTTCAGTGACACGGGAGGGACCACCCACGGTGACCCGATCGGAGCCGACTCCGACAGGTCAGCTGTGAAACATACACACATATAGTAGACTATGTAAACAACCAGATGAACTAAACATAAATGTGTGTATTCTCAGTGTCTCCATCCGAGGATCAACTCAGTGAGACGGCCAAAGACGGTACAGTGTGGAGAGTTGCGCAGCCGACACCGCACACAGGGAGAGCGCAGTCTCAGAATGTCCTCACGGAAAGAGCCGGTCCAACCGCATATGCCCGCGGCAACACTGCAGACCCTCTCAGCGCCTTTCTGTGTCTTGTGGATGATGTGATGCTGCAGCACATATGCGAGTGCACGGTGGCAGAGGCCTGCCGGTGTGGAGCGGAGGGATGGGAGTTGAACCAGGCTGAACTAAAAGCTTTCATTGCTCTCCTTTTGGCGAGGGGTGTACATAATGGCAGGAACACAGATGTAGAGGACCTGTGGTCCAAAGAATGGGGACTTCCTTTTTTCAGCACCACAATGTCCAGAAATCGGTACAGGGAAATCATGCGCTACATCAGATTCGACAACAAAGACACACGGCAAGCGCGCTTGTCCAATGATAAATTCGCCCTGGTCAGCGAGGTGTGGGACCGGCTCGTACAAAACAGCATCGCATCGTATAAACCTGGGGCAGAAATTACTGTTGATGAGCAGCTGTTTCCCACAAAGTCACGCTGCCCGTTTACACAGTACATGCCAAACAAACCAGATAAATTCGGGATAAAATTCTGGCTAGCTGCTGATTTGGAGACCAAATTTATGCTCAATGGGTACCCCTATTTGGGAAAAGATGCGAGCCGCCCTGCAGCACAGAGCCTCGGGGAGAGCGTGGTTTTGAGGCTGATGGAGCCTTTCTTGGGCAAAGGGAGGAATGTGACAACAGACAACTTTTTTACTTCTCTCCCTCTGGCACACAAACTCCTGGCCAAAAACACCAGCCTGGTAGGAACCATGAACAAAAACAAAAGATCACTTCCTCCCTCTGCCCATCAGAAAGCAGTGCTTTTTGAAAGTAAAATCATGGAGTGTGACAGGGCAACGCTCACCATTTACCAGGGCAAGCAGAAGAAAAATGTGTGCATTCTCAGCACAATGCACAGATCAGTGGAGATTTGTGATGATCCAAAGAAGAAGCCCAGCACTGTCCATTACTACAACAAAACCAAATTAGGAGTGGACATCCTCGACAAGATGCTGAGGCAATATTCCACCCGAGCTGCAACCAGAAGGTGGTCCGTTGCAGTTTTCTACAACATCTTGGACATCGCCACACTGAACGCATGGGTCCTATACCGGAGCTGCATTGATGCCAGAATGACCCGGCGTACGTTCATTCTGGAGCTCTGCAAGCAACTGCGCAGCGAGCACGTCCCAGACCCGTCACCACCACCACCACCACCAAGCGGGCTCAGCATGCCAGTGAGCCAGGGGAAAAGGGCAAACTGCGGAGTCAAACGCAGCTGCGCGAAAAATAAAACCGCAAAAATGTGCATGAAGTGCCGGCGCGCAGTCTGTGGTCAGTGTACAGCAAGAGTGTACAACGTTTGTGCTGAATGTGAGGAGTAGGTCTGCATCAGAGACCATAAAACGCACGCATTTCCATAATCATTTATTTGAATCAGTTTGTGAATCTTTCCATATATGTTTGAATATACTCAGTAATCTACTGTTCAAATAGATACTTACGATCTAGAGTAGGATAATTTATCTTTTAACAATCAATTTATTTTGTACTCGTTGCTGATTTATTTATTTATTTATAACCGATCCACAGTCTGCAATAAGAGCGCAGTTGTTCTGCATGATGTGTTTATAGTTATATTATAGTTAATATATCTGTTGATTATTTTTTAATTTAGTCTTGTTCGTTCGGAAATATTTTCTCACTCATAATATGTTAGATTATTAAATTCTATCCGCATATATTATTGCCTCATGTTCTCCCATGCGCTACAATAAATCAATAATCTGACATCCAGCGCTCTGTTTCATTACTGTGGCATAATGTTTTTGTTTGTGTGTTTTCTGTATATTTGTTGCTACCAAACAGTTGAGTAAAAATATATAAATAGGCCACACTGAAAAAATAAGAACTGTGTTTGATATAGCTGATTCTAAAAATGTTGTAAACTGAGCTTAACATTTTCTACTGAAAACGCAAGCCTGAAGTAATCCCATAGGTTAATAAATTATTAATTCAATCATTTATTGAATCCTTGCATACTTCTGAATGATTACCAAAAAAGTTTGAAAGGCAAAAAATACTCTTATAAACGACATTTCTATCTTTTTTAATGCTGCGTCGTCAGGGGGTCAAAATGACCCCCTCTGGCGGTTCTAGGGGGTATTGGAATGTTGGCGGTTCCAGTGTTAACGTCTTTCTTCTCGACCGACTTCAAACCGAACTTTCATTACAGCCGCGTAGGAAGATTCAGGCAAGATTCAGTTAGAAACTGAAAAAGATAAGGATTATTTGCTATTTCTATGGTCAAAAGGTTTTAAGAAAAACGTTTTAAAACGTAAAAGAAAACTCTGTTGTGTTCTGAGCATTTCACTTAACCTGTTGGATATTGTGTAGTACAGTGGCTTAAACAAATGCCTGGTATGCAGGAGATTGCTGGTTTGATCCCTAGCCTCTCCTGTTTTGCTGCATGACTTTTTTCATTGACCCTCTAATCCATTGGCGGAGTGGGGGGGCGGCTTAGGGGGCTTGAGCCTGGAATGATTCTTCAAAAGCCCCGGATCTTTTTGAGGTTTCTTTTTTCTGTTTTTTATTATTTTAGATTTGATCATTTCTCATCAACTACAATGTATGCAAAACGTAATAAAAAGGGGACGCTGCATGTCGTTACGAGGCTCCCCCCTCTCTAAACTTGGTCTGGTCCAAACCTGTGGCGTTTGTGTGCCGCGCGCCTCCCAAGCGCACGCAGGTGCGGTACGCAGCCTGCAGCAGCTCCCACGTGCTCACTGATTCAGCATCAGAGGACGTTAATCTCACGTTCATCTGGTAGGTGGTGGTCACACGTTATATGTGAACAAACCTGTCATGGATGACGATGGTGTGTCCGTTACTTTTCTCTTGTAACTTTTATAAGATGTCATTATAAAAGTTGTTCGGCAGTGAGCACAGATGCGATTGTTTCAACAAGATAAGTGAAAGTAATTATTGAAACAGTAATATGCTGCGTTTATCATTGGTTTATGAAACAAGTACAGTAATGGGCTAAGCCCAAAAACATTCTTTAAATTTATATTTAAACATATACATGTAGGCTATATATACTATTATTTAGTGATGTACCAACCATGGACATCAGGTCCTTTTTTTTTTTTTTTTTTTTTTAACTTGTCCTGTCCAGCATCGAAGCAAGCAGAATGGAAATCTGATTGCTTTATTCTGTTGAACAGTTTTGCTTTACCAAGCGGAGCTTTATGAACATAAGGCTCCACTTGATATCATGTTTATTCATTTTATTTCTTTATTTAAACATTTGTCTATTACACCATTCCATTTCATACTGCTGGGCCTGACAAGGAAGAAATGAAAGTTAACAGAGGTAATGATAGAAAGTGAAACAGAGAGAGAGGAGTAAGGAAGAGGAAGAGAGAGAGGAGAGAAAACATGAATCCACTTACACAGTTCACTGGTACATCTGTACAGCGATCCCTGAACAACCAAGGTCTCTGTTGGAAAACAAAACAAGCAATCCCCTACAGGAGGACCTGCAGGTGGCTTAAATATCCTCAGATCATACAAACACACGCAGAACTACGCAGAGAAGAGGTACAACCTAGTCAGCGCAATGGGAAGTAGAGAAGAGGTACAACCTAGTCATCGCAATGGGAAGCAGTGTCACAGTGTCAACATGCATAATAAAGGTGCTCCGTGGTGATACAGTCATGCAGATGCAGCCTCGTCTCTGCAAGGAGGAGGAAGCCCGCAAGGCTCACGACCCAGGCCCCCAGCAGCCACCCAGAGGCCCAGATCCCAGCTACCCCCCCCCCCAAAGAGCGGACATGCATCCCCCGAGGGCGGCAAAAGGCGGCCCCAGCCGGAGCCCCCTGCAGTCTGGGGGCCCAGGCCCAAGCGGACCAAGACCAGCAGCCACCCCCCCCCCCGGACCCGGGCGGCCCAACTGAAACCCAGGAGGACCGGACCCCCCAGACGACGCCCCCCCAGGGCAGGCCAGCCCCCACCCCAACGTCCCTGCCCCTCACCCCTGACACCAGGGCGCCACTACCTCTACCACCCCCTACCCCGCCACCACGCTCACACACACACTCCCCACACACCTACCCCAACACTAGGGCTGAAAGATATACCGTCACCGCATCCACATCGAGACACGGGCACCCAAGACATCAACACCGCAAGAGCAACCACATACAAGATACAGATCCCCCCCGCGCCCGCCCCGCATACAAAGCCCCGGAAGCCACAAACAAAACCGCACCCCCCACCAAAGCGCCCGGCCCCCAACCAACCCGCAGCCACAGCGCACCACACCGACACCGAGATGCCCGGCACAAACACCGAGATGCGAACCTCCGCCCACACCGCCCAGCCCTACCCAACACCTCCATGTACCCCCCCCCACACACACATACACCCACCCACTCCGCTCTCCAACCTTACATACCCACACTCACTCCTCCCTCCACCCCCAACACTCTCCTCCCTCTACCGTCCACACCTACCCCCACCTCCTCATACCCTCTAACACACACATGCACTCCCCCCACATAACTGCACCAACCCCTCCCTACCCCCCCACACATACGCCCCCACCTCCCTATACCCCCAATGCCCCATACAGTCCCCCCCTTACATGTCCAGCCCCGCCCATCCCTCTGACCTATCACAGTCCCGCCCTTCCTTCCTTCAGCCCCTCATGACCATCCCTACTAGACACTCACGAGCATGCCCCTCCTTCCTCCATCCTCCCTTTCCTCCAACCACTTACCCACATCTCCTCCCTCTTCCAGCCCAAGTTCCTCCCTCCCACATTTCCTCTTTCACACTCTCATTCATTATTCTCACATACCCACCTCTCTCTTGCCCATGCCCTCGTGCCTCCTGAGTGGTAGCTCGGGCCGGGGAAGGAGCCGTGAGCTCCAAGCCCCCAACACGTTCCCCCCCACCACCACCCCCCCCCCCCCCCCCCCCCCCCCATCCCCCACCCCCGGACGCAGCAGGCCAGGCATCCCCCAGGCCAGCAGGCCTTTTTTTAAAAAGGACATCAGGTCCTTTTTAAAAAAAGAGAAAAGCTCAGTTGAGAGCAAACAACTGAAGACAATTTTACAATGATATATGGCATATACAGTAACTTTGGGTAATAATACAGTAATTTGCTCTGGTTGATGTATGAATGAAGGACAAAAAGAGAGAGATGGTAGAAAGAAAGAAAAATGCCAGCATGAGCTTTTTAGATCACACTTACTCTAGTTTGTGTACTTTTTTTTATAAAAAGTTTAGGTTAAATGATGATGTCATGTTTAAATGTTGTACAAATAGAAACAGCTAAAGCACCTTAGCTGGTGATATTGTGGTTTCAGCCTATATGCAGATATGATCTTTTACCTGTTTTAACTCCAGAACAAAGGTACAAATAACCTGATAATTGTGTGGAATATACGTATTAGTGTGGCAATTTTTACAATAATATTTTTTGTGGCTCTGGTTGATCTTTGTGTTTGTACAAAGAGGAGAAGATAAAAGCAAGAATGAGAACAACAGAGGTGGAACAAGAACCAGGTTAAAAGAAGAAGAAGACGATTTAAAGACATATTTACTTTGGGTGAAGTAGCATTTTTAAAAACAGTTTTCCTCTATATTTAGGCTATATATCCCTGACTGAGTCCTGGTTTAGTCCTGGTTTAGTCCTGGGTTAAACCTGGTTTTGGAAATCCTGTCCTGATGAGTCCTGGTTAGAACTGGTACTGTGAATTCTGCTCAGTGACTCCTTGTTTTGTCCCATGTTAGTTGTAACAATGAATCTTTTTGTGGGCGAAGCCCCTGATGATGACAATGTCTAGCTCTGCCCCTGCTCTAATCTATCACTGTCATATAAATGCAATTAGAGCCAAAATAAATAAATAAATAAAATACAACTGATCAGATCACTTTATCCAGCGTCCATATAAATGTGACAGCTAGAATTTCTGATCAGAATGATTTCTATAAATATTTATCCATGTAGATGCAACTTGTCAGCATTTTTGTCTCATTTTCAATTTAAAATGTATTTCTATAGAACATTTCCAACAACTTCAGCTGACCAAAGTGCTTTACAATGGTAGCAACATCATTGATAAAATAAGTAAAAACAGACACCACAGATCACAGGTAAAATCACCAATAAAATTACAGGATTAGATTAAAAAGAAAATAAATGAGTAAGAAAATGACTAAAACCACCAAAAAAAATGCTAGTAAAATTATTTTAAAAAAAGAATATTTTTTTTATCTGGGTGAAATACAGTACCTTTCCCTTTTTATTTATTGAAAATTGATAAGGTTTAACTATTTTTGAACATTTGCCTTTTTGTCTGTGTTGGGAGCAACTTTCTGTGCACCAGCACCAGATTTTCTCAAGATCTCTTCACCTTGGGTAAACTCCACCTGTTACCCTGATTTACATTTGAATAGCTCACAGCATTTTCATTTACATTTTCCCGCCTCCCCTAGAGTCAAGGGAAGGAGGGACAACTTCCAAAAAGTTGTGCATCAATTTCTGACAACTTCTGACAACTTTTCATGCAGTGAAGGTAAACATAAAGGGTCAAACCTGACAACAAATATGGAGGAAATTTTTCAAAATAAAACAGGAAATAAAGCTGACAAAGTAGCAGATGGGAAACAATTTTATAACAAAGCTGATCACCTACTACAACAGAATATAACAGTTTCTGTGGGTGCACTTGAATAAAATCACAAGAACTGATGGCATTGAGAAAAAGAAAAAAAAAAAAAAGGAGGGGGGAATTAGAATTTGCAATAATTGCATCAAGTGCTACAATGGCTTAAAGGTGTCTGTCTGCAGCAAGAAAAAACTTTTAAAGTGGATTCACCGAAAATGTGCATCGCATTTGTTCCCATGACCTGATGTAAGCAAATAAAGCCCTAATGTAGATGGCTGCATATGTGCCTGTAAGAACAGCTATAGGGAAAACAAAAATTAGCAAGGTACAAGGCCTGTAGATTATTTCTTTTACTTATTTATTCTTAATTATCATTGTTTGTTTAACAGCAAAACATGGCAATACTTGACATGTAACAAGGGATAAATATTAAAATAACGATAGAATAAACAGAGGATAAAGTTGTGTGTGACTTAATAAGTTACATGGTATGATGAGTGTGTTGTAAGTGGAGTCCTTTGCTCATCCAGAGGAATAATACATTTGATATCATCATAATAAGAATGTAGTAAAGATAATAACAGAAAGAAGAAAAAGAAGGGGATGAAGATGGAAATAGTTCCAGGCTCTCCCCTAGAGATAGGGTGAGAAGATCGGTCATCCAGGAGAGGCTCAAAGTAGAGCCGCTGCTCCTGCATTAAGCGGAGCCAGATGAGGTGGCTCAGACACCTGGTTAGGATGCCTCCCTGCCTCCAGGCACCAATGACCATGAGGAAGACCCAGGACATTCTGGAGGGGCTACATCTCTCAGCTGGCCTGGGAACACCTCTGGATCTCCCTGGATGAGCTGGTGGAGATGAAAGTCTGGGCTTCCCTGCTTAGGCAGCTGCCCCTTTGACTCAACTTTGGATAAGCGGAAAGAAAATGGACAAATGGATGAAGATAGATGTCCATTCTAAGCAGCCTGTTACCAGGGTTCTGTAGGGTGGGTCCCATGGGGACCGACAGGGTGAGGTTGAGCCCAAGAACATTTTAGAACATAATTGCTAAAGCAAGGGATCAGACTGCCGATCAGCTGAGCGCCACTCCTCTTCAAACCTACCCTTGTGATTGGATTAAAGGCATTAGTAGTTTGCCCTCAGACCTCTACAGCAGAGAGCTAACTCAATGCACATTGGTCCCACCAAGACAGCTGCCAGACCCAGGAGAAGGGAGCCTGTTTATCAAAGACCTCCCAGTCACAGAGCTGGCATCCCTCACCGCATTCTGCTCCACCCAAATAACCTCAACCACAACTGAATTTGCAGAACATTTGTCTCTTTGTATTATAAACTAAAAGTTTTCAGTGTTTTTAAAGTTTGACAAGCAGTTGTTGAATATCTTTTTAAAATCAGAAGAAACAACGTGATGTCTATTCATCTTGTTACATAGCAGTTTGTAAATGGTGGCCTTTACCAGCTAGCACACAGAGACATACCATTTTTGCTTTATGCATTAGCTGCTCTGCTTTGGCTGAGGAATGACTGTGCAGTCAGTGGCATTCAAAGTCGCTAACAGGCTTGATAACAGTAATTATCTTTTCATCATTCAAAATGTGGCAAATATGTTTAAGATTTTTTCATGCTCAGACATTTGCAGTTTCAATTTTTGCTCTTAGATGATTTCACAACTTATTGTTTAAGTAATTGCACCAAGCTTTTGCAGTGACAGCTTTCATCAATTTATGCCCTGTGGTATTTTGGGGGTGGGGTTTTATAAGAAATGCTTAACTTTGCGTGCAAAGATCTAAAAAGATAACTTAAAATATGACTCAGATTTAGATCTGCCTGCTTCTCCAGGGATAAGCAAGTGCTGCAGGTTTTGATGTGCATGATTCCATTTTAATACTGTCTGGTTTTAATACCTACTTGACCTTCATCGTTGAAGACAGAGCAGAGATTTGGATTTAGAGATTCTTTTTGCCTCTATCTGTGTTGAGGGCAAAAAACCTCAATCTTTCTTCTTAACCCTGCAAGGGGATACCTTCAACACAGACTGCTTCGGTGCATTGATTCGTTTAATCTCCCTTGCATCCTAATGCATCTCCTTCTCATTATCTATCAAAGCCTTTTCATGAATTTGCTGAGTTGTTTGTTTATCTTCTCATTAATTTCACTTTTTGCTTTCTCTGTTTAAGTTTTTTGCCTCCCCCCAAAAAACAACAACAAAAAAGAAACATATGACTTTTGGAACACCTCTGAGGGTATAGACGAACTGTAAATCCCCTTGGGGAAATCCTTGGTGCCAACTATTAGCAAAAAACTTGTCCTCCACCTCAATGAGGAGAAAAAAAAAGCTCTGACAGCAGAAAAACAGCACTTTTCTTTTCATCCTCACAACTAGAACTTTGTTCAAACCCCTGTGTGTTTCAAATTCGTTTTCTTCTACTAAAAAAAGGACTGATTAAAGCACAAAAAAAGAAGAAAAAAACAAACATTTGTTACAGGTGCAACTATTCAGGAAGAAACACCTTGTTTGAAAAGCAGAATATCTTTACGCTAATGATCACAAATTAGCTAAAAAATGAGTGCAAAGACCTAAATATTTGCATTAAGTTCAGTAGAATGCTTGGTGCTTGGATTTATGTTGGCTGATTGAAAACTGTGTCTGGGTTGTTTGAAGTAATGCAGAAAATAACATCACACGATGACACAATTGCAACTCTAAGACACCAAAATTTCTTTCTTTGCTGAAATAGACACTTTCCAAGGAAAAATGAGGAAGCTCATTACCCATGTCAGTTTTGTTCACTGATGAGAGGCACACGGCTCCAACTCAACAACTGCCGGAGGCAAAAGGGGAATGGAGAAAAGAATATAGAAACCCTGAAACGAGTCTCTACCTTCAAGTCTGAATACAGACATTAAGATTGTAGCTCTGTTCTGCATAATGGAACTCTCATCATCTCTCCCGAGAAAAGGACCATACTAATCCTTGATCTTTTACCAAGATTATGCTGTAATTGACCCCAGCGAACTACCTGGCTGAAATGGAAAATCAAACAATGAGGATGTATCCCACTCAAACTCTTAATATTTTTATAGACTTCAGAAGCACTGTGAGTGTTTTGGATGCTGGTGCAGCTTCTCATTTCACTCACAGCACTGGAATGGTCTTTCCAACTGAAGAAAGAAACAGTTCCTTGAGTGTTAATTCGGCAGAGTGATTAATCTATGATTATTAACACTGGATATTCAGTAAAGGCTTATCAGCTTCTCCCATCTACCCGTGTAGTGTTTTACACCTGTGTACTTGACAAACTAATATAAATTGATGATGTGAGATATTAATATATGGAACCATAAAAAAAGGATTAAGCTTTTCCTGACTGTTCCTGGTAGAGGGTTTTCTGATAACAAATGAAAAGCTACCACTATGAGTGGATGGCAGAGAGCCATATTTGTTCAGCAACTCTGGGTCCTAAACTAAGACATCCAAGGCATTTGCCTCTCCAAGCTGCATCAAATGTAGAAGTTATTGCCAAAGTTGTATGAGTTGTCGTCCTCTCAGTTGCCAGCACAAGTTGCTCAGCTACCGGTGCAGGCAAATCATTGGCCATATTGGCTGGGTTTAACATGGCTACAGACTCCTCCTACATTTAGGTCATGGGTTAGACTGCAGCCTGAAAATAGGACTTGGATCCACTTGTTTTGTGTGCTGTTGGCATGTTTTTAATTATTTATTTCCAAGTGTTGTGAGTTCTGATTTTTGACTGACCAACCTTTGGGAGCCTAATTAGCAGATTGGTGGCAATTAACATAATCATGCCCCTCCACTGCTTGGCTGGTGGTGCACACAGTGCCTGCTTTAAAGGCAGCTCTACACCAGTTCTGTGTACGGTGCATTGTGGCTGCAGTGTGGCATCTGGAGCTAATTCCAAGTATCAGAGTTCTTTTTTCATGACTAGATTTTCTAAAAGGAGTTGTAGTCAACCTTGATATTTTTCGTCTGTCACTTCAGTCTTCCTCAAAAGTGTCATGTCTATTGTGACATGTCTTTTTCAGCTGATGGAATCCTGAGGGATTCCTGGATGGCACGGCCTACCGAGCAATCTGACAGATGCCCCCCCAACTACAACTCTGCTTCTCATCATGCTTCTGCTTCAAAAGAACTTTGATACTCAGCAGAATGAGGTTATTTTGACTTCTCCATAATTCTATCAGGAGCTAATCATGGCCGTTATAGTCAATGGTTTAACTCATTCTGGACAGATGTTACATGCGTCCCAGATCATCCCAGATGCGTCTCACCATGGCTCTCCGCTAAATATAGTCCTCAGGTCTATTTTTGACAGAGCATGCCACTCAGCTCTGCAGCTCAGATAGGACCAGACAGGAGACCAGACACGGAAGCAGTGTAAAGCATCTGGTAAATTTCTAAATAAAAGCTCTGTGGAGATTTATTATTGCCTGAACTATGTAAACATTATGTCATTACCAGTGACACCAGGTTAGTGACCCAGTGTGACAATCGGTCAGGGGGTGAACCAGTGTGACAATCGGTCAGGGGGTCTTGTATATTTTTGTTAAGCATGGACCACTGGATGCTCATGCAGCCCTCCTTATTATGGTTGTTATCACGTGATCCTGCAATTCTCCTGTAATTTTGTTATCTCACCTACACAGACTGCAGACACGTCATGTCTGTCATGTTACCAGTGGAAGCTACTACACCGTGGAGGTTGGAACAAAGCCGTGCCACAGCCAGAACGCACCATACATGGACCCAATGGAAATCCAGCATAAGGCAGGCGCACCAACAGAGACAAGACAGGAGGATGGTGAGTAAGAGACGTGGGTGCCATGGCACCAAGACTGACAGACTAAGATAGGCAAACTCCAGTGCAGAGTTTGGGAGCCATTCCAAGGAGAGGAGGATGGTGGGCTGGATAGAGGCTGGGACAGGAATATAGGGATGGTGAAACCAAAGCCTCATGAAACGCTTTGACACAACTGCCATGAGACTGACACCATCAGTGCCGGCCCTGACCAATGTGGTGCCCTGGGCAAGATTTCAGCTGGCACCCCTTTTTTTTGCCGTCAATTGTCAAGCATGTAGCCAGAACAGTATTTTTATACAATACCTTATTTAACAATACTTTTTTGTGACATTTGTTTCCTCAGTTTTATTTGATGTGTTATATTCTACTTGAAAGAAAGAAAATGATACATACATGTAGCTTCTAGTGTATAAAGCCTGATTGTGAAATTGACGGCAATAAAAGGGGGTGCCAGCTAAAACCTTTCTTAGGGCACCAAATTGGACACAACAGGCACTGACTCTCGGTCAAAAGTATGGACACACTTTCATGAGAAAATGTGAAAACTTTTACTGAGTACTACTCCTTGCTGAGTAATCAGTTGTCCTCTTTGTCTCATTACTGTGCCACAGAAATATGTAGCCTACCTCTCTAGAAGTACTTCCCAATCTTGTGCAAATTACAAATATTGCACATGAATCATGAATCCATTACATTTGAGAGGGACCCAACTACAGTCACAGTACGTCGCCATATTTCCAATCCACGCCGGAAGTCCCAATCGGAAGTTTCTTTTTCATGTAACTTACTAAAATCTAAACCTACCCCTGACCCTTCTCCTAACCCTAACCACCCGACTACACTAAACGTATCTGTTGGCAAGCTGCAGATAGTTACTCTTGGCGGTATTTAACTAATTTCCGCATGAGACTTCCTGTATGGATTGGATATATGGCGGCGTCCTTGTCGGTCATTGTAACTGCAGTTGGGTACTCTTGCTACATTTAGGGCTAAATGAAAAAAAAAAAAAAAAAAAGACTGCATCTCATTACTACAACAGGTGAGGCCATACATGTTACACATCTAATGTCTGCAAAGGGCTTGTGATCACCTGACTTATTATGCTGTTGACAGATCTTGATGTTACTTACTCTGGATTATGAGTGGCGTCATGACTGGTTTGTTATTTTCCTTGGAGAAAAAAAGGAGCCAGTACAGGGAGTGCAGAATTATTAGGCAAATGAGTATTTTGACCACATCATCCTCTTTATGCATGTTGTCTTACTCCAAGCTGTATAGGCCGAAAGCCTACTACTAATTAAGCATATCAGGCGATGTGCATCCCTATAATGAGAAGGGGTATGGGCTAATGACATCAACACCCTATATCAGGTTTATAAGGCAAACATAATTATTAGGCAACAAGGAGGCCATGTCATTAGTTTTTCTTCTTTTCTTGCCTTTCTTGCCAGCCACGCTGTGGAGTACTTGGATGCGTGTGATGGATCATTGTCCTGCATGAAAATCATGTTTTTCTTGAAGGATGCAGACTTCTTCCTGTACCACTGCTTGAAGGTGTCTTCCAGAAACTGGCAGTAGGACTGGGAGTTGAGCTTGACTCCATCCTCAACCCAAAAGCCCCCACAAGCTCATCTTTGATGATACCAGCCCATACCAGTACCCCACCTCCACCTTGCTGGCATCTGAGTCGGACTGGAGCTCTCTGCCCTTTACCGATCCAGCCACGAGCCCATCCACATGGTCCATCACTCTCATTTCATCAGTCCATAAAACCTTAGAAAAATCAGTCTTGAGATATTTCTTGGCCCAGTCTTGATGTTTCAGCTTGTATGTCTTGTTCAGTGGTGGCCTTTTTTCAGCCTTTCTTACCTTGGCCATGTCTCTGAGTATTGCACACCTGTGCTTTTGGGCACTCCAGTGATGTTGCAGCTCTGAAATATGGCAAAACTGCTGGCAAGTGGCATCTTGGCAGCTGCACACTTGACTTTTCTCAGTTCATGGGCAGTTATTTTGCGCCTTGGTTTTTCCACACGTTTCTTGTGACCCTGTTGACTATTTTGAATGAAACGCTTGATTGTTCAATGATCACGCTTCAGAAGCCTGGCAATTTTAAGAGTGCTGCATTTCTCTGCAAGATATCTCACTATTTTTTACTTTTGGGAGCCTTTCAAGTCCCTCTTCTGACCCATTTTGCCAAAGGAAAGGAAGTTGCCTTATAATTATGTTTGCCTAATACAGCTGATATAGGGTGTTGATGTCATTAGACCACACCCCCTCCTCATTACAGAGATGCACATCACCTGATATGCTTAATTGGTAGTAGGCTTTCAGCCTATACAGCTTGGAGTAAGACAACATGCATAAAGAGGATGATGTGGTCAAAATACTCATTTGCCTAATAATTCTGCACTCCGTGTAGTTTAATAAACCTCCATGTTTCAGGGCTTGGGTGAACTTCATTTTCAGATCTTGCCCAACAGACTTCAGACAAACCATTTTACACTGCATCCAAAGTTATTTTTAACACCCCTTTATCTTAAAGGTGCCATGACATCAGATTTCACTTTTCTGGGGTTTTGGGGGTATAATATGATCTGTTGTGCACTGATGAGGCCATGTGAATGTCCAGAGTGAGAATCAAAGTTCCTGTTTATGGTCTGTCAGCTTTGTCTCTCTGCTCAGAAACAGTTGAATCAGACAGCAGGCTATCATTCTACGTAGTTCTATCATTCTACATAATTTAATTGCTTTAATAAGAGCACACTATCAAGTAAACAGCGCGCCCCCCCCCCTCCTAACGGTCTATGCACCGTCCGCTCCCCCCCCCCCCCCCTCACCTCCCTGTCTGATTCAGCTGCGTGTATGGAGCTAGTAGTAACTGCTGTGCAGTCAGGTCTGGGTTTTCAAACAAATGGATTTAAAAGAAAACTTCTGCAGCAACACTGAGGGAGGGAGCCACAACCTTGTCATTACCTATAAGTTTATTTATTTTCTAAATGCTGTCTTGTCTGATAAACGTAGCTCACTGTCTGAAGTGCCCATGTTGCGAGCAGTTAGCCTTTAGCAAAGTCCGACCGCAGCTTGACTGAGATTCTCCAAATCAGGTCATAGCCAAATAAGGTGTAGCCAATCAAAATGAAGTCAACGTGGTCTCCGGGTAAAGCTCCATATCATCACCGGACCCAACTGTATTACTGAGGAAGTGAGGTCTGGCGTTTCAAAACAATACTCCGCTGTAAAAAATGCCGTTTTTTTTCTTTGGAGTATTTACATATGCAGTAATGCCAACAACATAAACTAGTTTTTAACTGCTATGTCATCACCCCTTTAAAAGAACAAACTTATACCTGTCTGTTTCCCCATAGTGATAAAGCATCAGGCCAATGATTTGGCCAGGCTGTGCTCATATAAGAGATTACTTCATTTAACCCTTGTGTGGTGTTCATATTGTTGTTACTCAGCCAGTGTTTGTGGGTCTGGTGGACCCGTTGCATTTTGTGGTTTTTATTGCCTCACAATCCAACACTTTTATGTCAAAATACTCAACAGATGTTTACTTCATTCCAATTACAAGCAGTATAAACACCATAAGTGGTTAAAGTTGCCCTTTACCTTTGTTAGACCACACTTAGCACTTATTACTTAAAACATAAAAAAAATGATTAAAATCATTTACATAAATTTACAAGTGAAACAAGGTTTTTCAAGACTACTGACTTTTATTTCTTTGAAGTAACTTGGAAAAGTAGAACATTCTATTTCAAAATTTTTTGATATCTATATTTCTTCACTTGCTCCATGTCGACTGTCTTGCTCTGGTCCTGGATTTGCCTGCTGATGGCTTGGTGCTGGAGTTATGTGCTGCCAGCCTGGTCCTGGTGTTGGCTCCTGAAGACCTGGTCCTGGGGTTAGATGCTGCTGGCCTGGTCCTGGGGTTGGCTCCTAAAGGCCTGGTCCTGGGGTTAGGTGCTGCTGGCCTGGTCCTGTGGTTGGCTGCTGACGGTCTGGTCCTGGGATTGGCTGCTGATGGTCTGGTCCTGGGGTTGGCTGCTGATGGTCTGGTCCTGGGGTTGGTTGCTGACAACTTGCTCCTGGTGTTGGTTGCTGATGACTTGCGTCTGGGGTTGGTTGCTGACAGCCTGGTGCTGGGGTTAGGTGCTGAGGGCCTGTTCCTGTGGTTAGCTGCCGATGGTCTGGTCCTTGGGTTTGTTGCTCACAGCCTGGTCATGGGGTTGGCTGTTACGGCTTGGTCCCGGGGTTAGGTGCTGACGGCCTGGTCCTAGGGTTGGTTGCTGACGGCTTGGTCCTGGGGTTAGGTGCTGATGGCCTGGTCATGGGGTTGACTGCTACGGCTTGGTCCTAGGGTTAGGTGCTGACGCCGTGGTCCTGGGATTGGCTGGTGAAGGCTTGGTCCTTGGGTTAGGTGGTAACACCCTGGTCCTGGGGTTAGCTGCTGAAGGCTTAGGAGGGGTTGGGTGGTGATGGCTTGGTCCTGTGGTTGGCTGCTGACGGCCTGGTCCTGGGGTTGGTTGCTGACGGCCTGGTCCTGTGGTTGGCTGCTGACGGTCTGGTCCTAGGGTGGGTTGCTGACGGCCTGGTCCTGGGGTTAGTTGCTGATGGCCTGGTACTGGCTGCGAATGTCTTGTTCCCGGGGTTAGGTGCTGATGGCCTGGTCCTGGGGTGGGTTGCTGACGGCCTGGTCCTGGGGTTAGGTGCTGATGAGCTGGTCCTGTGGTTGGCTGCTGATCGCCTGGTCCTGGGGTTCATCTTCGCTTTGAAACTGGCTGATGCTCAATCTCATCATATTCATCAGTCACTGTCAGACTGACAGAATTTTCAGAAATGTGATCCTCTTCTACTGAATCCTCTTCTTCTAAATAATCATCGAAAACCTCTCTCTCCTCCAAAATCAATTCCAGAGCCTTTTGCGCAGAATACCTTTTTGGCCATCTTGATTGGTTGTGATGAGTAACCACACTGGCAAAGGTAAATTCATATTGTCCTGCTTCCAATTTGTGCAAAAAAAAAAAGTTTCCGGCAAGAAAGAGGGTCAAATGTGCGGGAAAACAAGAGAAGACAGTGTTGAATTTAAAATTTTTGCAACAATGTTGCAACCTTGTGCGGGACCTGCAGGTGCAGACACACATGCACTGGAAAAGCAGGCCCAGACAGAAGGACAGAGTGGAGGTACACAGAGCATCAATTTATTTTCCACACTTTTATTAGCCCGGGTCCAGTGGACCCGAACATCTTATATGTAATAGAAATGTGTAGGGGGGTGTACGGTGTGTGGTCATTAAAAATATATTCTAAAATATGTTCTTCATATAAAATGAGCCAAGGCCAGTGAGTTTTAGTTTGAAAAATTAATTAATTGTATAATTTTTCTTTTAATAAAAAATGAAAATGGGTCCCACAGACCCGAACACCACATAAGGGTTAAAGAGTCTGCCTGGTAAAACAAAGATTGAATAAGGTCTCATCCATACGAAGCCAGCATTTCGGGGATCTAAATGATCTTTTTTCATCAAGCCTTTAAAGTGGGAAGATTTTGAAACGCCATTTGTGTGGTTCCATCTTTAAGAACTGACCTTATTTTTTTTTCTTACACGCGTCATAGCTTTGCCTCTAAAGACGCACGGGCTACACTCAGCGTCACAACAACAGTGGCGTCGTACAGTGTTGAATGGTTGCTGCTCGTACCTGTTTTCCCACTCGTACTTGCCGCCATCTTTTCTGTTTGGTTGTTCTTCTTCTTTTTGGGGTTTCCGGCGGATCACAACCGTAGATCGGAGCATTCAGTTTTGTTGTTTTACGTTGTATACATATTTCTGTGCATGCCCAATATTTTGTCGCCTGTTTTTGCTTTAGCACCACAACGCCATTTACAGGCCTGGCATATATATTTTGCAGCCTTTCCATGCAGTCATGTGGTCGATCACATTTATTTTACGTCTCCGTCTTTAAGACCAATGTTCTGGAAAATATGAGCGTTTCGTGTTTATTTTGACTTTGTGTGGACATGGTCTAAAATGAATAAATGAAGGATTCTCTTGAAAACAGCCATGTTAATGTGTAAATGCAGTTTCACTGAAGTTTCAAACTAAACATGAAAACACATCTTTGATTGCAATGAGCACAAGAGGTTTCATGAAGTTTTAGGTTAAATATGGAAAATGCAGCTGTGCCAATCAACAAACAAATTAAACCAATTTACTTTCCCACTTACTTTTAGTAAGTGGGATAAAAAAAAAAGTGGAAGAAAAAAAAAGAAAGAAAACCCTAGAATTTTCTCATGTGAAGAACAGCAAGGATCCTTTGAAGGCAAAAATTGATATGACCAGTAGGGATGGGGGTGGGTTTAGCTGTGGTCATAATATCAGCCAACCTGTTTCTAGGCAACATGAATAAAGCAATTCCCTGAATGAGTGATGGTAATTCGTTGATGGAAGGTGGAAGCGTGCAAGGTGAAAACTGTAATTAATGAACTGATTTAACTGTGAGAAGACCTGATGGGTTGAAATGGTGGGGATATTTCTCTGCTGTAGTGCTCATTTGGAATGTTATAAGTTCTTCTGTGCACAAATATTTGAAGTGTTTTTGTGAAGAGTTGGCTGCAGCAAAAGCTGCCAGCTTGTATGTCTCTTGGCTTTCTTCATTCCGACTGTTTCCTAACATTTCCTGTACTTCATCACACATTGTAACCCAGATTATAGCTTCGACACATCACTTTGCTATGACTAAACAAACACAAAGCAGGAGGGGCTTTATCCCCAAGATGAATTGAAGCCAGGGGAAAAGACCTGAATGACTTCATTTGTTCCGAGCCAAGGAAGCAATTTTGACAGAAAGTCACCGCAGAGCCATTCCAAGTAAACGCAGTGTGAAGGCCATCTTTTTTTTTTTTTTTTCGTTGTTTGTTTTTGAATGCTGAGTGCTCAAGTGAAAGAAAAATAAGAATTTAAGCTGAGCAGCTCCTACTATTACATACACGGTTATTGTGGCAACAGCAGAAAAGAGGCTTACCCTGCAGAAGCTATGTACTTTGTGAATGTAACCACAAACAGTGCGTGTTCTGTGCATTTATTGGAAGCTTACTTGTTTGACTAAATTTACGAAGTCAAGTTTTTGGAGATGGTGATGGTTACAAGAAAAATAATGGCCAGCTGAATATCAAGTCTGTTTAAAGGGACATAAGTCCTTTATTTGAGCGTGTAAATGAATGAAAAGTTAAATGAAAAATACCTTGTTAATCCCAGAAGAGAAATTCAATGAGGTAGCAGGCTCTTTTTCTTTTTTTGTTCAACAATCAAACAATACATATATAAAAACAACAGTATAATAATAATGATTATATATATATATATATATATATATATATATATATATATATATATATATATTGTCAACATTGTCAACATTCTCATTGTACAGTGGTTTCTTTAGGGATGGCCAATATAATTTTTTTTTCCTGTTGAAAAGATACCAGAAGTTTATGTTTTTTTGTTTTGTTTTGGGTTTTTTTAATAGATACTGATACTTTTTGTTCCTTAAAAGAAAATCACATGATTGTATAGTGTGCATTATGTCTTGAATGCAAGGGCAATATTAAATATGAGTAAAACTTGAGAATATACTGGAAAGAAATGCTTATAAAACAATATACATTATATTTATGAGCAAATGAAGTAAAAATAAAATTAAAAGCTTCAATTCTTAAATAACTTAGATAAAGGTTATGATTATTTAAATTTGTTCAGTGGGAAATGTTCAATTATCAAATGCAATAGTAATATTATAAATTTACCAAGACATAATGTGCACTAACCTGCATTAAACCACTTAAAATAGCAAAACATCACCATCATCACTAACAGTAGCATCACCATGACATAATTTCATAGCCTAATACTCTCAGACGTGTAAACAAATTGGATGTTTTGTGTCTGTTCAGTGGTATCTCGATACTCAAAAAAAGTATTGAATCTGATATTTTGACTGGCTGGTATCGAGGTATTGACTACAGGGTATTGATATGCCCATCCCTACTTTTCTTGTCATGGAGTTCTAAAAACAACCAAGATGTCTTTGTTGTCACATATGAGACAAATGCAATGTGGGAATTCAGCCCATTTCTCTTGATCTGGCGGTAGATCAAAGCAAATCTACTGACAGGTGTCTGTCACAGTCAATACGCTTTGACAAATGACAATTGGTTAAGTTGTGACATGATGAGTTTTCTTTGACTACTGGAGCCAGTTGGCCAATTTTTGAGTTTACAGACACTGACAGGAAAGATAAAACATGTCCAGTACTATTTGATTCTGCATTAGACTGGATGTCTCTTTCCATATAGGTGTGTGTGTTATCGGTGCGAGCTTTCAGTCTTTCATCTCATGAGCTAAACAGTCCACTGTCTGTCAGCTCTACTTTGGTAAATTCCACTTCTTACACAGACTAGATTCTCAAACTAGTTTCACACCAATCATCAATCATTCTGCATCTTTTCAAATACATCAAGAGTACTTTCTATAATTTATAACAAAATGCAACTAATCATTTCAAAGGGTACATTCTCTCAGGCGGAGGCATTTCGGCAAACAAACACAGGGTGGTCTAAAACAGACAGAAAAAGCCACAATCCAGTTCCCATGCTTAGACGGACTCTGATTCATCATCCAAAATTAGTGACGAAAATCAAGTTCATAAAACAAATAGTTTCTGGAGCACATTCTGTATACAGATCAGCGAACCCACACAACATGAACCAGGGTGAGGAAGTGTGTGTGATCTGCACACACTGGAGCGAGGATGTGAGGTCTACTGGAGGCTCAATTGCTCCAGGCCTTGCTGGGGGGCCTCTGATAACTACTCCGACTTGTGGTAGTGAAAGTTTTAGGTGACATTATAAATCTAAATGATAAGAACAACTGTTTTACTGCAAGCGCTGCAGCTACCACTATACTTATATGGTATTATACTGGGTTGAATGTAAAACAGCAGGATGTAAAACCTTCTAAATATAGGACCATTAAATGTTAAACCACTCCTGGATTTGATTTCATCTTGAAAATGCAGTCACTGGCAGTGGTGGGGGTTAATGTGTATTGTGGTTCTCTGCCAGCTATTTGATGCTCCCTTGGTATCTTTAACCAACAATACTCAGGTTTGTTTATTTGTGCTTATTCATTGTTTTCTATTTAATTGCAAAAAAGTCACAAAAGTGGTCGGATTTCTGGCAGTTAGTGCACCCAACTTTAATGCTAATTAGGGTGCGTCAAGCTTCATGAAAAATAAATTTATTATAAAACAAGCAGTTAAAGTTTTATCTCTTTAGCTGACCACCTGGGTATTTTATGTGTGGATCCACAGGAAGACTTTGCTGGAATGACTGGGGCTTTGTGGGCTGGTAAAACCAGTGCTTTTTGATCGTGGGAATAAACGGAGGATTACGCATGAAGTCTCTTGCAACAGAGCAGTCAGACAAGGTGACCCCAGAGTGAAGGGCTGTGTTTGGAAGATATGGAAATCAGTGTGGTCATCCATGACTGCTAGTCTCCAACTTTACAAACCACCTTTTTCCAATTCCACAAACGGCTTAATTCAACACTGGCTAAAATGTATCCCCCACAATACAGTCATGCATTTACAAATTCACCACCACCCTATAATCTCCTTTCACATTCTATTGAAGGTAAAACTTGCACCAAGAGGCCAGTAAAGACTTGGAACAGATAGTATTCAATATTTTAGACAAGATACTACAGGGTAAATACAAATGCTGTAAACATCAGCATTATCAAGTTTTCCCAAATTATCACTCCCACTGAGAAGTTAGCTGAGATTTTATGTTTAGATACTAAATGAGGGATGATTTTACAAAGTAACTAACTTTAACTACTAATAACATAACTTTCATATTACCAAAACATAACTTAGTGCATTAAAGTCATGAAGTCAGGTTCAATATTGTTTCATTTAGCTGCATATTAGATTCAAAGGTTTCTACAGGGGGGCTTCAGGGCATTTCTCTCTTTTTTCGATTGTTATTATTACTGCATCAATTATAAAACATTAGAAGAAAAATAAATCAATTCCCACCATGTTTTTAGAGAGAAAAAAAAAAGTTTGGGTAATGAATAACTATGAAGCTCTTTGCAAAAATGTTCACAACATAGAATAGGAATAATTTCCTATTAGGAATAATAGGAAAAGGAATAATTTAGAAAATTTTGGTGTATGCAAGTACAACTAATTCCCTGCCAGAAGAAAAAAAAAAGGCTTTGAGAAACCTGCTTTTAATGGGTTCGGTTGCAAAATTCCATTTCTTTAACCCATTTGAATCTAATTTCATGTTTCAGCATGGAAACATTGTTTCTTTTTTAATTCATTTATATCAGTGGTGTGATGGAGACCTGCTGTTCCATCACCACCTATGAGTAAACAG
The DNA here is from genome assembly GCA_023101725.1 of Atherinomorus stipes. NCBI lineage: Eukaryota > Metazoa > Chordata > Actinopteri > Atheriniformes > Atherinidae > Atherinomorus > Atherinomorus stipes. The sequence goes on from JALJCO010001315.1 coordinate 509,686, forward strand.
TACTTTAATGATTGGCAAAGTTAAAGTGGAAAGTACAATGTTCTATTGGAATATGTAAGAGTAAAACTGAAATGAAGAAATGCAGATTTTTTTTTTTATTCAAAGATAAAATAGTAAAATGTTTGTTTGTTTGTTTGCAGAGGGGGAATGGCCTTCCTGCCTGTGTTAAAAGAAAGAGGAATTAGTCTTTAGATTTTAAGGAAATGTTAACTTAATTCTACTTTCATCACTGTATATAAAGTGTCTGGCAGAGTGATGACTTACCTTTTGTCTTCTTGGCAGGGCTGGGGAGGTAAAAGAGGGAGGTAGGCCAAATTACGAACGGAACGGCCGCGGGCGGCCGCTAGAAGTTCCCTGTTAGCATAATCCTGCTTAAACTGCTCTAAAATAAAAACTGTAACAGCTAGAACAATAATTTTTTTTTATTTGAAAGCTAAGACTGGCGCCTTTCAAGCTGAGCTGGCGTCGCGAGTCGATGACGTCATCATTTGTCGCTACGTGCGACGCAGATCGGCAATGTAAACACAAGGTGGCGCCAAGAAGTCATAGCAGAGTGGAGTGCTAAGTGGTCACTGCCAGAGAGACTGATGATGGAAAGAGAGACAAATAATGAGGAAAATAAAGCGAGAATAGGTTGTTCTGTCATTTATATTGTGTTTTACATGGTTTTAGCTGGTTTTCAGTAGTTTTTTTTTTAATAACAGTTGCTAATTTTAGCATATGAAGTGGCTTAGTTCTACTACAGATCTGCAGCAAGATTAGTGGTTTCTTGTTGTTTTTATGACATTAGTGGCTTAGGGTTTGTTTGTTTTTTTTTAAGATTTTTTTTATTTTGCATTTAGGCAAGTCTTAGCATAGTTTATATTTACACATCTGGAGTCTGCAGGAAATATTTGGCAGAGCAGGTAAGGGAACTGTGAACCGGCTCTGATGATACCACAAGTTACAGCACACATACTGTGCAGTATTTTCACAAATCGAAGGTGCACCCTGTACATAAAATAACCTGATTCAAAAACGAAAGAATTAAAAAATATATATTCAAAATAGGTTGAAGATACTCAACAATTATTCAATCATTTTCTGAATTTTTATAGTTTTTGTATGTTCATTTCGTAGGTTCATTTCTTGGATTTATGAAAAAATTACAGAATTTTGAATAATTTTTCAGCTTCTCAATGGTCCAGAACCTTTTTTGTTTATTTTAGATATTCTAAGTAAAGCAGCTGGAAATACTCCCATCAAATGACGCCAAAGCAGAAATAAAATGCTTTTATTAGCTGCTTTATCTTGAAGCTGAAATCAAATCGCCTTTGTACTCTGCAACCAATAAGGACTGTATCTCAAAAACTAAAAGAGATAAATGGTTGCAATAACTTGTAAAGTGTTAAGAAGTATTTATTTTAATTTTGTACATTTAGAAATGTTTTGGATCACTATGTTTTGTTTTTTTAGTTAGTAAGATGTGATGAAAACAATTCCGATTTTTGTGTATTTTTAATATTCATGGCATTTTTTCAAGAGCATTGCAAGTTATTACTGTCCATTGATGTTCATAACCTTGTAGCTTAAGTTGTACAGATTCTAAAAATATAAAACACTTGAGGATACCCCAAGAAATGACCCCACTATGCCCAAAAATAACAGAGCAGGCATAGACGGGTCATTTCTATTGCAGTTAATAAAGGGTTAAAACCTGTTGGAGTGAACTATTCCAACGAAGAGGTGGGAAATATTTATTCTTTGTCTTCTCTTCTTTAGGGTGTTATTTTTATGTATATATTTTTGAGCTTTTCTATGCGATCACCTCAATGGGTTATCTCAGCTAATTGTCTGCAGCAGGAGGATATAAAAGACCCGAGATGCTTTTTGTGAGGTTGTTGATCATCAGTGCTAGAATGATATAGGGGATTATCACGCTTCCGTGTTCCGAACTTCCGGTTTGAAACACTTAGAGGGCCCACTTCCGGCTCAGTTCAATGTCCCTGCTTTACTTCGTAGATAACGTGAATAAACGCCAACCCTACTGAAATTTTCACGGATTCCAGACTGAAGTGATACTAAGGAAGAAGTGGATCAAAGCGATCGATTTGCCGCAGTGAAGGACCAAACTTTATGATAAAACGACACACGTTTGTTTGTGGCCGGCAGACTGCGCAGTCGTGTTAGCAGGTTAGCATTAGCCAGCTCGATAACGTATCCAGGAAAAAATGTGAAAATCACGCACCTCCCGAAAAAATCTCAACCCAGGTGCTGGATCACAAGAAGACTCAATAAATGATTTAGGCAGGTGCACGCAGTAACTGATTTGAGTCTGAAGAAGGGCACACGCCCGAAACGTTACTTGTATTCTGTAAATAAAATGTCAATGGGAGCTATATCCAGTTTGTGCGGACCCATTTTTCCAGCTCGATAACGTGCCTAACTTTGTGCAGCTGAAAACACACAAGCGTCTGAAAGCGTCTCCTTTCTTGGCAGTCCCCAGTTGTTCCACTGGAAACGGGGGGGTACAGACCCGATTTTCAGATGTTTGTGTGTTTTAAGACCCACAATGTTAAGCACGTCAGTAAACGCTAGCTGGCTAATGCTAGCATGCTGTGAAGTGCCGGTGTTGTGCCCCACCGGCGACAAACAAACGTGTGTTTTATTATAAAGTTCGTCCCTTCACCGCGGCGAATCGATCGCTTTGATCCACTTCTTCCTTAGAATCATTTCAGTCTAGAATGAAATCTTGAGTATGTTTGGAGTTTATCCGATTTAAACAGTATAACAGAGCAGGAACGGCTGTTGTTAACATGGCCCGGAAGAGGAAGTGCCCAAAATCCAGGAACTTCCAGTAAGCGTGATAATCCCCTATTGTGCCAATCATGGATGGAAACCTTAGTTAAGTCTCACGCCTCTTCTTAAACTGTGGAGTGACCAACGGCCAAATTGACAAGTGGTCCATAAAAAAGCAAAGACATTTGTTCACAATAAGAAATAAACTGTTTCATTGGTAGGGGTAAAAAGTACCCTTAGTAATATCTTCTGTTACTGGGGCGTCCCAGACACAGAAAGAGGAGAACACTGATAAATACAGAATTGCTGGTGCTTTGATATGAACAAGATGGCAGCGATGATCCATCCATCCATCCTATGATTACCGTAAGTTGGAAAATGGAGGCAACAGATCTCAGAGGGACACCTCAACATCCCTTCCCACAGCAACATTTCTTTGTTTATGCCAGAGAGAATCGGCATGCCGAGGCTCCTGGCTTTATTCAGCATCTACCTAACATTACTCGACCTTACACACTACAACATCAAATTCTAGAGTGATACAGGAACTGCAGGCTAAAATAAATAGTTGTTTGTACTTCTAAAAATTCACATAAAACAATCTGTTGGTTTCCTTAGCTAGGCTGTTATGAATCTGACATGAATTTCTCTGTTAAGTGCCCTGAGGTGACATTGTCATGAATTGACACTATACAAATAAAGTTGAATTGAATTGAATTAAATAAAAAGTAATGTGTCACGTTTAGCAATAGATGCTATTTCAGATTTCAGCAAGTGCTGACTGTTTTATTCCACTTTACAGTAAACACAATGTTATGCAACTGTATGTAATTTACATGCAGCAGAAACACAGATGGAAGTTACCAAATAAAGGGTCTTGTTTTTTTTCCCTTTCCTTTTTAGGAAACTGCACTGAAAACAAACACTAAGGCAATCACAAAGATAGGCTAATGTGAGTGTGGCTGAAATGTGAGTGTGGCTAAAGTTTGAAAATAGTAGCAAGAGAATCCAGTTTAACAGAACGTGGCCTGATCTACTAAACCAGGCAAACCCAGTTCTTTTCAATAATAATCTAATAAATCGTAGTCTGTACCGGGAGTCTTATCTGGGAGGATTTTCTGAAGAGCAGTGCCTTTTACTGTCCTATCATTAAAATTTTTTAACTGTTTACATGCATTAATGTTCAGATTTTGTAACCAAACAAATACAAGGACTCAAATATTTTATTTCCCAGACAATGTCACATCAAAAAAAAAAAAAAAAAAAAAAAAAATCATTATCTGCATTAAAACTTGAGTCTCGGGTGTAAAGCACAAGTCATGATGGGTGTCTGCTGAGTGTAAACAGAGGCCCATTCTGACATTCTAAAATAATGCCCTGATTCTGACCAGTCAAAATCTCACATTTACTCCTGCAAGAGAAAGTTCCAGTTTGAGGAAGAGTCAGAACAAGCTCCGTTTATTTTTTGTTTTTTTCCTTCTAATAATATCTAAAGACAATTTAAGGGAGACTGGAAATTAATATACAGGTAATGACTCCTTTAAAACAGTGGCTCTCAAACTTTGAGCCACAATTCCCAGCCAGCACATCCATGTGGGGCCCATAAGGGTTGAATAGGGGATGATCACGCTTTCCGGAAGTTTCCGGAATGTAGGTATTTCCTCTTCCGGGCCATTTTAACAATAGCTGTCCCTGCTCTGTTCCACTTTGAAATTCGGATAAACGCCAACCATACTTAAAGGTGCCATGACATCAAATTTCACTTTTCTGGGGTTTTGGGGGTATAATATGATCTGTTGTGCACTGATGAAGCCATGTGAATGTCCAGAGTGAGAATCAAAGTTCCTGTTTATGGTCTGTCAGCTTTGTCTCTCTGCTCAGAAACAGTTGAATCAGACAGCAGGCTATCATTCTACGTAGTTCTATCATTCTACGTAATTTAATTGCTCCAATAAGAGCACACTATCAAGTAAACAGCCCCCCCCTCTCTCTCTCTCCTAACGGCCTATGCACCGTCCGCTCCCCCCTCCCCCTCCCTGTCTGATTCAGCTTCGTGTATGGAGCTAGTAGTAACTTCTGTGCAGTCAGGTCTGGGTTTTCAAACAAATGGATTTAAAAGAAAACTTCTGCAGCAACACTGAGGGAGGGGGCCACAACCTTGTCATTACCTGTAAGTTTATTTATTTTCTAAATGCTGTCTTGTCTGATAAACGTAGCTCACTATCTGAATTGTTGCTAGCAGTTAGCCTTTAGCAAAGTCCGACCGCAGCTTGACCTAGATTCTCCAAATAAGGTCATAGCCAAATAAGGTGTAGCCAATCAAAATGAAGTCAACGTGGTCTCCGGGTAAAGCTCCATATCATCACCGGACCCAACTGTATTACTGAGGAAGTGAGGTCTGGCGTTTCAAAACAATACTCCGCTGTAAAAAATGCCGTTTTTTTCTTTGGAGTATTTACATATAAAGTAGCTAATGCCAACAACATAAACTAGTTTTTAACTGCTATGTCATTACTCCTTTAAGTTTTCATTGATTCCCGACTGAAGTGATGCTAAGGAAGAAGTGGATCAAAGCGATCGATTCGTCGCGGTGAAGGGCCAAACTTTATAATAAAACAATGTAGCACGTTTGTTTGTAGCCGGCAGACTACACAGCTGGTGTTCGCAGGCTAGCATTAGCCAGCTTGATGTGCCTAGCATTGTGCAGCTGAAAAAACACAAGCATCTGAAAATGTATCCTTTCTTGGCAGTCCCCACTTGTTCCACTGAAATCGGGAGGGTACAGACACGATTTTCAGATGTTAGTGTGTTTTAAGACGCACTAAGTTAGGCACGTCAGCTAACGCTAGCCTGCTAATGCTAGCCTGCTAATGCTAACGCTAGCTGTAAACTGCCGGTGTTGTGCTGCACCGGCTACAAACAAACGTACTACGTTGTTTTATTATAAAGTTCGGCCCTTCACTCTATCGAATCGCTTTGATCCACTTTTTCCTTAGCATCACTTCAGTCTGGAATCCATGAAAATTTAAGTAGGGTTGGCGTTTATTCAATTAAGAAGTGGAACGGAGCAGGGACATTGAACTGGCCCGGAAGTGGACCGTCTAAGTGTTTGAAGTTCCGGAAACCGGAACACGGAAGCGTGATTATCCCCTATTTGGGCTGCATATGAGGGACCCAAGTGGTTTTGTCCACGGTTTTCATGGTGGCCCCACCTGTGTTTTCCCATGTGGGTTTTCACATATGGGGCCAATGTAACTTCTATCAGAACTGCAAATTTGCCCCGTTCAAGCCCGTGCCCATTCAAACACTTACAGGCAATGAGGGCAACCATGGAAACCATGGACAAACGCATTTGGGTCCCTCATATGCAGCCAAATTTTAACCCTTATGGGCCCCACATGGACCTGCTTAACCCCCAAAATAACATTGGTTTTCATTTTGCTTTCAAGCAGATGTTAAATTACGTTGAGATTGTTAATTTTACCATAGCACATAAAATAGAAATTTGGGTTTGATGCAAATTTTCAAAATGGATTTTTAATATGGTATTAGTAATACCTTAGTTATTCATGCAATAATTTAAAAAGATCACTGTGTTAATTTGACAGAATAATCTCTTTGCAATAATGTGTGAATTTTTATTGCCCTAAAAATCTCAAATTTATTTGTTAAATATGTTTCTTTTGTCTTTTTTTTTTTACAATGATGTGGTGACCCCCCTGAAATTATCCTGTGGCACCCAATTTGAGACAAACAAAAAATACAAGTACTTTGGCTCAAATCAGAAAATACCAATTATGGGTTGTGCTTTGGGAAAAAACAGTGCTATGACATTTTAGTCCGACAGAATTTTAACGCTTAAAGATCTACATACAGGCACTCACTAAAAACTGCTGGGTTAAAAATAACCCAATTTGAGTGATTTTATAATCAAACCACTGGGTCAATATACTATAGCACCAATGCAGCAGTAGTTAATTTGACCCAACAAAATGGGTTGTGCATTTTAACCCAACTACATTTAAGTCAAGTGCTGGATCAAATTAATTGACATGTTGGGTCATTTTGACAATGACTACGCATATTTGTCATTTGCCTTGTACAAATACTGGAACAAGATTTAAAAAATATTGTTTTTCAAACCAAAGGTGATCCCAAATGGGAAATTCTGTTTTCTGAAGATGAACCAGCCCTATGACGAGAGAGTATTATATCTCAAAGTAAAAGCAGATGCAGAGTCAGAGACCAGATACTAGCTTTTTTAGCCAGTGATCTGACAAACTTTGTCATCTATGGCAGTGAGTTTATCTCTCTGTACTGTCCTTCACACTCATGGTGCCAACTTGAAAACTGAAGAGGATTTTTCTACAGCTTTGGCTACATGTGAACATAACTAAGACAGTACAACACATATTTCAAATGTATAGGATAATATGACCATTTCTACACAATTGTTTTATGCACAGAAGTGTTGTAAATTTGATGCATATCTGCTGCAAAGCTACAATTTCTTATTTTGATTGGTGCACAGAATTTTATATTATGGTAACCAAACAATCAACACCTAAACAACAACCAAAAGAAAATATTGTGGCAACTCGCCTTGAAAGCCATCTGAAAGTCTACTGAAAGTGTTCTGTTTTCCCTTTCCAAGCCTCTCAATAGTCCAGTTAAGAGATCTTCAGTCTCCATAAGAACGTTTCAGCCATGTGCTCCAACAGATCACGTTACATCATTTCCAGTCAGCCAGCAGCTGTGCCTCATCTTTGATGTAGTTTCTCTGATAAGTTTGGTTATTGTAAGCATTCTTGATATGGGGATTTCGAATGAAAAATTTGCCTTCATAGCTTTTGATTGACATTTCACTTGAAACCATAAAAGCTCTCATTTCAGATCCACGGGCTACAGTAGCCATTAATAGTTGTAGAATAATCACAAGCCCTTTTCTAGCAGGTCACAGAATCAGCTTTATGAACCTTCTGAAAACTGATCTATCATTTAGAAAATTTAATTCTGAAAGGAAGTATTTGCATGTGTAATTTTAAATGTCATACAAGAACAGCTCTGCATAAAAGCACAACTTATGTCTTTTCATGTGCAAGATGCATTAAGGATGTCAAGGCTATCTACAAGCAGAAAATTGAGGACCACTTCCACAGCTCTGAGTCTCACCAAGCGGCAGAGGATGCGTCACATCAACAGGCAAAACACCACGGACAGCTTTTCCAGTGGAAGTGCTTCAGAGGCGGAGCAGCTGAACAAACTCTTTGCCCACTTTGAGATGGTAAGAATGACAACCATCAGTCTGGCCCAAGATGCCAACAGCCAAACCCTTGTCCTGCAGTCTCCAACACACTCTGCTGGATCTAACCAAGAAAGGCAACCAGCCCAGATGGTGTATCAGAACGGGTAGTAGCCTATTCACAAACATATTCAACTTCTGTCACAGTGCACTGTTCCCACCTGCCTGAAATGAAATGAAATGAAAAATACTTTATTTTAGACATCTACCATAGAACCAACCTTTGGTAGCACACATCTCAGGAAATCTATCATGGACAATAAACATCTCTGAAATGGTTTAAAAAAAAGGACAACAGCGACTGTACTCTCATTGCACACTCAAGACTCAATGTCTCACAACACCACCTGATTTCATTTAGCCTCTGCTCTGTTGAGTGTGCTGATGTATGGCATCCTGACGTGGTATGGCAGCAGTTATGCAGCAAACAAGTCACTTCAGAGGATTGTAAAAATCTCCCAAATCATCATCAAACACTACCCACCCTGGACACCATCTTCAACTCCTGATGCTTGCAAAAGACACATGACCTTCTGAAGGACTCATCCCATCTTGCCAACTATTTAAACATTCAAACAGAAAACGTTACAGGTCCATGAGTACACGCACCACAAGATTTTTTTTGTTTGTTTTTTTAATCCTGAAGTTATTACAGTTTTTCTCCGTTGGTTTGGCTCATTTCTCGAATCAAAAATTACATTCTCAAAACTCTTAAGATCATTCTGCTGAACAGTCTTACAGTTCTCACAGCATGATAGCGTACTTGCAAAAGCTCTTGTCTCTCCCAAAACAGTTCATTCATCCTTCAGAACTAAATTTCTTTCCCAGTCAGAGCCACCAAAATGGACAGATCCCTCTTAATCACTTTGTCTCATTTCTCTAAACAGACCGGACCACTCGGTCCTTTTGCCTAAATAACCCGGATTTTTCATCACAACACCACAGTTCACCTGCTGAAGCTCATATCTCTCCTGATATGAGCTGCACGGTGGCGTGATGGTTAGCACAGTAGCCTCACAGTAACTTTCTTTCTGGGAACTCCGACTTCCTCTCACCGTCCAAAGACATGCATGTTAGGTTAATTGGTCACTCTAAATTGCCCCTAGGAGTGAATGTGAGTGTGAATGGTTGTTTGTCTGTATGTGTTGGCCCTGTGACAGACTGGTGACCTACCCAGGGTGCACCCCACCTCTTGCCGATAATAGCTGGGATAGGCTCAAGCAACCCTGAACTGGACAAGCAGTAAAGAAAATTACTGACATGACTGACGACATGATGAGTCACTATAAAAAAGAAAGTGTACTGCATAATATAGCTACTGTATAAACACAAACAGAAAGAGGAAATCTATATGCAGCCTATAGTGCTGTAAAGACAGCTGGAGTTTCACACATTTCATTTTCTGTATTATGGTCTTGACTACTTTTGACAGTTGAACAGACTATTCTGCATGTGATGACGTCTATAATGAAATGATGCTGACATGTTTTGGAGAGAACAACCATTAGACTGAGAATCAACAATCAGTTTAGATCAGTAAGATCTTTTTTTTTTTTTTTAGTTCTTTTTCTTGTCCTGTCCAGTATCATAGCAGTAAGATCTATTAATTTGGAAATTGTGCTAAATGTAGGATAACTGTGCTAACTGTGGGCTAACTGTACTCAGTCATTTGCAAAGATGTCATTAAACATTTTTTTAATTATTCCGAACATAATCATACAAATATAAAAGAAAGTTGGATAAAAGATAAAGTTTATCATAAAAAGAATAAAGAAGAAGATCAACAAATAATCAGCATTGAAAACAATATAATAAAAAACCCACAAACAGCTTAATAGCATCAACAAAATAACAAGACAGAAAGATTTGTCTACTTTTCCTCTCTCTTCTCCCATTGCCCTCATATTTACCATAAACCACTCAGTCCGAAAATGGAAGAAGTAAAAAAAAATTCGAGGCCTGCTCCCTATAACTAATTTATCTTTTCTAAATTGAAAAATATACAATTGAAAAGTATTCAGTTTTCACTTTACTACAGAATATGTAAGAAGTAAGATACAACAACAACAAAACACAATGTAGTCCTGTCCATATCGGTAACAAGCACAGGAAGACATTCATGTTCCACACAGAGAAAAGAAAAGAATTAAATGGATAAAAACCTAAACAGTATCAGAGACTGGATGAAACTACTTTCCCTCACCTGAACAGTGAGACATGTTCTAAGACATTTGCAATTTAATGAAATACATTAGAAATGCAAATATGTTGTGAACAATTGCCAAATGGTTTGGAGGTTTGTCCACATTGTCTTGAGAAAGTAATTTCTGATTCGAGAAATGAGCCAAACCGATGGAGAAAAACTGTAACATACTAAACTCTGACCTGTACCAAACCCACTTGTTCAGTCACTATTGCCAGTTTATGGAACTCATTCTAGCCACTGCACTTTATACTTGCATTTTTTTTTTTACTTTTAAAAACCTTAAGCAGACAAAAAACTGAGCAATGGAAGTGTAAGTTGACACGATTGTGACTGTGTGGATGATATTGAACTGTTATTTAATACTTAAAAAGAAAAAGATAAAGATTTACTTTATTAATCCCAATTAGGAAATTCATTCTCTACATTCAACCCATCTCAGGTTGAACCTGAGAGCAGTGGGCTGCTGTTTGGGATGCCTGGGGAGCAGTTGATGGGGGTTGAGGACCTTGCTCAGGGGTTCACCTGAGTGTCCCCCCAATTGGACTTATTGGACTGCTTTATTAGTTTCTGAGTCCAGTGGGGTTCTTTTTTTTTTGTTTTTTGTTTTGTTTTATTGTAAGTTACCATGCAATTACAATAAGTTTGATTCTGAATCTGAAGTCTCAAGAGGAAATATCAGTCAAGAACGTAAAATTGATATAAACCATGTGGAGCCATTAGCACTTGGGCATACCTTTAGAGGAATATAAATGTCAATCCATGTGTCACTGTCATAGGTCCCAATGGCACATGGGTAGTTCAGCATTAGTCAGTGTCACTTTGGATTTAAAAATAGACTTCAATATTAACATTTGTCTTTTGATCTCAAAGAAACCACAGTAAACTCATATTGTCAGCTCTGATGTCATCTTCATGATACATTTTCTCCTTAGGTAACATAGTAGAGTCATTTGCATATTCATGTCACTACACCATGATAGGGAAGTGTGGGAAGTAAAAACTTGAAACGACTGTAAAATGTTAAACATAATGGGTCTGAAACCCAGGCTGTGTAAAAGGCTTTAGATTAACATCCTTTACAATATCTAAATTTCTCTTTATGATTTAAAAAAATAAATAAATAAATGTGTAGCAAGGATGGGTGTTGGCAGGTAGGCTACCGATTTAGGGAGAAAATAAATACTAATGTAATGTGAAACTGATACAGTACAAAACCCATGTTTCTGTGAGGAACTGATTTTGGGGAAAATAAGCTACTGGACAATTGGTGAGTAATTGTTCTAAACCTAATATTTACCATCATGAGGAACATAATTGGGCCAGAACTATTTAGATCAAACTTTGCGTGTAATCGTTTGCCCGTACAATCTAGAATTTTGCACGAGGTGCTGGACCACGGTTTGCGGTATTGATTGCACAAATGACAGTATGTGCAAAGGTGTTGCACCCCCATATACAGGTACTACCCAAAAAATTTGAATATCTGGAAAAAGTTCTTGTATTTCTGTAATTCAACTTAAAAGTTGCAATTTACATATTGTATAGATAAATAATATGCAAATCAATATATTTCAAGCTTTTATTAGTTTGTATGTTGCTGATTAGGACTTGCAGCTAAAGAAAACCTCAATTTCAAAAACTCAAAAAATTTGAATACTATGAAAAACTCCAGTATTGTAGGCTCGGACTGTCATATTCTAATCAGATAAGTAATCCAAAACATCTGCATAAGTGCCCTGAGCCTTTAAAAAGTCTCTGTTTTGGTTTAGAAGAATTCACAATCATGAGGGAGACTGCTGATCTGACAGTTGTGCAGAAAACCATCATCGACTCCCTGCACAAGGTGGGAAAGACACAAAAAGTGATAGCAAAAGAAGCTGGGAGTTCTCAGAGTGCTGTCTCAAAGCACATTAATGGACAGTTAAGTGGAAGGAAGAAGTGTGGAAGAAAATGGTGTACAAGCCAGAGGGCTGACAGCAGCCTGGAGAAGATGGTCAGTGTTAAGTTCTCCAGTCTGTGATGACCTGGGGATCCATGTCAGCTGCTGATGTTGGTCCTCTGTGCTTCATCAAGTCCAGCATAAATGCAGCCGTCTACCAGGACATTTTGGAGCACTTCATGCTTGCTTCAATGGACCAGCTGTATGAGGATGCAGACTTCATCTTCCAGCAAGACTTGGCACCTGCCCACACTGCCAAAACTACAAAATCCTGGTTCAACAACCATGGGATCACCATGCTTGATTGGCCCGCAAACTCACTTGACCTGAACCCCATCGAAAATCTGTGGGGTAATGTCAAGAGAAAGCTGAACGGGAAGAGACCAAACAATAGAGAAGAGTTCAAGGCTGTGATGGAAGCATGTTCATCTTCCATAACAGCTGAGATATGCGGCAAGCTGGTAGCATCCATGCCACGCAGGGTTAAGGCAGTCATTCATGCAAAAGGGCCCAGACCAAGTGTTAAGTACAGATGCAAGATTTTATTTTAGAGGGCCTGACTTTTTTGCTTTTAAAAATCCTTTTATAATTGATTTCATGCAATATTCTAATTTTTTGAGTTTTTGAATTTGAGGTTTTCTTAAGCTGCAAGCCCTACTCTGCAACATCCACACAAATAAAAGCTTGAAATATATTGATTTGCATATTATTTATCTATACAATATGTAATTTGCACCTTTTAAGTTGAATTACAGAAATACAACAACTTTTTCCGGATATTCTAATTTTTGGGTAGTACATGTAAATGAAGGTTTTTTTGCATGTTTCGAGGTTTGCAGCATGGCGAATTGTGAGAGAGGACAGCACAAAAGGAAATACAACCCTCAGAGGGAGATATTTGTGGAGGAGCGAGATAAAAATATTATTTAAAATAAGTACAAAGAATATAAAAATTTAAATATTAAAAAATGTATCTGTGCAGAGTCTTATAAGTGGCCAATTTATGAGGGCATGGATCAGGAGTTGCTGAACAAATTAAAGTGTCTGAAGCTTTAAGATCTCTGACATGGTCTTTATACTGCACAAGGTGTGCACTTTGGCACAGTACCAATGACTTCAGATGCGCTGCCAGGTGACTGTGATCCTGACCAGCTGTTAAAATCTAAGTTTAATGTAACATTAGTAAAAAGAGAAAATAAAAACTTACAATTAGTGACAGCTTTATCATTAAGCCTGTCTAGGATTGTCCTTCTCAGAATGGCAATCCTATGGTGCGCAAAGCTGCAAGTTTGTACCTGCTTTTCAGACGTACTAATAGACACAAAAAAAAACCAGTAAGGCAATGCGTCTGATAAATGGCTTTGCGAGTTCTAAATGAATGTATTTACATGTTCTCCTCCCATCACATGCACAATTGCGTGTTAATGCCCCATATTGCATATTCATTGCAGCAGAAGTACTAAAGGGGTAAGAGGCGCTATTTACCATATTTGAAAGACCAAACCCTTTTTGGACACTGTTAGTAGATCAGTTTGTACATTTTTTGTGGTGTGCAATGAGATAGCTCACGTTTATACACACAAACCTTTTATAGATCCAGCCCATTGAGTTCACTTTCATGACGCTGAATTGGCTTTGCTGGTAAACACATTCTTTATCTATATTGTGTCCATTGAATGTGGTTTCGCACTAAACCAGAAGTTTCAAGGGTATTTTCAAGTATCTCACTTGACTGTACTGTATGCGAGAATAGTTCTATTGATGAAGGAAATACAGAGCCCAAGCCACAGCAACCGACGTTTCATCCACGCGTGTCAAGCTGAGATCTTTAGGCATTGGCCTCATCAATCTGTCAATGTTGAAATGTTTACAAACACTTGGAAATGAAATGATGAATACTTTTCATCTATCTCAGAGGAAAATTTTAAGATATAAACAACAGAAGAAACAGTAACACAAGGTTGAGAATGTATCTTTTATTATGCACTGAGACAGGGATGAGACAGGGATGAGACAGGGATGAGACGGGTAGACCGATGACAAGTCTGAAGTGAGCAACCCCTGTCAACACTTCCCTCAGATGCATCACACATCCACTACCAGAAGATGAAGCTGTTGTTGACAGTCTCAAATGTCTCGAGACATGGTCTCGATCTCACAGCGGTCATGTCACAGTGTCTCAATGTCTCATGAGGCTTCAGTTTGACCATCCCTACTATTTAAATATATCTTAATTATTAGTGACCCAGATCAACTACATATGATTAAATATGCCCCACACTCTTTGAACATGGTTTTCAAATTATGCTGTTTCAGCTGATCAGAGCTGGAGAGGAGGGATGGATGCTTGAAGCAGGTGCAGGGCCAGAGAGGAGGGAAATAATCGAGGAAGCAGCTCCTCAAGAGAATTTGGAGAAGGAGGATGTGAGGGGTGACCCAGCAGCAGACAGACTGAAGAAGAGGAGGTCAGAATAGCTGCTGTAAGCCCGGTAAGAAGTAGCTGAAATGTTAGCAGAATGCATGTTAGCATGCTAGCCTACCTGGCTTGCAGTCAGAAAGACACTGTGATGTGCGTAGTAATGATAATAATAAATTAGGTGTGGGACTTTTATGTATTAGGTAATTATTTAATTTGTTGCTATATTTATCAAGTTTTCAGTATCCTCTGATAACTTTTACTTCAAAAACAGCTGGTGACAAGTAGGGATGTAGCGATATTGGTGATACCACGATATCACAGTAGGGAAACTGCCACGAAATTGTTGTGGTCTTGTCACTGTAGTAAACAGCGTATCTCTTGAGACAAAACTAATAGTTTTCAGTGCGCTCTATGCGTAGCGTGATATACTGAACTACACACACCATGATCCTTTGCTGCCAGTGCGCTCTTTTGAGCCAATGGGAGCACACGTAGCCCCCCCACACAGGAAAAACAAACGTAAAAGGTGGTCAGATGAACACAGCATGGATGTAGAAGGATTGAAACAGCTGCTATTCTCCAGAAAGAAGAGAGGGCTTTGTTCATGTTCTGGAGGCCGAAGGGACGATAAGAAAGTTAGTTTTGGTCCAGTTATTACTCCACAAGAAGCTTCATCCGTGACACCGCGGGGATCACTATGTTGACTCAGTCGAGTTTATAATTAACCACAAACTTGGTCTGTGCAGGGCGGGGTTGTGCACACAGTGATGTCTGTGTATTTAAACGCCTCGCGTTTTGTTCACATTTTCATATTTTCTCACCACCTCAATCAGCTGTTCATTAAAACTCTCCATTAAACCTGCAGCAGCGGATGCAGAAGAACATCTGCTCAGCTGACTGTCGACATCACGCTGCACAAAGTCCCCAATCACGTGCAAGAATAAAGTTCTGGCAAAGCCTGAAGAAGTAGTCACAGTGCATCTGACTGGCCACTGACAGGCGGACTCATTTATTTTTATTTATTGACTACTAAAGATGAGGTAGTTTCTTTGTGCCTGGGTCTTTTCACTTAGTAAATAGGCTGTTTTAATGCCTGGTTTAGTTTATTTAATATAGTACCTGAGCTGTCTTCTCAAGAAATATAATGTTGGATTTTTACTTGAAAAGGATTATTTATCATTGGTAGACAACCAGGGAAATAATAGCAGTGAAATTAACAGAGCTCTCTCAGAGCACCATACAGCTTTTTTTCTCAGCACATGCAAGTACAAAATAAGCTGTTATCCCTCTGTTCACCCTCACAGTATTTAAACTATACCTTAACTGATCCCTGCTCTTTTTCTTTTCTTTGCCTGCCTGTCTGTGTTTCTCTGTCTCCTTTTCATTTTCTCTGTTTTTCATACTTTAAGGTGTCACTTTGGTGAGGAGATTGTTCCTTTACATGGATACATGGTCTTACTGTGGGCATAATTATGTATTTGTTTAAACAGTGTATTTCCACTGAACATGGAAGAGAAATCTAGCATTTTTTCTTTGTCATCCACTTTCATTTTAAGATGGGAATTATGGCACTGTTGAAACAATATAATATGCACAAAAATCCTTTATGTCATGTGCCTTTGTATATCGCATAAATAATTATTGTGGGCCGACATGGCAAAAAATGCCAGGGCCACTTTTTGGTCCCAGTCCAGCCCTGATGAAGGGTGATTTATTAATAAAAACACAGGCAACTATGGCACAAAAATTGTAACAGGGAGGGCATGAACTATTGAGATGTGGACATGGCATAAAGACATGGCATGGAGAATGAATCAACAATGAATGATTGAAACCAAGTCTATGTATAAACTGGGACTAATGACAAAATGGACAGCAGGTGACAGATGTGACAATGAACAATGAACACAGAACAGAAAGTGAACTGAGCACAAGGACATAAACTACAAAATAAAACAGGAAACAAGAAAGAACTGAGGCAAAAATAGGACAAAAGGAAAACAATTGTCACAGGGTGACCTTGTCAGTCTTTCCATTATATAACATTTAACTTGTAGTGTCAATGTGGTTTTAGTTTTGCTGTGTATTTAATATTGTTTTGCATGCTTTTATTGGTTTTATCTTGTATAGATTGTTTTGTAGTGGGGTTTCTTTTTATACCATGGCAAGGACTGGAGTTAAGTGGAACAAGGAACACCTGGGACTGATTGACAGGTCACACCCACAGTGCTCGCTTGGCACAGAGGACAGGCGCTGGACTATTTATTGTGCACAGGCAAGCATGCAGGGCTGGTCGGTTGGAGAAAGGACAGCAAGCACGCAGCAGAGACGGGGACAGCGGATGAAGCAGCAGAGTCTTCTTCCTCCCAATGCTGGAAGAAGCAGGAACGGTGTGTGAGGTTGCCGCCGGACCAACGTGGGAAGGACAAGCTAGGAGGCTCGGAAAAGACTTGGTTCAACGCCTACAGAGAGATAAGTAGAGGGAAGTGAACCAAGCATCATTCTACTCTTGCGCGTGTGATCTGTGCTGCCTGTGATCTGCTGCTGCTAAGCGAATGTTCTGCTCCCCACAGCAACACCCAAGGAGGCCAGTGTGGAGCTACAGGACCGGCTTAAAGGACTGAGAGGAGCAAGCCCCCCCCCTCTTATGGGACTTGTATGACTTTGGCCAACCCATGAAGTTTCAGGACATATTCTGCCTCTTTGTGATTTCAGACCCCCTTCCTCCAGCTCTCTACTTCAGGCATCTCAGTCTTCTGGGGTTTGGGTCACTGGTATTAAATTACTTACATTGTATATGGGACATTTGTCATTCTTAACAGTGGAAACGATTTTTTTAAAACTGGTATTTCAAGAACCCCACACTGAGTGTGACATAGTCATTTTTGGCGTTGGTCGGCAGGATACCAGTCTCACTGTTAAGAATGGACACAGCCCACCAAGATGATTCTAATGTTCCAGGTAATGTTAACATGCCTATAACTGCACAATTTGTTATGCCATGGTTTTTGGGGGCTGCTTTGATCCCAAAATTTGCTGGTGAAAAAGGAAAATTTGCAGAATGGAGGGTGCAGGTGGAGGCCATGCTGAGGGCACAAAAACTGACTGGACAGCAGGAAGCAGATTTTGTGTTGGGTGCCCTGGAGGGGAGGCTAAGCGTGAACTGCAGTTAATCAATGCCAGGGATAAGGATACTGGGCAGAAAGTATGGGACATCCTAAAAAAACTGTATGCCCAAACGGCCACTAAAGCACAGCTGAGGGCTGGGTTTTTTAACTGTAAACAAAGGATTGATGAGAATGTCAATGCTTTTGTGCTAAGACTTCGAGAACTCTTTTTCAGATGGCAAGAACAGGAGGAAGGTGAGATTGGAGACTCAAATGACCTTCTGGTTGACCAGTTGATGGTCGGGTTACAGGCTGGTCCTATAAAACAGGAATTGAGCCGACAGATAAGGCGGAATGACCCTATGACCTTCACAGACCTGTGCAAGGAAGCTCGGGCCTTAGAACAAGAGCTGCAGGATGGGGGAGATGCAATCATGTCTCAAAGGGTTCATGTCTCAGACTCTAAGGACACAGCTACAGCAAATGTGCAACCATTAAAAGACCAGATACGGACTGAGTTACAAGAGGGACTGATGGGTGAAATGAAGGGGGAAATCATAGAACTGATTAAAACCCTGTCCGCTAACCTGCTAGAAGAGGTGAGAACACGGCTTCCAACCAGGGAGGTGCAGTCAGGCCTTACAACCCTCCCCATGGACCACAACGCAACTGCCCGACGAGCCCCTCAGCCAAGACGCCGGCCAGCAGATACCGTTCCATCAGCTTATCAGTGGGATGCACAGGGCAGGCCTATCTGCCTGAGCTGTGGGGCAGCGGGACATATCCAGCGCCGGTGCCCTCGTCGACTATCGAGGCACCAGGATTTTTGACTTCCCCTACAGCTGAGGGCCAAGCAGTGGGGGCAGTTAACCAGGATAAAGTGCCCACATCACAGCCCAAGTCTGCCTTAATAGGTGAGTGCCCTGATATTGTTGTTGACATGAATGGGTGCTCTATACCTTTTGTCCTTGACACAGGGTCACAGGTCACATTGTTGAGCCAGAGCTTGTTTAATAAATACCTGAGAGGGACTGGAATGACTGATGCCGACAGTATCCCTTGGCTGACCCTACGAGCTGCTAATGGTTTGGAGATACCCTATGTGGGCTATGCCATGGTGAACTGTGCAGTGGGTAGTGTTAATGTTCCTGAGAAAGGGATAGTAATTGTTAAGGATGAATGCTTGGGGCCTGACAAGGGTATCCTTGGAATGAACATTATTAAACCTGTGTGGTCTGCTCTTACTCAGGGAAACCATCCAGGGCCGCTGGCTTTTAAAACCACCTTGCCTCCTGAAGCAGGACCGATTTGGGATCGAGCCTTCACAGAGTGCCAGCGAGTCATTGCTAAAGGGTCCCCACCACCTTATCAGGGTGTGGCCAAGCTGCCCCGACAGCAATCGGTAGTTGTCCCACCCCTATTCGGAGATGATCGTGTGGACGCAGGTGTCGGAAGGTGCGGCCAACCCATCCTGTGAAGTGCTGGTGGAGCCCCTCCCAGACAGTGATACTGAATGGCGAGTGGGCAGGACTTTGGCCACCATAAGGGGAGGACAGCTGGCCTGCAGGATCTGCAACCCCAACCCCTATCCAGTGGAAGTCCCCCAGCGCCAGCCATTAGCTCAGGTGACTGAGGTGGCAGCAGGCGATGTACAAGGAGAACAAGAACTGGTCCTCAATAGCGTGGCGCCCGATGTGGTCGAGGTAGCTGTCAGGCGGGTTGGATCCACCAAAGGAACAGATGACGCCGGACTCCATCCAGTAATGTCCCTAAAGGGGGATGGCCTGACCCCTGCAGAACAGGAGGAGATGACCAGCCTGTTGCAGAGGTGGACAAAAGTGTTTTCCAGCCACGATGAGGATTTCGGCTGCACTGGCGTGGTGAAGCACCAGATTCCAACCGGTCCAGCACCCCCAAGCCGAGAGCGGTATCGGCCTGTCCCTCCGAGCTTGTATGCTGAATTACAAACCTTGCTGAAGCACATGCTGGACAGTGGTGTGGTGAGGGAGAGTGCAAGCCCTTGGGCAGCTCCAATTGTGCTTGTTAAAAAGAAAGATGGGAGCTGGAGGTTCTGTGTAGACTACAGGAGGCTTAATGCACTCACACATAAGGATGCTTACCCCCTGCCCCGTATCGAAGAGTCACTGACTGGGCTCAAAGCGGCACGATGGTATTCCACGCTGGACTTGGCATGTGGCTATTGGCAGGTGGAAGTGGACCCTGCCGATAGAGAAAAGACTGCATTCACGACCCCACTCGGCTTGTATGAGTTCGAACGGATGCCCTTTGGGTTGTGTAATGCCCCGGCCACATTCCAAAGACTAATGCAACGGTGCCTGGGAAACCTGGTAAATGACTATTTGTTGATTTACTTGGATGATGTTGTGGTGTTCTCTCCTGACTTTGGCAGTCACGTGTGCCATCTGGAAGAGGTGTTCAAGCGGCTCCATCAACATGGGTTGAAGCTGCAACCCAAAAAGTGCCACCTGTTTCAACGAAAGGTAACATACCTGGGCCACGTCATCAGTGAAGCCGGAGTAGCCACAGACCCGGCAAAGACAGCGGCAGTGAGAGACTGGCCAGTACCTCAGACGGTCAAACAGGTAAAATCCTTTCTTGGCTTTTCTGGTTACTATCGACGTTTTATACCAGCCTTCTCCAAGATTGCAGGACCATTGAATACACTGACACATGGTACAAATGTGCAGACAAGGAAGACAACCCCCATAGACTGGTCTCCAGAATGTCAGCAGGCTTTCGACCAGTTGAAAGAGGCGCTGATAAATGCACCTGTCTTGGCATATGCTGATTTTTCTCTCCCATTCAACCTGTATACAGATGCCAGCTTTGATGGACTAGGGGCAGTGCTGGCACAGATACAAGATGACAGAGAGCGTGTGATTGCCTACGCTAGTCGTAGCCTCCACCCAGCCGAACGGAATGATCAGAACTATAGCTCCTTTAAACTAGAGCTATTGGCCCTGAAATGGGCTGTAACTGAGAAGTTTAAAGATTACCTCTATGGTGCTGAGTTTACTGTCTTCACAGACAACAATCCTTTGGTGCATCTTGAGACAGCACGACTTGGGGCAGTTGAACAACGGTGGGCGGCCCAATTGGCTAACTTCAAGTACACCATTAAATACCGCCCAGGTATGCAAAACAAGAATGCTGACGCTCTTTCCAGGTTGCCTGAACAGGAAGGAAAAGTGGCACCAGTGCTGGCTGATCGAGTCATTGTTGAAGGGGGGAGTATGGGAAGTACATCAGGCCGAGGATCCAGACCTTTCCCAGGTAAAACAGTGGAAATCACAGCAGCTTCCGCAACCTGAGGTATGTGGCTCTATGTCACCTTACATGAGACAGCTGGTTACAGAATGGGATAAACTGGTAATACAAAATGGCATACTGGGGAGGCTGCATGGTGGTATGTCTGGGTCGCAGACTTTCCAAGTAATTGTGCCAAAGCAGGAAGCCATGGATGTGTGGAGAGCTTATCACAATAATATGGGGCACCCTAACAGCGAGAGGACTCTGGCTGCACTGCGGCAGCGTTGTTATTGGCCCAGGATGACGCAAGATGTGAAGGAGTGGGCTGAAACGTGCTTCCAATGTGTGTGTGCTAAAGCTGGACCTGAGGTGAGAGCTCCGTTGTTGCCCATTGTAACATCATACCCATTTGAAGTTGTTGGGGTAGATTACCTCTCCCTGGGCCGTCCAGGTGACCAGTACCCTTATATATTGGTGATGATTGACTTGTTTTCGAAATATGCTCTTGCAGTACCCACAAAAGACCAGTGTGCAAACACCACAGCCAAGGCCTTGTATAGCAACCTCGTTCAAACATTTGGCTGCCCAGAACGTATCTTGACCGATCGAGGGGCTGCCTTTGAGTCGGCTGTGGTGAAGGAACTTTGCCAGCTCTATGGGTGTCAAAAGGTTCGGACAACGGCATATCACCCTCAAGGGAATGGAGCATGTGAGAGGTTCAACCAAACCCTGCTCAGGTTGCTGGGTTCCCTGGCAGAGACTGACCAGGCCCAGTGGCCAACCAGACTACCAGCCCTTATCCAAGCCTATAATAACACCACCCATAGTACAACAGGGATGACCCCACACTATGTGGTGTTTGGGAGACATGCCCGACTGCCAGTAGACTGGATAACTGGCCTGAGCCCTGCTGGGGAGCCTTGCACTCTACAGGGTTGGATAGGACAGCACCACAACGCCCTGAGCCATGCTTACCAGGTAGTAAAAAACAATTCTCAACACCAACAGGAAAGGGATCAAGCTCGCTATAACAAGCGAGCTGAATCAGCACCCTTGCTGCCTGGCGAACGGGTACTTATCCGCAACTTCCGTAGAAGGGCCAAAGGAAAGCTGGCCCCGAGGTGGAGCCCAGAGCCACTTATTGTGGTAGCTCAATTACAGGAGGGCCACCCAGTTTATGTCCTCCGACCAGAGGGTAAGGAAGGACCAACACGGACAGTACATTATAATAACCTTCGCCCTTGCCCTTTAAATGTGTTGCAGGACAGCCGAACAACTGGAGAATCAGAAGCCCTGGAAGTGAAACAACCAAACCCCCTGCCCCCTCCCACTTGGTGGCTCCCTGGTTTGATCGTGGACTCAACGGAGCTACAAGGAACACAGATGGCAGACCCGGGTCAGGCTGAGCCACCTGACCCTCCAGTAGGACAAGCAGCCCCCAGTATAGAGCTTGAGCAGCCTGACTTGCGCCGGTCTCAGAGAGCTAACTTTGGGATACCCCCAGTTAGGTATAGTGAGTAAATGGTCGGGACGACCACTGTTAAAGAGGGCAGGAAATGTCACAGGGTGACCTTGTCAGTCTTTCCATTATATAACATTTAACTTGTAGTGTCAATGTGGTTTTAGTTTTGCTGTGTATTTAATATTGTTTTGCATGCTTTTATTGGTTTTATCTTGTATAGATTGTTTTGTAGTGGGGTTTCTTTTTATACCATGGCAAGGACTGGAGTTAAGTGGAACAAGGAACACCTGGGACTGATTGACAGGTCACACCCACAGTGCTCGCTTGGCACAGAGGACAGGCGCTGGACTATTTATTGTGCACAGGCAAGCATGCAGGGCTGGTCGGTTGGAGAAAGGACAGCAAGCACGCAGCAGAGACGGGGACAGCGGATGAAGCAGCAGAGTCTTCTTCCTCCCAATGCTGGAAGAAGCAGGAACGGTGTGTGAGGTTGCCGCCGGACCAACGTGGGAAGGACAAGCTAGGAGGCTCGGAAAAGACTTGGTTCAACGCCTACAGAGAGATAAGTAGAGGGAAGTGAACCAAGCATCATTCTACTCTTGCGCGTGTGATCTGTGCTGCCTGTGATCTGCTGCTGCTAAGCGAATGTTCTGCTCCCCACAGCAACACCCAAGGAGGCCAGTGTGGAGCTACAGGACCGGCTTAAAGGACTGAGAGGAGCAAGCCCCCCCCCCTCTTATGGGACTTGTATGACTTTGGCCAACCCATGAAGTTTCAGGACATATTCTGCCTCTTTGTGATTTCAGACCCCCTTCCTCCAGCTCTCTACTTCAGGCATCTCAGTCTTCTGGGGTTTGGGTCACTGGTATTAAATTACTTACATTGTATATGGGACATTTGTCATTCTTAACAGTGGAAACGATTTTTTAAAACTGGTATTTCAAGAACCCCACACTGAGTGTGACACAATGAGGACAAAAACCCAGATCATGACACCTCTTTCTTCTCTTTTCCTCTCTTCACTAGATCTGACACCAAACAAACCTAATTCTAACAACAAACGGTTGGAAACTGAAAGGAGAATAGAGTATTCTTGTCAAAATAGTACAAAATACTATTTTTTTCATACTGTTTCAATAGAAAATTAAATCCCTTCGCAAATAGTAAAATATCTCAGTTCATTCTATTTCAAAAGTGAAAGTAGCCCACTGTGAAAAAAAAAAAAGCCAGAAAGTTTCAGCTCTCACCAAGTTTAATTCTTTAATCTCATTTTCATGAACTTCTTCTCTATCTGCAGGTAAATATATGGTAATTTACTTTTTGTAAATGCCAACCTTATATTTGGTGTGATCAGAGCTTTTTGAGGAGTAAATTTAGTCCAAAGTATGGGATTAAACAATTCTCGAGACATTTGGGCAAACATACTTCATAGTAAATTATTATTGTTATTATTAGTAGTAGTAAACAAGCATAAAAGCTTGCACTGAACACAGAAAAAGGGGGGAAATATGCCATGAGAGTTTGGAGAAGTGCCAAAAAATCACCAACATGTGGATCATGTGGACTTATTTTACTGCGTACAGTAAGTTAGTAATGGCTATTAGGCAGGCTGGTCTACATGTCCCAGTCACTGACAACAGTCAGCTCCTGTGCTGCTGAAAATAGTTACTCATTGGCTCCAGAGCAATAAACTTTCAGTCCTCAACTTTTTTGCCTTTGTTCCAACACCTTTGAGAGATAATTTCTTATGTTGCTGTTCCCTGAAGATGCCTCCTGAAATCGTGTCAGAGCGTTCAAAGAAACTCAGACTGATGCTGCCCTATTTCAGTGACAAGCCCGGCAAGGGAGTCGTCTTTTTTTTTTTTTTTGTTCTCCTCTAAAAAACAATGATCCGATGCACAGATACTCTCAGTTCTTTTCTGGGCTGCAGGAGACCAAGACTGGATTCACTTGGAGCGATACAAAGCTGAGTCTCAAAGATTAGACGGAGGAGGGATCCCCCCAATCTACCGCCAATCTTGCTGAGGAACGCTTTTATCCTTTTCTGTTGGTGGCTACTTAAACAGGGACATCACTTGAGTCAGGCTGCCATACTAGATGAGGGACACAAGAGATTTAAAAACTTTTGGAAGCTGTCTGAAAGCAAACAAGGCTGACTCAGTCCTGTGCAAAGTCATTTTCTGATGTGTCATCACTGTCCTCTCCTAAACTTTGGCCTTGCTCAACCCCGCATTGGGCTTGTCAGAAGAATCGCCTCATTGCATTGGGTTTTACCAGAGGTTATCTGGTGACATTATTCCTATGCATGAGAAAATTAACAGCATTTTTCCAAAAGTGAGTTTTATGCCAAGCAGTTATTGATGGTGGTGTGAGCCAAGGGTAACAATCTCTGTGTGCAGACTGCTGAGGCTACGAAGGACGGTGACCTAAGAAGGTCCTTCTTATGCAACACTTGAATTGCAAGAAAAATGGAGGCGATATCCTGCAATGTTCTCTGCCCTCATGATTAAGTGAAAGCACCAAAGACCCTTAAGATGAACAAGTTCAACACTAAATTATCCCACAAGTAAATGTTTTCAAAGTTAAAGAAAAATAAATCTGACCAAAAAAAGCCCAAAAAGCATCTCTAGTAATTGCTTTCCTTTCATGTAAGATTTAAAGCAAAACTCAGTAACTTTTTCACCTCAATAAATGCTTTTCAGAATACCTGTGGGGATAAACAAAGTGTTTACAGAGCGATTTGATGTTTCCTAGCCTACCCCCGGTGTCTCTGGCCTGTAAGCGGCACCACCAACACCAGAGAAAAATATAATCCATGGCATATTTACCCGGAAAACACAGGTAAAACGTCCCATTGCAGGAGACACAGGACTCTGCTTTGAGCAGAGGGAGACGAGCTGCCGCTACCAACGTAGCAAAGTAGCATCAACAAGCTAGTAAAAGCTTAGAAATATATTCAGGGATCAAAATAGAGGAAAGACAGGTAGAGAAGACGTCTGTGTGCTGTGGGGGTTTAATGGGAGTACAAACTTTACAACAGTGAAAGGACGCCACTAGGGGAAGGCCTGAGCTGAATTTCCTGAGATCTGCTTTACAGTTTTTCTCCATCGGTTTGGCTCATTTCTCGAATCAGAAATAACTTTATCAAAACAACGTGGACAAACCTCTAAACCATTTGGCAATCGTTCAGAACATAATTGCATTCGTCATTTATTTCATTAAATTGCAAATGTCTTAGTAGTACATGTTTCAATGTTTCATGACATCTTTGCAAATGACTGAGTAGCCTACAGTTAGCCCACAGCTAGCACAGTTATCCTACATTTAGCACAATTTCCAAGTGAATACATATTATTGATCTAAACTGATTGCTGATTGTCAGTCTAACGATTGTTCTCTTCAAAACATGTCAGCATCATTTCATTATAGATGTCATCACATGCTGAATAGTCTGTTCAACTGTCAAAACTAGTCAAGACCATAATACAGAAAATGTGTGAAACACCAGCCTTATGGTTATAATTCCGTTGGCAGTATGAGTGCAATGTGTGATGTCAAATGTTGAAAGCTACTCTTATTGTAAAATCCTATTCTTCTTCTTCTTTTTTTTTAAACATAACTGTATTCTTTTTGTTAGACAAAAAGAAAAAAAAAAACTTAGCACAATAATCTTCGTCAATGACGGACTGAGCTAAAACTGAGAGGTGGACAGTAGGGATATTTCCATGGTCCTCTTCCGTAGTGACAGTACACCTAAACATTTTGGCTTGCAGTGCTTACACAATGGCACAGGGATGATGCATTTTGGGTGCTCTGACTATTTCTATGAGAAAGAAACTTGATTTTGACACAATGATGAATTGTTTTGGGAGAAATATGAGCTTTTGCAGTTGAACTGTGGTGTTGTTTAGAAAAATCTGGGTTATTTTGGCAAAAGCACCAAGAGTGGTGGGAGTGTCCGGTCTGTTTAGAGAAGTGAGACAAAGTGATTGAGAAGGATCTGTCCATTTTGGTGGCTTTGACTTTTTGTATGAGAAATACATTTAGTTCGGAAGGATAAACGAATCAGAAGGATAAACAAACTGTTTTGAAAGAGATATGAGCTTTTGCAAGTGAGCTTTTGTAAGAACTGTAAGACTGTTCAGTCAAATGATCTGAGAGTTTTGAGAATGTAATTTCAGATTCAAGAAATGAGCCAAACCAATGGAGAAAAACTGTAGTAAACCATTCAGTGTTCATGTTCAATGGTGTGGTTCAGATTTTGTTGGCACACTTTGGGCCCCTTAGAACCAATGTAGCATGGTTTAACCACCACAGACTACCTGAGTATTGTTGCTGACCATGTCCATCCCTTTATGACCACAGTGTAGCATCCTCTGATGGCTACTTCCAGCAGGATAACGCACCATGTCATAAAGCGTGAATCATCTCAGACTGTTTTTTTGAACATGACAATGAGTTCATTGTACTCAAATGGCCTCCACAGTCAACAGATCTCAATCCTACAGAGCAGCTTTGGGATGTGGAGAAATGGGAGGTTCTCATCATGGATGTGCAGCCAACAAATGTGCAGTAACTGTGTGATGCTGTCATATCAATATGGAGCAAAATCTCAGTGGAATGTTTCCAGTACCTTGTTGAATCTATGCCACAGAGGGTTAAAGGCCTCCTTCCACTGAAAACCCGTTTAACTTGCTCCTTCTGAAATACGGAGGGTTTCCCCTTGTTTACTTACACATGCTGACTTGCTAGCGTTGCGTTCCCCCCAGTCGGCTGTGCTTCCTCATCAGAGAAACAATACGATGAAAAGAGCGAATCGGGAACAGATTTGCAGTTCTACGTCAGATTGCAAAAAGCGTATCCCACGTGGGGTTTCTATCTGTCCATTGGAAGGCAGGTAACCCTCCACTACACACTAGAAGTAAAGACAGCACGACTGTAGCTTCGGAGTTGAGAAGCTAATTAGCTAACTGTTTGTTAGCATGGCGGAACAAACTTGTCTGTCGGCTCTATTTCCTGTCTGTAGCGAAATAAGAGCGGAGGGCGGAGCTTCCTTCATACACTAACGGGAGCCAACCAATCAGACGGAAATTCATGAGAAGGACCCGGAAAAGCCTGCCGTTGGACCACAAGCCTCTCTTCTAGTATACAAATACAGCTGGATACAAAGCAACCAGAAGGTTTTTTTAAACAGAAACGATGCAGAATGCATTCAATAATAATGGAGAACACAGAAATATTAATGAAATGACCATGGAAGTACAACTTTAAGGCAGTTCTGAGGGCAAAAGGGGTCCAACCAGGTACTAGCAAAGTGTACCTAATAAAGTGGCCAGTGAGTGTGTGTGTGTATACATATTATATACTGTATATATACACTTGAAGACAAGATTATTAGCCCCTTATGAAATTAAAGCTTTTTTCTAAATGATCCCAAGTGCTTTTTTAAAGAGACTAGAAGCAGGAATTAAAAAAAACAAACATGCATGTCCATTTTTTTTAATACTAATAGGTGATGACGTGACCTCAGCTGTAGTCAATGAAACATGTTTGAAAATTAGGGCCAATTACGCCCGACTGGGAGCTCCGCAGCAGAACTGCTGCAGCCGCATGTGCAAAGAACTGCGTGGATTTCCTACTGAAACCCAGCATATGATCAAATCCTGACAATGTCATGTGGACAATAAGTTTCAGATGCAATCTATGCATATGCATGGATCTAAGTCGATAAATTTCCTTTTTAAATCTCAGTAAACGTGGAATAGAGTGCAGATGTTGGAGTACTACCTGCACCGGGGATTCTCCTCTCTGCACGATCAGAAAGACAAAATATGACTATGGAAACTTGAAACTGTTTATGGGCAAAAAATGTGTTCTACTATGGCATTGCACGCAAACAGAAGAGAGGTGGTGAGAAGTGTGTGACAGACTACCACAACAAAATGGAGAAGAGAATCTGGAAGATGATTTTTGCATCTTCTTCTTTTCTGTATAATGGCAGTTGGCACACAAGGAGTCTGTGATTTCCACCACCTCAGTTGGGTTGAACGATCTTGTAGTTTAGAATCCTGTGGAGGAGACAGGCATTAAAAGTGTTATCCCCAATCTTGAATGATTCAACGGAATCTAGTTGGTTAGTATGGGATCAAAATCATGCCAGAGACAATTTGTGTGTGAAAAAGATTTTTCATGTAAAATAATGTTTTGAGGTTGTATAAAACAAGTCGTGCTTGTAAAAAAAAGTTATGAACCCACAGAATCATTTTGTGGTTGTGTGAGAAACCTTTGTGTGCAGAAATATTATTTGCAAACATGTAGATCAGTTTCGTATTTGTGTTTTATTTTTCTGTGTGTGTGAAAATTGAATTTGTACCTGTAAAAGTTTCGCCACACAAAAATATCTGTGCAAGTGCGACACCTAGGGCTCGTGTGCGACACTGCACCTACGAGCTCACAAAACAGAAACCTACAACCACAAAACTTTTTTACGGATTGAAGACAAGTCAAAGTCGTGCCACTAACAGCCAATCAGGACACTGCATTCTGGGAAGCCAAACAGCCAATGATGTGGTGGATTGGTGATGACGTTTATTTTGGGGGACGAAGACGATACCGTTAGCAAAGGCTCTTGGCTGCTAGCAGTCAGAGCGCAGCGGGAGCTACATACTTGTAGCAAGAGGGGAGGCTGTTCAATCCGAAGTCGGCCACTGATCTGATTACTAACAGGCCTGCTGGAGAAGGCGGCTACTGGCAGAAGAACTTGGCCGGTTATTTTGGTGTTGATCGCCGCAGCTTATTGAATCGTATATTGTACTGGACGTGCGTTAGCTTTGAAAAGGCTAACGACTAGCACATCTTGGCTGGTCCCATTGGAAGCTGGCAACCATTTAAAGCTGAGTCGTATAATGCTGTGGTTACCGCGTCAAAGCCCCCTTAAAAATAAAAAAGAAAGAAAGAAAAGCAAAATCGTGTTTTACTGGCAGGTTGTGCAGTAAGCTGCCACCACATAGCCTACTGTTTACTTGATTGCTGCAGTCGTAAAAAAAAGAAAGAAAAAGCGACGGCTGAAGTCTTTTATAAAAGGCATGTGCGGTTATCTGGTTAATAAGGAAAGTAATGTAAAATTCTTTGTGTTCCTGTCACTCATGTGAATAGCCAGAGCTACCTAGAACATTTTCAGTTTCAATGGGCTCGACTTCCAGGGAGTCCACATAGCCTATCTGTGCCAGCCCGTCCAGATCAAACGCGATGTCGGTGTTAAAAACACGTTTGATGCCCAAAGTGGGACGCTGGGCCACATAAAATCAGACATAATAGGCTATAGAAAATCTTAAAGAACCGCTTTCTAACTACCAGGCCGATCAGATTCTGATCATCATTGTTGACACATCATTTGTGAACATTCCTACATTATTTTACAGCCTAAATAAAAGGACTAAATTGTATATGACGCACGTTTATTTATTTTGCATATATTTTCAATTAACACGTTTACGCTTTATTTCACATCACTGGTATGTAAGTTAAACGTTTTATTAACATTAGCCTACCAAACTTCTAATTTCTGATATTCACTCGTGTGTCTCTGGGATTCACTAATGACGCAGGGATTCCCCGACATCGACACAGTCACTGCTTTAAGCATTGTGACTTCCACAGACACTGGAGGCAGGGGATGGCTTCATCTAGCTATTTGCATGAAGCCCTGGTGCTTCCACAAGAATGACGCACAAGGCTCGGCTGCGTTTCTCTTTTATTAAGGCGCTTTATAGCGCACCTGATGCGGGACAAACTGTTTCATAACAGCACACTTAACTTAACGCCCACAAGCTTTGTTAGGGATAAAAAAAATGCTTGCTACCCAGCCCTCCTCTCTCTCCCGCGTGACAGTGACAGCTCAATGCGTGTCACTGATTACCACCACGTCACCCATGCCAGACGTCACCATGACAACCAAAATTAAAATAATCATCAAACCCTGATCAACACCAAAACGCTATTTATGGCTCCTACAAGCATCACACCTTCAGAATGCAGAGGATTGTTTTACTGGAACAATGTTGGAACAATGTTGAAACCCAGAAGCGCGCAGTGGTCTGCTGTTGACGCATCACACAGAAAAACCCTACCGGCATAAGTTGACGGACCACGACGCACGCGCACGTGGTGTCAATCGGGCTTAAAGGCTTTACAGATGTCATAAACTTCATAAATAATGAGGACAACGTGTTTTTTAGTGGATGCGTTTCACCACACTGTTCCAGGCTCCTGCAGGTGACGGTTCTCCTGAAGCTGGTGACGTCAGTTTGGAGAAGCAGAGGATTTTTTTTTTCTTCAAATAGGCTGTTATTAAAATACGGGAAATTTACAGAGTCCCCAGAGAGAGACAGGGGAGCAGGACAGGTTGGCGGAGGACGTCTGATCCCCCTGGCTGGGGGCTCAGGGGATGGTGGCGGTGGAGAAACATGGCTCGGGAGTCGGAGGACGGTTGTGGACCCCAAGAGGAGGCTCAGTGCGGCCGCCATGGACCGGGATGGATCCACAGCCAGTGAAGGCGCCAGCCATCACAAGCGCCTTTTTGCATTTTAGTTCTTTTATTTTATTACTTTTATTTGAGCATTTATTGAGCCTATTTTTCCACTTATATTACTTTAGTACCATGTTTATTTCTTTAATAAAGTTCTTATTGTTTTTATTCAGTACTACCTGCTGGCGATGGCTTCCCTTTCTTGAAATAATGTTGATTTTTGGTTTATGTTAAATCTATCATGAATCAACCTCTTGCTTTTCAAAGTTGAAAAAAAAGACATTAAAACAACATTGTATTATAGTAACATTTATCATTGAATAGTAAAAAAAATCCGTTTAATGAACAAAGTAAACTAAAAATTAGATAACCTATCTGAGATTCCAGCTGACATGTTAGACGCTGGATAATTGATCAGTTGTTTATGTTTACTGATCAGTTGTGAATGAATGAGACACAGACAATCATGTGAACTCCAGCTTTATCAATGTTTGGAAAAAAAATAAAAACAACCTTAGTTGCATTTCAATGACAAAGAAACGGATAAAGAAAATATCTGTGGCTAAAACTGAACATACCTGACAAACGGAAGTTACGTAGGTAACTGTGGTTCTGTGAATTCCTGGATGACTGCCAGTCATACCGGTCACTCGGAATTTCCTCCCCGTCTCCCGGCGAGAAGATCCGAGAGGCCAGGTGTAGGCTGTCACGCCCTACTTATAGACTAGGGCACAGCTGGCCTACACGTCACCTGATTGACTTTGTTGTCATTAGGACTCGACCTGCGCAGAGCGCGAGGAGACATATCCACACTGTTTACTGCCACTGGCAGTCAGAAAGGAATGAAACAGAACTGCTTTTCTCAAACAGTGAAGTTATCCATACAAGGCAGTTTACCTGTCAACTTGGCATTTACACGTCCTCCTTTACCAGTTAAAATAATAATAATAAATAGGCAAATAAAAGCCCCTTGTTGAACGCCTGGTAAGAGGTATCATGCCCGTTTAAGCACACGGCTTAGCCTCAGTCTTTCATCACAACACAACTCATCCCCCAACATTCATGTACATGCACAATCAGTGGGACTATCCGAGATGTGCTAGTCGTTAGCCTCTCCAAAGCTAACGCACGTTCAGCAAGACAGATGATCCAATAAGCTGCGGCGATCAACACCAAAATAACCGGCCAAGTTCTTCTGCCAGTCGCCGCCTTCTCCAGCAGGCCTGTGAGTGATCAGATCAGTGGCCGACTTCGGATTGAACAGCCTCTTGCTACGAGTATGTAGCTCCCGCTGCGCTCTGACTGCTAGCAGCCAAGAGCCTTTGCTAACGGTATCGTCTTCGTCCCCCAAAATAAACGTCATCACCAATCCACCACATCATTGGCTGTTTGGCTTCCCAGAATGCAGTGTCCTGATTGGCTGTTAGTGGCACGACTTTGACTTGTCTTCAATCCGTAAAAAAGTTTTGTGGTTGTAGGTTTCTGTTTTGTGAGCTCGTAGGTGCAGTGTCGCACACGAGCCCTAGGTGTCGCACTCGTACAGATATTTTTGTGTGGCGAAACTTTTACAGGTACAAATTCAATTTTCACACACACAGAAAAATAAAACACAACTACGAAACTGATCTACATGTTTGCAAATAATATTTCTGTACACAAAGGTTTCTCACACAACCACAAAATGATTCTGTGGGTTCATAACTTTTTTTTACAAGCACGACTTGTTTTATACAACTTCAAAACATTATTTTACATGAAAAATCTTTTTCACACACAAATTGTCCTTTTTCACACACAAATTGTCTCTGGCATGATTTTGATCCCATAGGTTAGAATGTACACCTCAGTCTTTTCAAAATCGGAAACAGCTGTGACAGTCGTGTAGTGTGCCGCCAGCATTAGTGACAGTGTGAGAAATCTTCGTAGATCACTTGCAAATAACAAATACACAGCAACAAATTCACGCTGTTTATTTGAGATCTTAGTAAATGAGGGCCTATGACTAATGTTTATTGATCATGTAGCAGAGATGTTACATGTAACATGTAATATATTCAGTGTCCCAACACAAAATGAGGCTGACAAGACTGTGATCTGACTAGTTTTCTGGCTTCTATGATTTCAACCTGCACCAAAAACATGTCAGAGATTTCTTTTTCCACAACCACAACAAATACAAAGTTTCTTTTGTGAAGTTTCTGAGGACTTTTTGTTTGTTTGTTTGTTTGTTTTCGTTGTTTTTGATCTGTCAATGTTCTTTTGTGGAATACATTACAATTACCTTGATGTGTATTTATCATGCGCTGAGAAAACTCATACAAACATGTTCAAATTGAAATGTATTACAGTCACCATGCAGGGAAACATACAGAATAATGTTTAAAGGTGTCATAACCGAGTGTTTTACGTACACAATCCTTCTTAAATTATCTTCAAATGAATTTTTAATATAGTTGCGTGGGACGAAAATTTAATG
The DNA here is from genome assembly GCA_023101725.1 of Atherinomorus stipes. Taxonomy (NCBI): domain Eukaryota; kingdom Metazoa; phylum Chordata; class Actinopteri; order Atheriniformes; family Atherinidae; genus Atherinomorus; species Atherinomorus stipes. Next base: position 543,172 of record JALJCO010001315.1, read on the forward strand.
AGCTAATTTTAACCTCTTTTTATCCCCAACTTTTGTTTGTTGCGAGAATACGCACGAGAGTTAGACCTGTCTGTAAGCGCGTTCACGAGGCAAACGTCAAAGCCAAAACAAAGTTTTATCAGGACAGAGCAAGTGAAGGAAATGATGTCCCAACAGAGAAAAACATGAAAAAATCGTAACGGCACGGTTGATGGAGAGGATCCGCGGAGTAAAAGGGCTGGACTCTGATGAATTTAAGGAGCGGACGTGTGACGTGAAGTTAACTAAAAAGTGTTAGCTTCTGTAGCTACATTAGCAGCTTGTCCGCTCGTCTACCACCGGTTACTGGTCTCTGACACAAAAGATAATAAGTTAAACAAGCAGCAACACTTATCAGTGTGGATGTGCAGTCGGTAAGTATAACTGCTCCCTGGATCAGCTGTCCTTCCTGTTAAAGCACCAAAAACTGCTGAATTTCTGCCGAGGCAACTCAGCACGGCTATCTCCCCCCTCCTCCTCGTCGTCGGAGTTACCAGCCACTGTCTACTCCGTGGCAGGTAATCAGCTGCCTTCAGGTGGTGCTAAAGATGCTAGCTTAGCAGCTCGCTCGCAGCCTCTCTAGTTCAAGTCATAACAGCTGGTCAGAACTCCTCCACGGCAGGTAATCAGCTGCTTTTAGGTGGCGCTAAAGAGGCTAGCTTAGCAGCTAGCAGCCTCTTTAGTTCACGTCATTTGGAGAAAGAAATTCAATTCGCGTACTGTGGAGAGCGCGTGCTTTTGGACGATTCTGGTGAGAAGAGAGAGCCCGCACTCAAAGACGAAGTCACTTTCACTCCCCGGAGTTTCTGGCACATTATAACTGAGGTCCTGTTCCAATACACATGTTTTAACGTGAGAAAGTGGGATTTCCGGGTGACTCCTTTAAGTGAGTGATAAATATAGTTGCAAACACATTATTTAAGTCAATTACTGCTAATCACTGCTACTGTAAATTTGCTTTGGAAGAACAAAGGACTCCATGAACAAAGTGGAAAAGAAACTGCAGAGAGTTGACGGTTATTCATTTTTCATTTTCTTGAGATTCTTTTTTTTGGCGCATATTATTTTCTGAGGAATTGTTTGGATTTGATGTGTGTACATTCGTGTTAAAAAGGAAACTATTCGATGCAAACAATGTAGCCACAAAAATCTTCTGTTCAGTCACAGATGGAGACCTTCAGTAAGCATGAGTCTTACAGTACTTTCTCTTCTCACCTGGTGACACACAGGGCCTGATTTACAAAGAATCCAAATTGCGAGTCTAATGTCTTTGCCTCGCAAAAAAAATAGCGTGCGCTGTCATTTTAGCGTTTGCGGGTGATCTACAAAGATTACACGCACAATCTGTAACAGGCGCAAACAGCAGGATTTAAATGAGGATTTAGCGTGCGCTCTCCCTGCGCCACGGAAAGTTCAGAAGAGCATGTGGTAAACGCAAAATGAAATTCATCCTGATAGAGAGATGTTAGTTTCAGAGATATAATGAGGCAAATAAAAAACAGAATATAAGAAAAATATGAAGAGTTCATTTGCAAAAATAGACAAACGCCATTTAGAAAAAAACGGAGTTAACTGCTTTTGCACATAAACTCTTCATTTACTTTTTTAATATTTTCAGCAAATCCAGCTCACATGAAGTGGAGGGTTTTAATGATGTAAAATGGAGATAGGACGTTTGTACCCGACAGCAACAAAAGCAGTTAACTCTGTTTTTCCACATGTTTGTCTGTTTTTGCAAAATGAACTCTTCATATAATAACTATAAATAAAAACGATGCAGCAGGTTTCCCTGTGGATCGTAAGAAGAGGTCAGTTTAAGGACGTGGATAACGAGACGCTGTTGAAGATGATCTGATATTACGCACAGACTGCGCGCTCTTTGGCACAATGCCAGCCGCGGGACCTGTGTAATTGCCCCCCACCCCACGCAAAACTAAAGTAGTATCAATAGTTTGTGCATTACTGGTTATTTTCACTGAGTTTTCTGTGGGGTGGGGGCCAACTTTCACACAGGACAGCAACCTCAGAGCAGCAGCAGTTGCTGGGGTGTGGAGGAGCAGGACATGATTTTAATTTAAAAATATGCCATCGGCAAAAAGTAAAAAGAAAATAAAAAGACATAATTAATGTCAGCTTTAACTACCATGATGCTGCAGCTGCAGATGTTCTGGTTCATGTCTAGAATAACCCGTGTTAAACAGTGATGTTGATTGTTATTTAATTAAATAATGAAAACTTGACTTGTCGCCTGAACACCTCATGAGAAATGATTCTGACCCGATGTCTGCAGTCCTGTGTGCAGCATTCTTTCAGCCATCAGTGCGTAAAGCTGCCAGTTATACCTGCTTTTCAGACGTGCTAAATTACACACAGTTTTTTGCGCCCGCTTTCCTTTGAACAGTTGATAGATCACATTGCGCGTGTTAAACTGAGGTTTTGCATCGTCTCCTCCCAATATTTTGCGCCTTCTGGCAGAAACGCCCAGTTTGCATATTCATCTGCAGCAGATGCGCCTGTCAATGGACAGCGGCGCTATTTTGCCCCTTGACAGGCGCAAACCTCCTTTTGCCCTGCTTTGTAAATCAGCTCTGGCGGATTATTGCGTGCGTAATGAAGATAGCGCCTGTTTTAACAAGCGCAAACCTTTCGTAAATCGGGCCCACAGTGTCTTATCTTTGTGGTACAAATGCAAATATAGAATGGCCATCTTCAATATTGGGGTTTAGAATTACAGCATAAGTAAATTCTTTAAAAAAAGAAAATAAACAAAAAGTAGGGCTGTCAGGTAATTAAAAAACCTTACAGGATTTGTAATTAATTAATCTAATTAATCGCATTTTAATCTCATATCTGCTAAAGTTGTCGTGGGGAACAATGGTCCTCAAGGGCCATCGTCCTTCATGTTTTCCATGCAACCCTGCTTCAACACAGCCTATGAAGTTCTGTGCAGTGACTCATTGACATGTCCTCTTCTTGTTCTTTTTCTGGTGTTAGTTGGCGGTTGGCAAACAGCTAACCACTTACCAGTGCATTACCGCCAGCCACTGCCCGGGTCATTCAGTGGGCCAAATTTAAAAAGCTTGTGCATTGTATTGGCACTCCGAATTAATCGCGATTATGTTTTTAATGCATTAATTTGCAGTGTAATTAATTAATCTAATTAATGCATTAAACTGGCAGCCCTGCTAAAAAGTGAAGATTGTCATACATATTGTGGTAATGTAGGTTAATTTTTGCAATAAACAAAGCTAGAGTTAATGAGTCCTTTACTTTTTTCGGTCATAAACCACTTTGACCTGTGGTTCAAAATTAAATGTCAGGGGTTCACCAGAGTGGTTTTCCTGAGGGGGCACAAACTGCTCAGTCACAACAAAAAACCTTTGGCTTAATATTGTGGAGTTTCCTCTGTGCTACCAATACAGCCCTGACCTTTCGGGCACGAGCACGGTAATCTGGGAGTGTCCTAAAGGAGGTTGCTGGTGCATTTTCCATATCTGCAACTAAAAGCCAATGCTTAGCTCTATCATCTATCTCAGTGGACAAACAAAAACTTCACCAGCCTTGTATAATTAAAATAAAATTTTGAGACCACACAGTTGTTCATAGTAACATGCACGGATATGAGAAAATTAATGACATTTTGGTAAGTGGCCCAATTCTCTCACAGGTGCGGTAAAAGCTCCATCTTCCACAATTTACTTGGAGCTTGTAAATTGCCTCAGCATGAGCTCCGCACCCCAAAGAGCTTTGACTTGTTCAAAGGAAATCAAGCATCACTGATGGTGCACTTTTGTTTCTCTGAACAATTGTTGCATGGCATAAATACATGTTTGCTTGTTGATAAATATTGCATTTGATTGACATTAGCAGGAGAGTGTTTTCAGATTTTTTTAATTGATCTTTTACAGAAAAGCCGTACAGATTGTTGAGCGTGCTCGTTTGGTCACTTATTATCTTTACTAAAATCAATGAACTCTAAACACAGCATTAAATCTGACTTTATATGCAGTGTAAAGCCAACTTGAGGTTCTGTTTGTCTTTTTGAGCTAATTAATCATTCTGATGTGAATTTTCTCTTTTATTTAGCTTTCTTATAGCTCTTATGATTAATTTCCTTTGATGTTCAGAAGCAATACACAGATATGAAACACACAACTGACAGTATGTGCCAATTAAAAACAAGAAACTCCAACAAAACCTGTCAAAACCATTATGTTTTTCTTTCTATTTTTTTCCCTTAGTATTAAAGCTTGACTTAGGCCATAGATCTAAAGTGACCATTTTGTTCACAAACCCCGTGGTTTCAGGAAATAGTCTCAGAAGCAATGAACCTTTGCTACTACAACCTACACTAAACAATATAAAAGAATGACATAAAAAAAAAAAAAAAAAAAAAAAACTTTTTTCTTATTTGGGGGGTGTGAAGTACCTGTCGCTGTTTACTACTGAAAAACACACCAAAAAAAAAAAAAAAAAAAAAAAAAAAAATAGATATCTGAACTTTTTTCAAGTGAATGTGCAGGTATGAAAAACTTATTAGGATTTCAGCAATGATTTCTTTAATTATTTGCATACATATCAACGTAACTCATTACTAAACAAGCAATGTTAGATAGTTAATGTTAACTGCAGAGAATATCCTCATGTAAAGTGATACTGGTGTGCAACCATGAATTGTTACAGATGCTGCCTAGTGGTCCGCAGCTCAATGAGACGTCAGTGAATTATATGCATTCACACATCTATTTCACCTTGTGTGAATATGCATTCTACCAAACCCATATGTTGGTCATTACAATTAGAATTTTTAATTGGATCCTCAGTATGTTGCAGTGAGGTTTCTTGAGGTTCAGGAGCAGATTCAAATTAATTCCATAAATCTTTCTTTCCCAGGAAATGCATGTCGAATGCTTATTACTTAGAGAGCTCATTGATTAGACACAGTAACACACATTGGCAGATGTACTGTATATAAATCCCATTGCAAACTGTGTGTATGAATGAGTGTGTTCAGAAGAGAAGTCCAGGATATACTGAAATTCCCTAAAACATATGAAAAAAGATCACTTAGGGTTATTTTCCTGAAGCATGTGCTTTCAGCTCTTTGTTTAAAACCTGACTGTTGTACTTTAATAAAACTTAGTTGATAAACTAATAGAAACAGTATATATATATATATATTGGTTTTGGTTTTTTTTAGACTTTAGAAACAGCAACCTGATCGGTTAAATATCTGTGGGGTGGCCGATGTCTGACATTCAGTTTAAGGCCAATATAGGCCGATACCAATAGGGGAGCCGATTATATTGTGCATCCCTAATTTTATTGACATAAAGTGATAAACAAAACGTCCTCCAGAGGTGTGCTGTTTATATGCATTGCTGTGAAATCATGCTTGAGCCATCACACTTTCTGCAGTGAAAATGGGCCAAAGAGATAAGACCTTCCAAGGAGAAACTGAACAGCTGTGACGAGAAACAGCATTTGGAAAAAAAAATTAAATAAAATCAGCAGCATAAATAAAATAGATCAATAATCAGAAAATCCTTGGCCCTGATGCACCACATGAATCAAATGGATGCACTTTAAAAGACCGACAACAAACCAAATATTGAATGTCCTGATGCATTATGGGATGTATTCATCTTACTGAAGCATGTGCAGGAGTTAAAGCATTATGGTAAAGTTCTAAAAAACATGCTCCACAGTGGATACTTTCCAGTATATATGCAACTGTATTTGACGAGTAGAAAAATATTAGATCAGGTTAATCCCGCATTGTCTGTCATGTGTGGACAACTGGAGCCATACACGGACCCTTACATGGCATGTAAACAAATCAATGACTCCAAATGAACTTAACATGGATTGACATCAGCTTTACTCGACATAAATTACCAAGCAGCCTATTGTAATCTGTCAAATATTGCCACAATATGTCAGAGTGGAAGAATATCATAGCACAAAAAACTAAATATTTAAGCGTTCCCCTCAGATAAGACTCAGATTGCATGTCAGCTTGGCTTGTTCAGCAACAGGCTGGTTTGATCAGTTTTGTCATGCTACATGAATCCATATTTATGCTTATACTGATTGTTTTCCTCATAATCTCTGTTTGTAATCTTTAACCTGAATCAAGTATAGAAAAAAATGACAGTCAAATAAAGCAGTTATTGTTCTTTTGAGACATTGAGAAATAATTAATGACGATCATATGAGGCGGCTGTGAATACATTCTCCCCGTGAATGATTAAAAAAAAAAAAGATAAAGGACATACTACGGCAGAAATGATGAAAATACGTTTTCTCAAAGGACACATGAGATAAGCCTGAAGAATATTTGATTTGGACATGAATCAAACCTTCACTGCACTCACTTTGCAATAAAAGGCTAAATAAGGACACATTTATTGATGTTTCAAATGCATTATGTACACGTTGGAATATTATGGCATCATCCAAGACTCGTTTTGACCTTGTTTAAAATGTTACAACAAAATCCCCCCAAAACAAATGAGAGTTTTGTTAAAGGAGACCAGGACATGACTTTATAGGTCCCGCGGTTACACTTCTTCATATCTTATTTCAAAGGGCAAACCCCCGAGATCGTTAATAATAAAGGACCTCTCGGTATTTCACAGAAGCTTTGCACAGTTAATTTAGCTGAGATTCGTCTGTCAGAAAGGCAGCACTATGTCAGAGACCTGCATTTTTTATGAACTTTCATTAATTTGATTGAATAATTCAGCAGTGACTTTGATGAAAGCGACATCATTCTCATTACTCTTGTGGTTATCACTTTTTACACTTTGTCTAAACAAGATTACCCTGGTGTATTATGCAACCCAAATGATGCATTTGACAAACAAGGATTTTTATTCATTTTTCTGTCCTGTATCTTTTATTGTTTCATAAATATGTATTTTAGTTTTTTCCAAATCCACATCTGATTTATCATACGGACAAACTTTTTTTTAAAAAACCTTACACCTTAAATGATGATGAGGCCTATATTAAATACTGTGTGTTTATATTTGCCATCAGGTGTTGCTGGTAACTCTCTCAGGAGAGCTTAGCTTGACTAGAAATTAACTGTTTTCTGTACATCAAATTATATATTTGTTTTATATAATACAATTGTACAAGTCATTCTCAAATTATCCATACTCTCCAATTAAAGAAAAGGACAAATTCACAACAGTAATTCAAATAACAAGAAAATAAATGAAGTAATAATAAATAAAAATTTAACAAAATTAAAATTTAGTGACATAAAAATTGCTATTGAATGATAGTTGAAATAAAATATGTACACACACACACCCACACACACACAAATATATATATATATATATATATATATATATATAACAAAAAAAAAATGCCCCTGACCAATTACAGCACCTTTCTCATGAAGAGTGGACCAACATATACCTGTCAACTGGTGCACAACTCTGATTGGACGTTACTGAAAACACTTGATTTCAATCATTGCCTCTAAGTGTGCTCAACAGAATTTTAATTCAAAAGCCCCATTATGCTTGCTTACTTGTTTTATTTTGTTGTTAAATTTTTCTGTTAAACCGCACTTCAAAATTAATAAATTTTCATAAGATTTTTATGTACCATTATGCTATTCAATTTCAACTTATTTCAGAGACAGCAAATTTTTTCCCCAAATCATTCTGTGGGTGAAAATGTTCAGGATGGTATATACTTTTATTGAGTCTCCTTTTGGCTCACACAGTTAATCCGTGTTAATATATATCCCCATTTCTCATTTATTAAATGCCATCCATCCGTGACTCAGTGTGTTTACTTTGTTTTTTCTCAGGAAGAAACATTTTAATATACACACACACACACATATACAAATAAATATATATATATATACATACACATATGAACACAGTTTGTGAATACAATCAAGAACAAACACAGTACAGCAGACATTGTTGCAGCCTTGGGTATTCCTGATGTCCCTTAATGTTACATGTAGTACCACCCCTTGACAGACAAGGGTGGCGCACATACCACTCAGTGATGACTAGGTATGTAAGGAAAAGTGGGATATGAGGGCGGAAGGATAAACAAAAATGGCTGAAGTCACCAACACGGATCAGCTGTGTGTATTTATTTAAATATTACAGACATCACATCAAATCCCTACTCTCTCCCTCCCTCCAAGTTCAGCTGTCATAGCATAATATCATCATCAAGCACAGGCCCCCAAGCCAATCTGGTAACCTGAGCACATCTGATACCAACACCGGAAACAGATATAACATCATGTTAGTAGATAGTTAAAGTAAAACATTTCACCTCCTGCTGGAGAAAAGCGGTAATTTTTCCCAACCGGGTTTACTGTATAAACATATGATATACTAAAACTAGAAAAACACCCGGAGAGCGCAGACCTCGGCCAAGCAGCTCGACTCACTTATTTTTGTGTGTTGTGGATCATAGTAGAAGCTAGAAGTCTGTCCAACAGTCTTCTTTCCTCGTGCTCACTGCTGCTCATAAGTTTCATTTCTGCTTCCTGACATCATGTGCAGCTGCACACTTCTACCACAAGGGGGCACTCACACTTCATCAACAGCCTTTCCAATATGGCCAATCCCACACTGATAAAGAATCCTTCAAAACATTCCTGGATCCAGAAGGTGATCCGGATCACCACCAAAATTTAATGGGTTGGTCCTTGGGCACACGGCTGGTGGAAATTCCAGGTCAGTCCGTCCGGTTTTTTTCCGTAAAGTTGCTGACAGACAGACGGACAAACCAACGCTTCTGAAAACATTACCCCCTTGGCGGAGGTAATGAAGCATTTGAACAAAACAAATCTTTTTTTTTTTTTTTTCATTTTTTTCTCCCACTCCCAAAAGAAAGGCATGGTTGCTAAATTTTACGACATGATAATCACCATCAATTACAAACCATGGCCCCCCATGTCTAGATATATTCCTTTATTGCCACGATTGTATTTCTTTAAATCTGCTTAGCACCACTAACCCTTCTGTGTTGCAAGGAAGCCCTAAAGTAAATGGTGAATTGGAAAACATTCATTTTGATTAGGAATGTCCCGACACCGATGCCAGTATCGGTACCTGCGCCAATATTGGCCTATTCTGCTGTACTCGTACTCGTGAAATACTTGCTCACGACAGCACCCAATACTGGACGTCACATGACTCGCTGTGCTTATGCCGCCATCCCAGCAGAAAAAATACCCTTCAATATGGGCAATGGCGGCTTTGAGTTTACATCTTTTTTTTTAAAGTTAGAAGTGGCTTTCCGTTACATGAGGATAGAAAATATATCTGACCCGTATCGTGTTCCTGGGATACTTTTCAAAACGTTGGCGGCGGTTGCAGCAGACCTTTCTTTCTTCTCTCCCTCCCTCCCACCATTTCATTCAGGATTCACTTTGTTGGTGGTAAGTTTACTGGTAATTCTGTTTCCTTTTCCAGGTTTATTTTCGTTAAGCTGGTATGAGTTAAAACTATGACGATGCTGAAATACAGCAAACCGCAGCTGCATCAGAGGCTGTTTTTAAGCTTCTAACAGCTTATTGAAAGCTTTTATTTCTTTTATTTCTAACAGGGTAGTATGTTGCTTATACATGGCCACTTACGAAAGAAAGAAATATTAAATCAATGTTGTTTTTTTACCGTTAAAATCGTAAGTTTTTCACAAGAAGCGGCTGAGATTCTTTACCGTCTCTTGTGATGCTGCCAGCTGTGAACACAGCACCTGCAGCTCGGTCGGTGCAAGTCGGTGTAAGATGATTGTTTAACGTTATCTTACATGATACAGTTTTATTTCAGAGGGCACTGATGGAGCCCAGTAATCCTGCAGGCTGCTTTCACAACGATGCACCGTCACAGACATGATCTCCAGCCCAGCGACTCGACCAACAAAAACTTGTGCTTTGACAACAGAAGAAAATTTGCCATTTTCCCCTCACTTTCTTCTAAACTACTTCTAGAATTCACTAAACGCCTCTTGGAGGAGCTTTTTTTTTTTTTTAGCACTTTGACAAAATATTAATAACTTTGTTTTGCACAAACTAACTTGTGCCCCTTGGAAAACTTCACAGTCACTTTTACCTAAACTGTACAGGCAGATTAAGAATGCCTAAGTGCCCTCACTTAAATAAGCATCATTAAGATGTAATTAAAATCTAAAATAACAATTTAGAATGCTAACAGCAAACTGATTATACATTTCAAAAAGCAATTTAGTTTGCAGGCTTTACATTCCCAATATAAACTAACAATGTCACCAGTTTTAGCTTAACAGCCTCCCCTTAAGTGTGGCTTAATGAAGAAAAGGGTAGGCAGAGAAATCAAATGCACTTTTAATTATTTAGCAAACTTCTGGATGGAGCTTGTTCTCAACATCAAACAGAGTGACATGCGGCACAGACGGCAAGGATCCCCAGCAGTCAGTCACAAACCGACACTCTCCTCTCTTCAAGTTTCCTGCTTAATGAATTGCTTGTCTGCTTCCTGAAACGCAGCAGGGAATGCTTCTAATTTAATGGGAGAAGGTTATGAAATCCTGCCCATAACCGCTCCCCCAGCAAACATCAAACCGCTACGTATTTGTGTTCGTTTTTGAGCAATGTGAGATTTTTAAATAAAAAAAGTTGATAAGAAACCAATATGAACTCATTTTAATGACCAACTTGGGGTCATGGGGATGGTTATTGTGCTGGACCAGCAGATAATTAAGGATTTGAGCTTTTATGAGAGGCAGGACTATAAACAACAAACATCTTGCAGCAAAATGCAGAATTTGTCAGTATCTTTCAGAAATAATCAGACTGTTAGAGAAATATAATATTTGCTGAAGCTTATGAACAGTTTTCATTAAAACCAGCCTAATGTGACAGAAATATGTGATGGTAAAGGTTTGGGTTCAGATTTCCTTTCTTAAAAAGAAGGTGACAAAGAAACAGGAAGAAATAATCACAAGTGACACTGTAATGTTTCCTCAGTGTGGGAACATACTGAAATTGGATATGAAACATAGTGTACAAAGTACAACACAACATGCTAATTAAGTAGTATTTGATAAATGAATGAATAAATCGGCGGGCCGATATATCGGGCCGATTTTGGCGTCTGGCCCATTAATCGGCAACGGCCAAAATGTGGCCGATATGAAAATTCTACTTTTGCTGCAAACGGCAAAAAGAAACTTCTGCTCTCCCCCTCCCTTCCTGACAGCTGTTCATGCTGCTACTTGCCTCCTCCCCCTCGCCTCACAGATAGCGGTGCTTTCTCTGCACCCCCCTCCTCCTCCCTGGCAGACAGGCAGAGGAGCGATGCAGATGAAGACGGAGTTCAGCTTATTCATGGTAAGCTGGGACTTTGTAAAATTACATAAAACTACACTTTAGTGCCCCATGACAACAAACATCCATGTGGAAGCACGCTGTTAGGGTGCATTACCCTAGGGACACACTGCATGCGGAGGCGCTCCGAAGCGCAGCAGTTTCATTTCGGCACCCTTGTTCACAGACGGTATCGGCCACATCAGGCGTGTGTGGTGCGACCGGCCACACGCCAAAATCACGCATTCTGGGGGGTTTTTTTTGGTTTTTTTTTTTTTTGGGGGAGCCAAAAAATTTTATAAAGAAAAAAAAAAAAAAAAAATTAAAAAAAAATTTTTTAAAAAAAATAAATAAATTTTTAAAAAATTAATTTATTAATTTTTTTTTTTTAATATTTTATTTTTTATTTTCTTATTTAATTAAAATTATTCTATATTTTTTTATATAACTAATATTATTAATTTTTTAATAATATTAATTAAAAAAAAAAAAATTAAATAAAAAAAAAAAAAAAAAAAAAAAAAAAAAAAAAAAAAAAAAAAAAAAAAAATAAAAAATAAAATTAAAAAAATATTAATAAATATATGAAAAGAAATAATAAATTTTTTATTTATTTTAGTATAATTAGGAGAAAAAATAGCAGCGAAAAAGAGCGGAAGAGGAGGAGCAGTGCAGATGGAGGAGAAAAGAAGTGAGAAAAAAGAAGAAAAAAGTCAAAAAAAAACGAGGAAGTAAAAAAAAAAAAAAATAAAAAAAAAAAATAAAAAAAAATAAAAATAAAAAGAAAAAAATATTAATAAAAAAAATTAAAATAATTTAATATTAATAAATAAATATAAAATAAAATTAAAAAAATAAAATATAATATATATTTTTACTAAACTAATCTTAATTTATTTTAAAAAATATTTCAAATAAATTTTTTTCATATAAATATAACATAAAAATTAAATTAATAAAAATATATTAATAAAATACAAAAATAAAAAAAAAAATTACACCTATAGATAAATATAACAGATAGAAATGCAAGAAAAATTTTTTGATTAGCACCATGGGAGATGAACCATGTGAGGTGTGATAAGACAGAGAAGAGTAGCCGAAAAGAAAACTAAATAAGAAAAACGTAAGTAGAAGAGAACTAAGCACTAAGAAAACAAAAACAAATAAAAAAAAAGAACGGAATATGGAAAAAGTAAGACGAATGGAAAAATCGGATGAGAGGGAGAGATAACAGATGAATCAGAATTGGAGAAAATTTAAAGAGAAAAAATAAATTAAAAAAATTATACTTAAAGAAAAGAGAACAAAGAACAAGAAAAAAACATCTAAATCCAAAATTCCATAACACAAAAAACAGAGACTCGATGTTTACAGTGATGAGATGTATATGAGAGGAGATGTATAGAGAAAGTGGATTATTGATGAAGGTGGGATTATATGGGCACTTCCTAATATAATTCTCCCATATATACATGCATATGCCCTTTTCGCTTGTCTCGACATCGTGTTCAACATCATTTATTCCTTCTTCTGTCTATTTGTTGTGGAGGAGTAAAATTTGGACGCAGCCTGTCTGCTCAGGGTCACGGATATCCAGAATGGTCTACTTTTGCAGGTGTCTTTTTTGATCTGCTCAGATGACAGTTCTGTCCTAGTTGTTTTTGTTTGTTTTCTTGCAGTTCTTCTTGTGCTCTATAATTTTCTATGATTTTGATTTTTTACTTCTGGTATCTCTGTTCTTCCTGTTCTGATTCTAAGGTCCGGATTTCTGGAAGGAGTCCACAGTGACTGGAGGGGAGGAGAGGGGAACTAAAGAAATGAGAATAAGTGAGGAGAAGGGGTGGGGAAAGGTGGTAAAAAATGATTGGGTAAAGTTTCGCTTAAGGGGGTGATTTGGATAGGGTTTTTATATGTCGATGCCAAATTGTTTAACCAAATTGTAAATGGTATAGGAGATAGGGAAATATACGGATAATATAGGAAAAAATGGGAATTTAATTGAAAATTATAATGATGGAAAATAAGAAAGTAAAAAATTAATCTATAAGATCTATTTATATAAAAAAAAGAAAAAAATAAATAGTAAAGTACACTTCAAATAATAACAAAAATAAAAAAATTATAATCAACAACTATAAAATTATATTATATAAATATAAACATAAGAAAATATCATAAGATGAAATATTAAATCACATTACATTATATGCATGATTTGAATAATAATCAAGGAAAAAATAGTTATAAATTAAAAAAATTAGAAAAATGTAAAGAATTAAAGTAATGTATATAGATGTAATTATAAATAAAAAAGGAAATTAATTAAGTTTTAGATATGAGAAAGTATAAAATGTAAGAAAGAACATAAAAGAAAGAATAAAGATAAAAAAAATAAAAGTGTAGGGAGTGAAAGTGATATAATAATTGTGTAGTTGGGTAGAATGGAGAGGAGTGATTCTGTTGCTAGTGGGCGGCCAGACGAGGAATAGTCCTTGAATAGGAGGGAATGACAAAGTTGAATAGTAGAGAAAAAAAAAAAGTGAAGAGTAAAATAATATAAACAATAAGTGGTGTATGAATAAATATAATTTTATATAAGAAAATAAATAAATAATAAAAAAAAAAAACAAAAATGAACAGGTGTTGGATGCAACATCTGTGGTGTGAACGTTAACCAGTAAGGCAAAAAAAAAAAAGAAGAAAAACACTACAAATTTGTGGCAACACCTAAAACATCTTGAATCATATTTTGGTCATTATAAGAATTTGAGTTGGACTACAACTGGAGAGCATATATCCTGTATGTCCATGTTCATTTTTTAATATCCTGGCTGATATATATTGGATGATATTGGCTGATATTAGATATCCACCAATATATTGGAATTTGTTTTTTTAAAGCCCCCAATATTGGTGTCAGAATCGGCCTCAAAAATCCCTTATCGGTCGGGCTCTAGAATAAATATATAAAATCTTGCAATGTGAATGGTGTGCATTGTGTGTCTTGTATTTCATTTTCATGTTTTTCAACCAAGCAGTGACATAATGCAAGCGTATCTGGGACTTAGTAATGTTCTAGCCTTTTCTCCGCCAAATAAACCACAGTTTTCAAATAAAAAGACTCCCACAGAGAGGAAAACAAGATTATACTCCAAATTGGTCTGTTTTAACAGAGATAAAGAGATTTATCGGCTGTCTGAATGGCTACACCTCAGTTTTCACTTGCAGCATGTTTGCTTTGTTCTGAGTTGCTGTTGGTAAAGCTTGACATAGTTCCCTAAGGGCTCTTGGGTAAAATATGAAACTTACATATGATGTTTCCTCCATTTACTCTAAACCAGAATCTTTCCATGAGCATTGGTTGCAACAAATTGAGGTGAAAGGTCATCATATGATATCATCCTAAAGACAGAAGCCAAGTTGTTTTTTTTAAAGGAGCCATATTATGCTTTCAAACATTCCAAAAGTCAAGTAGCCCACAGGGATACATATGCTAAATATGTTCCCCTTACCACTTAGATAACTTATTTGGTGTTACAGTAAATATTAGTTTTTATATGTCTAATTTCCAACACGGAAGTAAAATGACTGACTGCACTGAACCACCACTGAAGCTCTCGACATGTGGGTGCACCCATTTCATGACGTCCCCTGGAGCAGTCAGATTCTGAAGGGACACAGATTTTGGTACACCAACAGCCTCGTAACTCATGTGGATAGATGTTTGTGAACACTGATGAACGATCGGACTCCACATGGACTCATCATGGACTGCCCTGTTATGGAGCTGTTTTTGTCCCTCCAATCTGAAGTGTGAATGGAGGATCTGAGGACAGGCTTATGTGAACATAAGCAATGACATGACTGCATCAGCTTTTGTTCATTTATTTCTGTTTAAATACAGAGTAAGCTGTATCTTATTTCTGTTGGATGTGGTTTATAGGCATTTCTAAAAATGAACATGTTGAAAATGTGGTTTATCAGTCCCCCATCATGGAGTACAAAAGACTTGTGCAAAGGACAAAACTGCTAATTGTGGATAATAGTTCTCCTGCTCCCGCACCTGGTATTTGCAATCATTGGGGAGGAGTTCGATGTCATTAAATTGCTTTTTTCTAAAACTTTGCATGTGATTGGATAGAAGATTGCGTCCTTGCTGACACGCTACTTCAGCCACTCACGTTGACCGAATGCGCAACCCGTGCGCAACTCAGAGCGACACCAGAGCCACCACGCATAGAGGATCGAGTTATCAAAACATGTTATCAAGCTCAAAAAGCTTCAGTCAAACAACATGGCGGCGGCGGCGACAGCTAGTACGAGCGGTGTACAGTCTGTGAACGACTTTTGTCGAATGTGCAAAGAAAACCTCCGGATAAAAGGCAACATAACGCCAAAACGCCGCCCATCCTTCAAAAGTCCCACCCGCGATTAGTGATTGGCTCCTATTATTCTCTAACCAGACGAAATCACCTATAACTGTCGCCTTACTCAGATGGAGTGCGTGAGGAAAGGGAACGCCCCGCGTGTACTTGTTGAACGCACCCAGATGATGTAAATCAGGTTATAATAGTTCTGCCACCAACCCTCTTTGCTCCTTTGGATTCATTTTCAAACTTCAGGCAGTTTTCAAGACATTTTGCAGTGAATCAGTTTCTTGATTGGACGTAGGAGGACAGAAGAGACACAAAGTCACTAATTGGATTAGAAGTGTGTTCAGTCGCATATTAACACTGCTGTACAGTACTTGCATTTGTATCACAGCAGCAGTGACATTTGTAGTTGTTTGTTATTACATCACATTAGCACCAATTTTGACTCTTTTTATAATTTTTTTTCTTTTTACATTCATCTTCAAATGAAGTTGAATTTATTTGATCGCTTGAGATATTGAAACACAATTCACCCATTATGTAATGAAGTGCCCCTTTTTCCTTACCACCACTCTGATACTCTGCTGAATGTCCAAAATAATGCCAGAAAAACTGCTGGAGGAATAATAAATGCAAATAAAAGAAAATTTAATATGTCAGAGCAGCCTTACCATGAACAAATAATGCAAACATTACAGAAACATTGAATCTACGCAACTTAAATGAGAGCTTAGTAGTTTGTTCCCGATAAAAGAAACTTCAAATACCTTTGTATCTCCTAAGAAAAGTCTGAGCTTTTAAAATTTGCAAACAGGTTCAATTATTGATAAGCGAATCACTCAAGTGAATCAGTTTTTTTCTATCAGGCCTCCGAGCCATTTTCATTTAAATAAAAGGGTTATAAATGATGTGTTTCCATGATAACTGATGCCTTGAAGCAGCAGACTACAGTATATAAAAACTTTAATAATACATTCAAATTCTAGGCATATCTGTGTTGATTAGAATTGCTTTTAGTGGAATAAAGAATTGAACGTGGAGAGCTAAAGCCCTTAGGTTGAACTTTTACCTTTGAGTGAGCAGACAGATTTGCCTGAAGACATTTTTATCCTTGAAGGCTTCCAGATAAACGTCACTGATTTTTAGATGACATGAAGGAGCATTTTCCAAAAAAGGACTGCGTTTTTAATGTAGTAGAACAGCTTTTTCTAAAAGAAAAGGAGAAATTCAACTGAATGAAGTCACAGTCTGCTGTGTTTTTTCTTTATACGGTCAAATTCTATTGACTCCTTATTTTTGCATTGCAGCCCAACTCATTCATCTCCCTATTTGTCAAATATATGCTGCATGGCACTATGCACTGTATAAACTTGTGCAGGAGCAAAACTGAAATAAAGAGCAGATGCAAGC
Source organism: Atherinomorus stipes (assembly GCA_023101725.1). Classification (NCBI taxonomy): domain Eukaryota; kingdom Metazoa; phylum Chordata; class Actinopteri; order Atheriniformes; family Atherinidae; genus Atherinomorus; species Atherinomorus stipes. The sequence goes on from JALJCO010001315.1 coordinate 560,317, forward strand.
TTGATACCAAATGAAACGGGAATGTGTTAAACTAAAATGTCAAAAATAAACTAATATAATATGATGCAAAGGCTTGAAACAGTGCAAAGGATGCCCAATGATAAGTTGCTACTATGGGCCTGAGATATACATATGATTCCAAATGTGTAAGTAAGATTTATTCATCCTAACAGCTGGATGACCTTGTGAGCAGTTGTATCATTGACATTATCTGCATTCACTTTGGCCTGACTCGTCTTTGCTGTAGCTTGTTTCTAAACACATATGGTGTCTCCTGTACAGAGATTTCTCAACTGAAATCCTGTGATATTCACTAAATTATTAATGTATTTTGGTTCCACTGGGCACAGTGTTCTGACTACCAAATCCAACATGCATACCTAAAAAAGGCACCCCTCCACCTAAAAAGAAAAAAAAAAAAAGAGGGGTAAATGCGCCAACTTTTACAGCAGATTACAGCCCAAAAACTGCTTCAAAGATCAACATTCAGTTGCTGTAATACGTGTGGAGCCAAGAGAGCCTTCTGAGCTGGTGAGCATGAATCCAAGAGAACCTCACTGCAGTTACGATGACGGACAAGGGTGCCGCCATACATCCAATCCACACAGAAAGTCTCATGCGGAAGTTAGTTAAATACCGCCAAGAGTATCTATCTGCGACTTGCAAACAGATGTGTATAGTTTTGTCCAGTGGTTAGGGTTAGGAGAAGGGCCAGGGTTAGGGTTAGATTTTAGTTGTTTACATGAAAAACAAACTTCCGATTGGGACTTCCGGCTTGGATTGAATATATGGTGACGTACCGTGACTGCAGTTGGGTCCCTCTCCATGAATCTGGTGAAACTCCCTCCAACTGAGGATGGGGATCAATGACATTCCTGTAATGGTTAATTATTTTACAAAGTTGGCAGAAACTTACCCTCTTAAGAGTGAACCAGCAGAGGAGGTGATTGTATTCTTGATTTTGTGTGCAAATTTGGTACACACGCACACACACACACAAAAAGACATTGTTGCACAAATATAAATGCAACAAATTAAATCTAATACATTTAACAATAAAAACAAGTTGTGTCTGTACGAGATTAAATCTAGTTCTCTAGTTCAAATAAAATGCTTGTTCAGTCACGAGTTATCAAAAACTGAAGTTGGTTGAACTTAAAAATAGATTTTGGAAGTTCTTCTTTTTTTTTAAAATGGTATATCCTCAAACAATGACATCACCCAGCCAGCATGTATATAAGAGCCCCATCTAGGATATGCCTGGGCTAGATGGGTACCATCTGGGCATGGGCTCAAACTAGGCTTTTGGGCCCACCTGGGTTTCTCACATTATAACACCAATAGGCTTCTAGGTCATTATGTAACCCACAGACATTTCGTACCCTTATGGAAAGGGTGTAATGCTAAAATCAAGTTGACTTGATTCAGAAAATATATTCCTTGTGCTTAAAACCTATAGTAGTTAAGACAAAAACTATTCTTACTCAAACCACATGATAAAATCATGCATAGTTGCCTTGATTTTTTTATTTTAGTAAATGGGATTACGTTTTTAAATTTAGACCAGGGGACACAACTAAAAGCCAGCATAATATATTCATAAGACATGTTTCATTGATTTGCTTTGATTTTTGTTTTTGTCTAAAAGCACTTGAGGTTAATTTTGAGATGTTGTGAGGTCTCTGTGTTGAAAGCAGCTCCTGTGCCCCATATTATCCACAAATAAATGGGCTGGAATTAAGTGAATGGGACCATCCAGAGATAAAACTTACTAACTGGCAAGTAAGAATGCTTCACTCAAATACAAATGACTGTTGTGTTTAAAGGTACGAGACATTTTGACAGTCTGTTGGTGTGTGTGTGTGTGTGTGTGTATGTGTGTGCATATGAGAGTGTGTTTATGATAAACTTGAGGGACTTCTTTGATGTTGTGTTTGTGTTGTTGTTTTTAATGTGTAAAGCACTTTGAGAGGCTGCTATGCATGAAAAGTGCTATACAAATAAAGCTTGATTTGATTTGCTTTGATATTTTAGGTCTCCCAACAAAGTTCTGAGGCAGATGCCCAAAGAAGAGGACAAATATAGGCAAATATCTTTAATTTTATTTATATAGCACCTTTCATTAACAAAGTGCTTTACATTAAATGTAAGAAAGTAATTTTTTAAAGGTGAGTTTTCAGCCCCTTTTTAAAAGAGATCTCCGAAAACAGATCTTAGGTTCAGAAGAAAGGGGTTCAACTTCAGTTTTCATCCTGGAGCATAGCCAGCAAACCCTGATCACATAACTTCAAGGACATGTTGGGTAGGCTACGTATGGCTGCACAGGTTGGTGGTTGACCCTGTACATTCTGAGTGTCTCAGAATAACTGTCTGCACTTCCAGGTTATGATAAGGCAATACAACCTTACAAAAGGAAATGTAGCAAAATTTTATATATCTTTAAAACAGAAGACTGCTGTTCAAAGAGTAAGAATGGAAAACTAAATGATGAGACCCTTCACCATCACTATGCTGACAAAAAGCTTGTTAGTTTGACAAGAAAAGTGTTGTGAATGACAGCATGTAGATATCAACTGATAAAATACTAGTGAGCATCTCAGCCAAGCTTCACAAAGGCTGTCCTAATTCCAGCTTTCACCCAGTCCATCCAGCCATGCCAAGCCAAACTCAGACTCAGGTGCTCCTGTTCACCCCACAAAACCTCCTCCAGCCACATCATGGGAGGCGATCACGTCTGCCTGAGGTAATGATTCTGCCTGGAGCAATGTGATATATTGGGTAATATGGCAACATTCTTCAACATTCTTCTGAACTGTCTCAATCTTTTCATGATTTGTAGTTCTCCTACACCTTGAGAGCACAAATGTTAAATGATTTATGGTCAAAGCCGAAACCTTACAGGCTCCTTACAGCATATATATAAAGCTGGGCACCTGTGAGGGGACTGCGTAACTACTGGGGTTTTCTTAAAAGTTCAACATGATCTTTGACATTTGTTACTTCCACCAGGGCGGGTGTCATGTTTTTGATCATTTTGTAAAATAACTCGAAAAGTTATTAACAGATTTGGCTGAAATGTTCTGAGAAGGTAGGTATTATGACAGGTAACAAAATGAAAAAAATTTGGTGCTGATCCGGATCATCATCTGGATACAGGATTTTTTTTTAATCGTCTGCCTCCTAATATGTGATGAGAAAATGATGTGGTTATATCAAATACACCGACAAACTTTGTTAGTGGCAGGGTGGGCAGTGTGTACCCAGCAGTGACTGTAGGTGTTGCTATGTTTCTGTAGTTTGTCGACATTTCAATCAGCTGTTAATTACACTGCCTGGCCAATAAAAAAGTCGCCACCAAAAAAAAAAAAAGGTCATTCGCTCTAATACTTTGTCGGCCTTTAGCTTTGATCACGGCACGCATTCACTGTGGCATTGTTTCGATAAGCTTCTGCAATGTCAAAAGATTTATTTCCATCCAGTGTTGCATTAATTTTTCAGTAAGATCTTGCATTGATGATGATAGAGTCTGACCGCTGCGCAAAGCCCTCTCTAGCACATCCCAAAGATTCTCAATGGGGTTGAGGTCTGGACTCTGTGGTGGCCAATCTATGTGTGAAAATGATGTGTCATGCTCCCTGAACCAGTCTTTCACAATTTGAGCCCGATGAATCCTGGCATTGTCATCTTGGAATATGCCTGTGCCATCAGGGAAGAAAAAGTTCATTGATGAAATAACCTGGTCATTCAGTACATTCAGGTAATCAGTTGACCTCATTCTTTGAGCACATACTGTTGCTGAACCTAGACCTGACCAACTGCAGCAACCCCAGATCATAACACCGCCCCCACAGGTTTGTACAGTAGGCACTAGGCATGATGGGTGCATCACTTCACCTGCCTCTCTTCTTACCGCCCTGGATTCGCCCATCACTCTGGAACAGGGTAAATCTGGACTCATCAGACCAAATGACCTTCTTTCATTGCTCCACAGTCCAATCTTTATGCTCCCTAGCAAATTGAAGCCTTTTTTTTCCGGTTAGCCTCACTGATTAGTGGTTTTCTTACGGCTACACAGCTGTTCAGCCCCAATCCCTTGAGTTCCCTTCCCATTGTGCGTGTGGAAATGCTCTTACTTTCAGTATTAAACATAGCCCTGAGTTCTACTGTTGTTTTTCTTCGATTTGATCTCACCACACGTTTAAGTGATCGCCGATCACGATCATTCAGGATTTTTTTCTCCCCACATTTCTTCCTTGAAGATGATGGGTCCCCACTATCCTTCCAGTTTTTAATAATGCGTTGGACAGTTCTTAACTCAATTTTAGTAGTTTCTGCAATCTCTTTAGATGTTTTCTCTGCTTGATGCATGCCAATGATTTGACCCTTCTCAAACAGACTAACATCTTTTCCACGACCACGGGATGTGTCTTTCGACATGGTTGTTTAGGAAATGAGAAGCAAGTCCTTGCACCATTTGGGGTTAAATAACTTGTTGCCAGCTGAAAGATAATCGCCCATGCAGTAATTATCCAATAGGAGGCTCGTACCTATTTGCTAAGTTAAATCCAGGTGGCGACTTTTTTTTTTTGGCCAGGCAGTGACACATTGGCCATTTCTCAATTCCAGTTTGCGTACTACATACTCGTGTACTTGTGAGTACAGACTTGTGGGTACGTACTGGAAGTCTGCACTTGTGGAGTTCACAAGCACAGACTCCGCCTACTTGAGGGATTGGGACAACGCAAACTTGTGACATCACCACCAACGGTGTGCAGCAGGTGGAGTAGTAGCCTGTCAACATGAAAATAATAGGCAAGGAATAGTAAAGAATAGAAATGATCACTCTGGTTTGGCTGTTGGAGGCGGAGGAGGGAGGAGGGGGCTGCCAAACGCTGCGTGTGTGCAGGTGCATGCTGGGATTTATATCTGGCCAAGTACGCACAAGCCTCCTCTGATGCATGCTCGGTAAAATGGGCGGAGGAAGTTCTCATCCGGGGATTTCCAGCGTACTTGCTGAGAAGCGAACTTCTTAATGGAATATGACTTGGACAGCGGGTGATGACGTTTCACGAGTCCAGGAGCCTGCAAGTATGCACAAGTATGCAGATTGAGAAACGGCCATTATCTGCTACATTTCGCATCAGGTGCTGTTTTGGATGAGCTTCTGGGTCCAGGAATTTTGTAAAGGGGAAATGGGCTGCCTGGCAGAGGTCTGCACTCACCAAGTGCTTTTTTTTTTTTCTTTTTCTTTTTTTCTTCCTTCTTCTTTTCTTTTCTTCTTCTACTTGTCCTGTCCAGCATCATAGCAAGCAGAATGGAAATCCGATTGCTTGGTTGTGTTAAACAGTTTGGCTTTGCCAAGGGGAGCTTTGTGAACACAAGGCTCCCCTTCATATCCTGTTTATTCATTTTATTTCTTTGAATAAACATATGTCTATAACAGCACTCCATACCATACTGCTAGGCCTGACAAGGGAGAATTGAAAGTGAACAGAGGTAATGATAGAAAGTGGAACAGAGAGAGAGGAGTGAGGAACGGGGAGAGAGAGAGAGAGAGAGAGAGAGAGAGAGAGAGAGAGAGAAGAGAAAACATGAATCCACTTACACAGTTCACTGGTGCATCTGTACAGAAATCCCTAAACAACATTCCAAGGTCTCTGTCGGAAAACAGAACAAGCAATCCTCTACAGGAGGACCCGCAGGTGGCTTGAGTATCCTCAGATCATACAAACACATGCAGAACTACGCAAAGAAGAGGTACAACCTAGTCAGTGCAACGGGAAGCAGTGTCACAGTGTCAACATGCATAATAAAGGGTCTCCATGGTCTCCAGGCCCCTAGCAGCCACCTAGAGGCCCAGATCTGAGTCGCCCCCCAAAAGAATGGACATGCATCCCCCGGAGGGCGGCAAAAGGCGGCCGTAGCCCCCCGCAGTCTGGGGGTCCAGGCTCCAGTGGACCAAGACCAGCAGCTCCGAACCCATCGGGCGCCAGCCGCCCCCGAGGCAGGGACAGCGCTGGGCCCAGGGCCCAGGGCCCAAGCGTCCAGGAGCTGCATTTGAAATATTAAAAAAGTGTTCCAGAGTCTTGCTCACCATGAAGGTAAGTGGAAAATAAAGTTAAATCGTTCTGTGGGTGAACTATTCCTTTAAGTGAGAAGTCTTGGTCCGAGTCCACAGCTTCAACCAGATGTTGCAGCGCATTGCAAGATGATCCCTTGATCCATAGGCTGAATCAGAGATGTGGTGTTTTGTGGCAGATATTCTATTTGCACATCATCGTACGACAAATCAGTAGCATTGCCTCCTGTGTTGTCCATGAGCAGAAGCACTTTAAAATCAAGGCCTTTCTTTCTCAGATAACGCTTCACCTCCGGGACAAAACAGCGCTGAAACCAGTCCAAGGTGAGCACTTTTGTCATCCAGGCTTGTTTTTTTAGGGCTCTTGGGTTTTTTTTACTTGTAGATAAGCCCTGGCTTTATCATAAAGCCTGCAGCATTTCCACACATTATCACAGTCACACGGTCTTTTTGGGCCTTAAACCCAGGGGCTTTGGCATCGTCCTTCATTTTATAGGTGCGAGAAGGCATTCGCTTCCAAAACAGTCCGGTCTTATCCCTATTAAAAACTTGTTCAGGTTTGTACTCCCTTTCCTTGATGATGGCTTTAAATTTGTTGTTCACATACTCCTCAGCTCCATCTGTATCGGCAGAGGCGGATTCTCCATGCAGAGAGGCGCTCTTAAGTCCAAAGCGCTTCTGAAATTTGTCAAACCAGCCCTTGCTGGCATTAAATGGGGTTGGTCCTGTGGGAGAAGCGCTGGATGGCCCTGGCTCTGCATCACCGTCCTCATCATTGTCAGGAACATCATCGTTTTCAGCAAAAGTTTCATGAAGTTCTTTTGCCTTTGTGCGGATGGTGTTCGCATCCAGCGTGATGTTCTTTTTGCTGCAGTCGTTGATCTACAAGGCAAATGCAGACTCCATCCTCAGAATGGTTTTATTGCGGACAGTTACCACCCGCTTCGCATTCTGATTAAAGCTTACTGCTGCTGTTGTCCTTAATTTTTTTCCTCCTTCTTTATGTACCGAACTGAAGATTCATTTATCTTGAAGTGGCTCCCTACAGCCGCATAGATTTTCCCTTCCTTTAGCATGTCCAGGAGTTCAACCTTTTGAGCGATGGTTAGCATCTTCCTCTGATGCTTGGGTGCAGCAGCAGGTGCCGAGGGCCCATGACGTTTAGTGAACATGTGGTTTGAAATAAATCCAATTTTTCAAATGAAAAAAAAAATCGCCAACTCACTTCACCATGAAGCAACACTACTGTATTGAAGCAAAAGCGAACAGGAATCAATCTGAAAACTACAGTTTATGGACACAGGCTATGAAGTGGACTGACTCGTCTCTTGGCCAATCAAGACAACAATGTTGGTCCATTGACCCAATCAGTAAACAAAACAAAATGGTCTGATTCATAAAGTAGAATTTGTGCACACAGAATTTAAATAATGCAGTGCTGCATTAAAAAGAAAAGGAAAAAAAAAAAAAAAATCTGCGAAACAGCGAGACCACAGAAGGTGAACCGCGATATGGCGAGGAACCACTGTAATTCTGTTCATGGTTGCTATGGACGATGCCATGGCGGCCATTGCATGCCTCAAATGGCAGGGTTTGGTACTGTCCAACAAAAGCCTGAGAGTTTGTCAGGGCATGAATGGGTTCTGTCAGGAATTATGCTTTGTTTTTGTTTTTTTCAACTTTTATTTTGTTGTCTCCTTTTTCTTTTTGTTGCCTTGTGGCTCGCAGTTTTCGCTGGACACGCCAATGGTATAAATATAAGATTCAGCTCACCTTCTCCAGATCACAATGGCTTGCTCTCTTAAGCTCCAATCATCAGTCTACTCATCACTACATTGTTGCCTTACTAAGTGGTACAGTACAACACTGGCCAGCACATTTTGTTTTGAAAAAAAGATCTTTCATACAAATGTCCTGTTTTTTTGTGACTCTCTTTTTCCCAGAAGAAACTCATGTTCGAACTAATTAGTGGATAGCCCAGCGGTAGCGTCATGGGCATGGGGGGGGGGGGCGGGTGTGATCCCCCCCCAAAACCCCGGGGGACCACATGGGGCCCCCGGAAAGGGCTCTAACCCCCACCAACTGCTCCCCGGGGGCTAAGAGAGATGCTCCCCTCTGATACTCACACTACAAGAAGGGGAAAGAAAGGCAGTCCCTCTTTCCCGAGGGAAAGAAAAAAAAAAAAAAAAATTACCATCCTAGTACTTGTTATCCCTGCTGAACCACCTCTGCTTCAATACTGATCATGCCGGGATTCTCATTTCACAATGTAATTTTTTTTTTTACCAAGCTGCTGTTTGCTTTTTCCTGGGTCTGCCCTGTCTGTCTTCTAGCTTGCCCCAATAGATTCTAGCTGGCCCATGTCATAGTGCTAGTATGAAGACACCAACCCACAGCCCCCTACCCGACCAGAAAGCATTACATCCATAATGGATGTAATGGAGCTATTTTAAGGACATAATATTTTAATACTAATGCATAATATTTTAATAATATTTTAATACTACTTTAATGTATTGGATATGTCACACATAACTGTCACTATGTTACACAGCACTTCACAGCTATGACATTAATGGAGGTGATGGTGTCCCTTTGTGCTTGGGGTCCAGCTTTGGTCAGAACCCCACTACTTCCAGCTCAGGAGAATCCAACTGATGTATCCAAATCCATTCTTGTGGAAGGCCAGGAGATGCTGTCACACAGCAGCAGTAGCTTGCATGTTGCTAATGGGCCTGCTCTTGACCTTGCACATCCTCAGCACTACATTACACTTTTGAGGTTTCTCAGAAACCTTTCTTGGAACTTGATGGGATTAAGCTGTCCTCCAAAGTAAAAGCTTTAAAGGTGAAATTGCAGTCTTAAATGTCATCACCATGGAAGACGCTCTGTTGCAACCACACCCCAGAACACAGTCATTGCAGATGGGTGCAAAGACCATAAACAGAGACAGTGTTAACTCAATTTTCTGTTTCTCCAACACAATCCAGCTTATTGTTTTGGTTCTGTTTACTCCTTTAGTTCAATTTAAATAGACCCAGACAGTGACCTTCAATTCTGGCTATGTACAAGGCTGATATGGTCAGATATTCCAGGGCTTCTTTATTCTAGAAACTGTTTAGTGCTGTTAGAGATGATGTGTTTGTTATCAAAATGCCTTATACAGTATGACCTTGATAAACACTGACCAACAAAAAATAGTTCTGCCTATACATTCAAAAATTGCACATTTTCTTTGATAGTAACTTAGTTCCTGATAACTACACAACTCAAAAAATCAGTAAGCAAGTAACACAAGCCACGTTTACACGGAGCCAAATATACCAACTCCAGTCAGTTTAAAAGCTAAATCTGAAAGATAATGATCCATAAATACACCTCGTTCCAAATGAAAAGTGCCAAACCAAAAGGATTTTCCTTCGGTTTCATAGGTGTAGAGCATTCCTTTTCCAGTCGATTGTGTTATCATGTAAATGCTGAATCAGAAAGTTGTCAGGTTGCGTTCAAGCAGCACATGCTCCGACTTCACATAAACATGCGACAAGTAGCATTTCCTCACTTTGGAGGATGGGGGATGAACAAACAAATATACTGGTCTGCAGCAGAAAGTTTATTTTTAATTCAAACTGTCTCTACACCTTTTTCTCTTCATTGTTTGCAGTAGGAGCGTATGAGTATCAAGCTGCTTGTTGATTAAAGTACTGCAAAAACCAAAGCTATGATGATCAGTTTGTAGACCTGTCTTTGATAAATCATGTGACATAGGTATCCAGAGCATGGAGGAGATACCAGGAGACAGGCCAGGCCAGCAGCAGAACCACTATTTCCTCCTTTATGCAAGGAGAAACTGCCAGACCCCGGAGTACTGCCAGAGCCCTACAACATTAGTGGACCAGCAGACCATTGATGCATGTTTTTGCTCAAACTGTCAGATTCCATGAAGGTGGTATCAAATCAAATCAAACTTTATTTATAAAGCACTTTTCCTGCCAAAGGCAACCCAAAGTGCTTTTCAAGACAATAAAAACAGATGCATTTTTAAAATAAAAAACAGGCCTTCACACACCCACGCACAAAACATAACTATAAACATTTGCACAAACACACGACCCCCCCCCCCCCCCCCCCACACCACACACACACACACACACACACACACACACACACACACACACACACACACACACACACAATCAACTGTGCGTATAACTTCCAACCCCTAAAATAAAACAAAAACACTAAGAGTAATAAACATCTGGCATGACCTACTGTGAGGAAGCGATATCTTGGGGATACCGTTTACAGGTGCCAGGCATGGTCACAGAGTGTATTTCTTCAGGGACCAACCAGATCAGGGCAGGCCGGTGTCCACACCACAGCGATAGGGCTGCAGTGCTGGGCCCCAGCCACCAGGACAAGGGCAGCCACCCGCCAGCTCTCTCCAGACCAAGTAGGCAAAGCTCCCAGAGTGAAGGATCCCCATGAGGAAACAGTGGTGTTAAGATGTTAAAACAGATAAAATTAGTGGACAGATAAGAGCAACATGGGAAAATAAATAGTTATTCATAAAATGATATGCTAAACGAGTCAATAAAATCTAAAATAATTTTAACATAACACAAAATAAAATAGAGTGAAAGTTAAATAAGTAAAATGAAACCAAATCAAAAAGCTAAGTTAAAAAGGTAGGTCTTGAGCCTCTTCTTAAAAACATCAACAGTCTCTGCAGCCCTGAGGTTCTCTGGCAGGCTGTTCCACAGACGAGGACCGTAGTGGTGGAACGCGGCTTCACCATGAGTTTTAGTTCTCACCTGGGGAACAATTAAAAGGCCGGTACCAGAGGACCTCAGGGTCCGCGAGGGTTCATAATGTAAAAGCAGGTCGGATAAATAAGAGGGCCCAAGACCATTAAGAAATTTATAAACCACTAAAAGAAACTTAGTCGATCCTGAAACGCATTCTACTGGAAATAAAAGCATGCATCAGCACCTCCGTGCTGGCAAGAGAGAGAAATGGGTGGACTCTGGCAATGTTTTTAAGATGATAAAAACCTGTCTGTGACATTTCTCGTGATCAGAGCACACTATCATGCAGCCCAATTGCCATTTGCCAGGAAAACCAGGGTTGGCAGATTTGCCACTGGCGCCCTGTGTTCTTCACAGAAGTAAGCAGATTCATTCAGCGCATGTGACAGGCATGGCAGAATCTAGAGACACTGCTCCCTGCAACAACATCCAGCATGACCAGTCCTCCACCAGTTTGGTAATGGGTCGATGATGGTCCGGGGAGACACATCCTTAGAAGGCCACAAAAATCTCCATGTTCTAGCGAGACTGCCACTGGGTACCAGGATGAGATCCTCAGCTTCACTGTCAGACCATATGGTGGTGCAGTGGTCCCTGGGTTCCTTCTGACGCATGGCAATGCTCAACCTCAAGTGGATGAAGTGTCAGCATGGTGAAGGCATTGATACTATGGACTGGGCTACCCGTTCACCAGCCCTGACTAAAACTGACTACCTCTGGAACATCACGCCTCGTTCCATCCACCACTGCGTCGCACCACAGACTGTTCAAGGGGATTGACTGATGTCCTTATCCAGGTCTGAGAGGAGATCCCTCTGGAGAACATCCATTGTCTCTTCAGGAGCATGCAGGCAAGATTTTTTACCTAGAATCTTTTATTTATTAAAATGTAAGATGTGTTTCAGTATTACCTTTCCTTGATTTATTTGAGCGATTTAATAGTGGTTAGTTTTCTGTCTTTAATGTTCTCCATATTGTGCCAATTAATATCTGCCAAATATATGCCATTATAGGAAGGCAAAAGTTAAAAAGTTAACTTTATATCTTGAACCTTTAGTTGTTGATCAAAATGTTGAGTGCAGTAAGTTTTTTTTTAGAGCACAAACATGGACGGTGTGTACTACAGTATTTTTTTGCTATTGTTATGTCCAGTGATGGGAATTACGGCGTTAGGAATAAACGGCGTTACTAATGGCACTACTTTTTCAGTAACGGGTTAATCTAACTAATTACTAAGTCTTTCATCACAACGCCGTTACCGTTACTGGCCTTCACTGACAGCGCGTTACTATTGTTATGTGAGATTCATTTTTGTTCCTAGTGAACAGAAGTTTCACTTTTTTGGGGACTATATTGTGCTGGTCCTCTTGCAGAGAGGAGGCGGAGTGATACGCAAAGACCTGGAGACACTCGTCCATGCACTCAGCAGCAACCTGCGGTCTCCAGGGCTGCAGGCACGCGCCTCTTCACACACTCATGTTAGAGTAAAAGGTTCCTGTGAGACCTGCATACCTATACAGGGAATACGGCGTCACCAACCTGACACAGACGCAGCGATTACGTCCAGTTTAAGAAGAAAACAGCGTCATAGTTCGCTGTAACAAGTTTCCCTGAATTATTTCTTTCACCCATGACCCGAATTCAGTTCATTGTTAATACTAAAGATACACAAGTTGTGCACATTGGATCCGTCTTCATCTGACCGGAGCGGTACAGAAACAGTGATGATGATGATGATGATGATGACGAAGGACTGTCATTGCAAACCCCAGTCAATCTGTGCAGCCGAACACACGTGCGCACAATGGGGAGAATTATAAACTGGAATCAATACAAACATCAGTTTCCTTCAGAGAAAAAAAAAAAAAACCACGAACATGATGAAAAACGTTGATTAGTTCGTGTTACTTTGTGGTGTTTGGCGTCACAACCACATGAAGCTCTTCCTGAGGAGGAGACGGAGCCACAACATCCATCAGTCTGAGTGTCCACGATTTTTCTGTTAGTAATTTATTCTGTATAGTTTCCATTGATTTCATTCATTAGTCAGATCTGATATTCACTTTTATATTAACTCAACAAAAAGATTAATTTAATAGGTTAATTGATATTAATTTAAAATTACATCTAAAGGAACATTAAAAAGTAACGGAAAAATTACTTTTCCAAGTAATTAGTTATTTTTTTTAAAGCTTTAACTCAGTTACTAACGCCATTACTTTTTCGGAGAAGTAATTAGTAACTATAATTAATTACTTTTTAAAAGTAATGTTCCCAACACTGGTTATGTCACTGCTAAACTTATCATGACAAATATTTTACCTGCATAATGTGAGTGGTTAAGTCCCTTGGGATACAGCTAGAAGCCAATAACGGTTTTGAGCGTCTATTTACTCCCCTGAAAAAAAACGTCTCTTAGTTGAATATTTGCTGGGCCACCATTAGTTTTCATTATGGCATTCATTGTGTGCCATTGATCAGAATCAAAATTAAATGGAATCAAGGCCTTCCTTCTCTCTTACTTTCCAACACTGGACATCTAATGTCGCCATGCTAGAATATCTATTTAAAGCAGGTGTGCCCAAGTCCAGTCCTTGAGAGCTACTATCCTGCATATTTTGGTTGCATCCCTTCTCCAACACACCCAAATCAAATAAATGGCTCATTACCGAGCCTCTGCAGAGCTGAATGGCATGTGCATGTGGGGATTAACAGTTTGATTCAGGTGTGTTGGAGTGGGTATGTTCTAAAAATTGCAGGATAGAAGTTCTTGAGGACCAGACTTGGGCACTCCTGATTTAAAGTATCTTATAAGTCATGTCACAAAGATGGAGCAGGCAGGTTTGGTCCTTGAGAGTTGTGGGCCTGCAGGTTTTAGATGTCTTCATGCTCTAACACACACAGTCAAAAAAAAAACGGATCCAACAGCTTATCAAATTCTGCTCAGTGACTCATTCTTTTGTATCAGGTGTGATAAAACAGGAAACCATCTAAAACCTGCAGGACTGCAGCTCTCCTACCTTGGGAAAGGGCAAACATGGCATGTTACTGGGAACTTCAGCATTCTTGCTTCTCCGTGATATCTGGTGCACTCATTCTGCTGGTGATTCAGACACGAAGCTGACTACTCTTTCCTTGCAGCTGATTATGTGATAACCAGCCGTTACCACAGCAAGAATGGCGGCAACCACAACTTTTTTTTTTTTAACTTTTATTTATTTAACCTATATTTATACAGGTAAATTCCATTGAGACACGCAGTTTCTTTTTCAAGGGAGACCTGTTTACTGCACCTAACACGCATGTCGTAAAACAACAGTAACCATACTGCACAAAAAGATGTCATCCCAAATCATAATTTTATGTAAAAAATATTTCAGTCACTTATTTTGTATTTTATTCACTTTTTTGTTTTGTTTGTCTTTCCTTTTTTTTCTGCTGCTTGACGTGTTCGCCACCTCGTGCCATTCAGTGCTCCTGCTCGCAATGCAATGTGGTCCCAAGGGACCGTCGAAGCTGACTGGTTTTCAAGATGCATCGTGGGTGAATTTGAGTGCACTACATTTTTCTCTCTGGACATTCGGACACCCCTACAAAATGGCGTGATCCCTGTGTAGGGCCCTATGTAGGGAGTATTTGGACACAGCCCCAGTCCTCAAGAGCTACTATCCTGCAACTATTGGAACAACCCTTCTCCAACACACCTGAATCAAATGAATATTTCATTATCAGGCCTCTGCAGAGCTGAATGACATGTGCATGGGGTAATTCAGCCATTCGATTCAGGTGTGTTGCAGAGGGTGCTCTAACAGTTGCAGGGTAGCAGTTATGAGGACCGGTTGTGTACATCCCTTCTATAAACAAAGGCTTTGAATACCTGTGATTTTTTTTTTTTTTTTTTTTTTTTTGCTAGGAAGGAGTATTTTAAGATGACTAAATGAGCCATTGTACATCATTATACAATTTAAAATAAGTAAATTATGAGCTCCTGCAAAGTGTTTTCTTTTAGCTCATGACAAATGTGCCCAGTGGCAAATTTTGTTGCCACTCACAGAAATAAGCCCATGAACAAAAAAATACTGTACTTATTTCAGGTGCAAATGTTTTTATTTATTTATCATTATCATTATTATTTATTTATTTATTTATTTTGGGGGGGGGGGGGGGGGGGGGGGTGTTACTCTAGGGCAGTGATTTTCAACCCTTGTCTTCAAGGTACTGTACACTATCCTGAAGACTTTCCATGCTGTCCTTTTGTAACACAGCTGACTCCCAGCAATGGTTAAGTAGTAGACTGGTGCAGAACTCATCAGAGATTAATTTAATTTGAAACAGCTGTGTCCTAGCAGGGCGAAATGGAAAAAAGTTGCATTACCCTAACATTTTTTTATTGTGTATAGAAAATGACAATGATACACTTCAGCAACAATTGTTGCAAGTGGGGCAAAATTGGTTAAATACAAATCGCAAAATCCCCCCAAAAAACTTGACCAGCTAAGAACCAGCTAAAATATGGCCAAAAACCAGCAAACTATCTGGTCTAAGGTTGATTTTTGGCCACATTTTTGCTGGTGCTTTAGCTGATCAAGCTGTTCTTATCAATACTTTTTTATATTGTTGGTTATATTGTTACTTAATATTTTGATATCTATTGTTCTTTACGAGAAACTTAATAAACCTAAATCATTTAATTTAATCAAATAAGCAAAGTTAACTTTTTTTTTTCTTTTTTTTTTTTTACCATGTCCTGTCAAGCATAACAAGAAGTATGGTGATCTGGCTGCTGCATTTGCTTTGCCAGGAGGAGTTTTTATGGGTATAAGGGTCCTCTTATTTAAAGATTATGCTTTATTTATGGTTAGTTTGTTGTTGAATTTACACATTAATGCTGGACCTGACAACGGGGTGTGGGCAGGAGAAAGGACACAAGGGAGAATGAAAAAGAGAAAAAGAAGAAAAAAGAGAAAATGGGAAAAGACTGCTGCACTTGTAACAGAACAAATCACCTGTAACATCTTGAAGAAAAACAAAGATGACAAATATTAAGAACTCATACAAATATAAACAAGCTAGGAAAGAGAAAATATGTACAGGTATATCATTAATCACAAAAACAGAAGCATCGGCAACACAAATGAAGGAACAAAGGAAAAGACTTGAACATATTTTAAGAGGGTTTTTTTTTTTTTTTTTTTTCCCAGAATACAGGAGTTACAGATTGAGACACTGTTGTCACTCTCAGGCATGTAGCACTGAAGCATAGTTCTCAAAGCATAATTTCCTCTTCCTGTTTGTTTACTTGGGTTCTCCTTATCTATTTTAAGATTTTTTGTGACAGTTTGTACACATATAAAGCAGTGAGATGGAAGTGATTATGACTGAAAGCAGGGAATGAAGATGTAGAGAAAGATTTTGATATTTGAAGGATTCTTCTGAGAAGCTCAAAAAAGTCAAACAAGAAGTTCAACTAAATTTGGGAACTGAATGTTGCCCTCCCACCCCACTTTTTTTCTTAAATTTTAAGGTAACTTGCAAAACACTTTGGAAATTTCTGCACATCCTACACATGACATACAACTTACAAAAAAGCAAAAAAATAAAAAAAAGCAATATGGACCCGTGTCCATGTCGAATATGAATGGTTGGCTTTCTTGGAACTGCACTTTGTCCGCTCTGTCCTTGCAAAATGAGATAAGGAGGAGTGGGTCACATACAAATCCCAGATGGAAACATCAAGGCAAGATATATTTGTGCAACAGAGTGATGAAGTGAGAGGGGAGGAGAAGTTTGAAGGAATCAAAGAGGCACCAAAAGTGATGGTGGGGAGAGGTAAGGAGGCGTGTGCTGGAGTGACCTCTCCTGTCCCTGCAAAGCTGCAGTTTACTTTTGTAATCCCCAAAAGAACAGCTAAGGGGATATTCACACTGCGCTTCTCTGGAGGAAAGAAATGTGACAGCTGAGATGATTTTTTTTTTTTTTTTTAAACTCTGGATTAAATGTCAGATCGCTGCTCAAATAGTCTTACCTGATTCTCGTAACACCTTACAGGCAGCAGTAATCTTTACATCAAATTCATATTTTCTATTGTAAAGTAATGTAAGAAATAAGTAATGGTGATAGAAAAGAGAAAGAAAAAAAAATAGAATTCCATATTTGAATCTTAGCAGGAGCTAACATCAGAGAAAGAGAGGTACAGCATGCTTGCTTTGCATTTACGGTGAGGCATACTTGGTAATTATGTTTCGATCGGTGCTCTGAGTCTGTTATTATTCTTGTTTGGAAGCACCTCAACACTGAAGCCTGGGTTAATGAAAATTTCCTCAAGCTTGCCTGCAGCTAAGGATGCCTGGTTAAGACTCTCCCTCTCCCTAACTGTACAGTGTCAATACTGACCTCAGAATATATATATATATATATATATATATATATATATATATATATATATGTGGATTTGTTTCAAACCCCCAATACGCTTGTTCCTAAACTCCAGAGTATCGCAACCTTAATGCCCTCATAAAATTGAAATTCTCCAGAGTTCAGTCGGCGTTTTAAACCACTGTCATCCTTATAACGCACAATAACAAGGTTCTGTTCGCAATCTCCTCTGCATTTTCCTCACCGGCCTATTGTTGACCTGGCAAGAGCTGCAGCAAACAATTTTGCAGAAAACTGCAGGGAAGGTGTTGGAGTTCAGCTACATCAAGGTGTTGCAATGAGATATCAGAGAACTCAGCAAGGCTGATATGCTGCAGCAGGGAGAAATAAGAGAAATCTCTGGGAGCAGATCAGATGGGTCTCAAGCTGCATCACCCCAAGAATCAGCTTTAAGAAAGAAAGAATGTCAGAGCTGGCAAGTTGACATCAAAGCAGAATCTCCCCCTCAGATGTTTTTTTTTTTTTCTCCTTTTACCTGAAAGGCCACAAAATGTTCCTCCTGTTGCAATGAAAGTAAGTTGGGTCTAGTTTTGTCAGCTACTGAAACCATTGTTTTTGAATGCAGAGTAATTGAACCCAAACACTTTCCATGAGACTGATTTCTTCTATAAAATGTTTGCCTCTCTCTTTCTATCTAGATGATTATGATATATTTAAAATTCACACTATTCGTCCCCACTTGTGCTGAGCTGACTGAAGAATTAAAAATGCATAGCTTATGGTTTGAATCTACACTAAAAAAAAAGCAAACAACAAAAAAAAAAAACAAATACAAGAACTCTTCACTTGATCAATTTCAAACTTGTTTAGCATTAAACGCTTTTAACTACTCTGCTATTTCAGTGAATGTAACTAAAGACTGATTACACATCCACTCCCTCCTCTCTCCAGTCACTTAGGCTCTGACAGAGTCTGACCCTGGAGCGCTCTGCTGTTTAAAATCTCATTTCTGCAGTGTGGGAACAACGATCTCACTCTGGAGAAAGGAGTAATAACCACAGAATGTGGTGAGTCACGCAGCTGGAACACTTCATGGACAGTCCTCATATGAAGATGCATAGGCATGTGCACTTGTGCTAAAGATCCAGTTCTCCCGAATGGAAAGCACAAGGGGGAGCACAAGAACATGTTGATGAATAACTGATGGGAGATGAGTGCATAGGAAGTGAATACGCTTTTCATTGACATCATGTTATTGACAAATGTTTGTTTTCAAGCTTTAATTGAGCTACTCGATTCTAAGAAGCACCTCAATACTAACTATAGCTACCCTTCAGCTGTTTGCATATTATGAGTCATGCAACATTTTGGCAGGTAATTCTAACAGACCTAAGGTCCATACATTTTTCATATGATTCATTTTTTTTCCTGCAGCAGCATGGGTCTGAATATAATAAATTACTCTCCTTCAAAAGGAACCTTTTTTTTTTTCTTTTTTTAGACATGCCTCTGCAGATTTCCAGACTCCTCTGAATTAAAAAGGTGAAATAAATAAATAAAAACAAACTTTTTTTTCAGGACAACAGTTTAATTGGCTGATAAAATTTAGGTTGAAGCAAGTTGCATAACACAAAACAAGAAATAAAACTCCTTATATTGCTTTTTCCATTTAGAATCAAACAATGTTATTTCAGTGCAGCCATGGGTTTTGGAGAGCATTTTGGGGGATATGACCACTAATAAACATATTCAGGTTCTATTGCTGTATATGGTATGGAGTATATGGTATGGAGTCATTGAAGTGGTATGGAAGCAGGAAGATTAGAGTTGTTCAAAGCTTGCTGCATTACAAAGTGGTGACAGAGCACAAACAAAAGAAAGATAAACAAACAAACAAAACACCAAGGGCCTGTACGACGAAGCTGGATTTTCTCTTTGATTCAGGGTTAACCCTGGGTTTTTCGTCCTATGACGCTGGTTCACTTCTGACCAGGTTATACCTCCCTGGTAACTTATGCTGAACGCCTAACCTGGTCCGGACCAGGTTAAGTTCTGGATAAAGAGATCACCGAGTATAAAAGCACCACCCCCTGACCAATCAGCATTCTTGGAAAATGGCCTCCCCATTTTTAGAGGATTCTGTTGACACTGGTGCGCAGATTGTGAGAGGAGTTCTTAGAATAGAAAGAATATTCAGAGATGGTGCAACCCTTTTGATTTGCCAGATGACATTTTATATGAAAGATATAGTTTTCCTCTGCTGGACTCCGTTACATCTGTCAGCTGTTAGAGCCATACATCACAAATGTAACGCATCGCAGCCGCACCGACAACACCACAGATACTCTGCATCACACTGAGGGGTTATTAATGTTAGACTAATTAAATTAATTTTGATATAAACCAACGCCTCACTTCGAGTGAAAAAAAATTTGTGCTGTACTGATGTAGCTGAATAGGTTCATTTTTGTAGCCGAATTATGCTCACGGTCCCAGTCAGTAAAACGTCATTCATTCATTCATTCATTCATTCATTCATTCATTCATTTGTTCACTGGTAGTTTGATGCACACCGTTGGCGACGCTGAAAACGTATGCAAAAACATGTCTTTGTAATACCCGCTTTTTTCCTGTGGGCTGCACAAATATTAAATTCCATTCATACGAAAGAGTGTGATCGTCTTGCATCGCCGGGGTTGCATCTGAAATAATGCGGTTAAGAGGTCACACATGCAGAATACATGAATTTATGGAGCGCACACACACCAATGCCATCACGGTGAAGGGTTACAATACGTGCACGATATGAGCCTGAACTATCTATCTATTTTGTCCCTGCTGCTTTACACCTGATTCAAGTGAATGAGTCACTGTGCAGAGCTTGATAGGCTGTTGGATCCCTTTGATTTGAATCAGGTGTGCTGGAGTGGGGACACATGGAAAACTTTCAGGACTGTGGACCTTGAAGACAAGGGTTCCCCACAACTTACTTAGGAGGGGTGGAAACAGAATTTGCTAATCTTGTATAGTGGTCTAAACATGTTTTATACAAATATGACCATCAGACATTAGCTGGTGTCAAAATCGCTCCCTATCACAGATGTAGTGCGCTATATAATGAGCACGCCATTTGTAGTGTTGTTCGAATACTCTTCTCTTCTTTTCATCCACTACATTGTCCACTACAAAATACCCACAATTAGGTATGTGCCGGTATGAAATTCTGATGGTATGATAACCTTGAGCTAAAATATCACGGTTTCACGGTATACCATGGTATCATGACTACGCTCTTAAATATTGTTTTTAAGTGTCTGGGTAAATAAAAAGAACTTATTTTGGTTGAACAATGCCCTTTATTGGAACATCTGTACTTCTTCCTTTGATGTTTAATGGTGTTAGCATTAGCAAGCAACGTGAAACACCATTTCATACACATACTGACCACTTTGTTAGGCACACCTGTCCAACTGCTCGTTAACGTAAATTTCTAATCAGCCAATCACATGGCAGCAACTTAATGCATTTAGGCATGTAGACATGGTCAAGACAATCTGCTACAGTTCAAACCGAGCATCAGAATGGGGAAGAAAGTCGATTTAAGTGACTGAACTTGAAATGGTTGTTGGTGCCAGACGGGCTGGTCTGAGTATTTCAGAAACTGCTGATCTACTGGGATTTTCATGCACAACCATCTCTAAGGTTTACAGAGAATGGTCCGAAAAAGAGAAAATATCCAGTGAGCAGCAGTTGTGTGGCCACAAATGCCTTGTTGATGCCAGAGGTCAGAGGAGAATGGCCAGATTGGTTTGAGCTGATAGAAAGGCAACAGTACTTCAAATAACCACTTGTTACAACCGAGGTATGCAGAAGAGCATCTCTGAATGCACAATACATCCAACCTGGAAGCAGATGGGCTACAGCAGCAGAAGACCACACCGGGTGCCACTCCTGTCAGCTAAGAACAGGAAATTGAGGCTACAATTCACACAGACTGGCTAATATTGGACAATAGAAGATGGAGAAATGTTGCCTTGTCTGATGAGTCTCTATTTCTGCTACGAAATGCGGATGGTAGGCTCAGAATTTGGTGTCAACAACATGAAAGCATGGATCCATCCACATTTCAGGTTGGTGGTGGTGTAATGGTGTGGGAGAGATTTTCTTGGCACACTTTGGGCCCCTTAGTACCGATGTGGCATGGTTTAACCACCACAGCCTACCAGAGTATTGTTGCTGACCATGTCCATCCCTTCATGACCACAGTGTAGCATCCTCTGATGGCTTCTTCCAGTAGGAAAACGCACCATGTCATAAAGAGTGAATCATCTCAGCCTGTTTTTTTTTTTAACATGACAATGAGTTCATTGTACTCAAATGGCCTCCACAGTCACCAGATCTCAATCCAATATAGTACCTTTGGGATGTGGTGGAACAGGAGGTTCTCATCATGGATGTCCAGCCGACAAATCTGCAGCAACTGCATGATGCTGTCATGTCAATATGGAGCAAAATCTCTGAGGAATGTTTCCAGTGCCTTGTTGAATCTATGCCATGAAGGATTAAGGCAATTCTGAAGGCAAAAGGGGTCCAACCCGGTACTGGCAAGGTGTACCTAATAAATGTTTTAGTTGCGTTGTTGTGTAGCTTTTGACAATAATGGTATTTCTTTGTAGTAGGAAAGCTGTCTATTGTTCATAGCGGTTAGCTACCGCTACTACATGTCGCAGCAATACTTGGCGCATCTACTGACGTCACCCCATAGTGTCCGAAATCTTCTCCCTTCGTTCAATACATAGTGTACATGATAAAGTGGACTACATCATACTGTATACTCAGGGGTCTCCATAGAGTTTACAGTATGGAGACCCCTGCCATAGAGTATACAGTATGATGTATGGCAGGGGTCTCCAAGTCCGGTCCTCGAGAGCTCCTATCCTGCACACTTTGGTTGCATCCCCTCTTCAACACACCTGAAGCAAACAAACGGTTCATTACCAGACCTCTGCAAAGCTGTATGACATGTGCACGGGGGAATTAGCCATTTGATTCCGGTGTGTTGGAGAGAGTATGTTTTAGGAATTACAGGATAGTAGCTCTCGAAGACCGGACTTGGAGACCCCTGCTCTATGGAATAGAGAGTGAGTGGATGATTTTGAACACAGCTATTGTATTTTTCTTTCATTTTGCACTTTGAGTGATGTGTTACATCCTCAATTTTTGTGATTTACTAAATTTACCCCCACATAAACATTAATGCATTGAACTGTTTGTTTTCTAATTCTGTTTTCTTCATCATGTTAAATTAAGTATGTTATTTCTGCAAGGGGGAAGGGGCTCTTCCAGGGGGGGGGTGTGGGAGATCCAGGCCCCGAGGAACTGGGGAGGGTGGGGAAAGGCGAAGTTCTGGGTGGGGTGAGGTGATGGGGTGGTGGGGGTGAAAGGAATAAAAGGGGGGGTTGGGAACATGTTTGTCTTATCCCTGTAGTTGCAAGAAAGAGAAAAGAATGATTTTACAAGTAAGTTCATATTTCTATTATAAGAGCAACATTTATTTCTGATCTATACTGCCAAGAAATTAATTTGAAAAAAGAGAATATCTTTAAAATATAAATGGAAGATGATTTTATTTCAGGTCTTTAGACTGTTGTCAATCAGTTTCATTATCTACGACTTCTATGTAGTTTCCTTTGGTGCAGTATGTGTTGGCGGGCCGTGCATCTGGTAACCGCGCCTTCAGTGAGCACTTCCCCAACTTAATTTACTTCTTAATACCCCCACGTTCATGTAATATTAAAAGAAACCATCAATACTATACAAATAGGCAATGTAATAAGTCATGATAGTCTAACAGAGAGGGATTTGCATTTGAGGGTGAATATAGTGATGAATAAAGCAAGAAGCCCAGTTAAGATAATACCAAACCTCTACACAACCGCAACTCTACTGCATCCAACTTTGGGAGCAGTTCAGAATCAATATCCATGTAGCTGTCTAACAAAATCATAAAAAAATAAATAAAATACACCACACTCACTGTAGATGCTGATTATTTATAAATAAAATCCATCCTTCTTTCTTTGCACACAAAGACTTCAATGACTTTCATAGAGGTGATTTCTCCCTTTCACTTCCATCAGTAAATCTTTTTCTATGGCATCTTTGGAGTTGGCTGATCTGTCATCACAATGTCAACCTTTTCTGGAAAAGTCCGCCTTAAAAATGTTTTTAGTATCTCTGAGACCAAGTCCGTTTCTCCTCTTCCAGCTGCCGTTATGGCCTAAAAACTTGCAAAATGAGTTATGCAAGCCAAACTTGGCTGCAAACGGTTTGCTCTAACTGACCAATCAGAGGATGAAAAATGCTGTCGTGGGCCCACTAACTGCCCTTGTGGGGCAAATTTGAAATCTGATTGGTTAAAAAAAAAGTCCATTTCTATTATTGTTAAGGTAACAATGGCCAGCACTACAGATTCTGAAGTCCCTGTGCAGATTAGATTAACATGGTAACACACAGAGGCTAAAATTTGATTGGAAAAAGAAATATAGCAATTCCATACATGCAATGGAAGCCACAAGAAACGCTAAGAAATTAAGAGAATGAATTGTTGGCAATTAATACATTTGCAGAAAATAAAATTGGAATTCATGTTTAAAATGTAGGTTAGTGCCTCTGATAGTGTTTAGGCCAGTACAGAAGGCTTTGCTGGCCCTGGAGGCCCACTACTGGTGTATAGTACTTTGTCATTCTTATTTGACATTACATTTCATGGTTTTTTGTGGGATACATCAGTGATTCCCAACCCTGGTCCTCAAGGCACACTATCTTGAAGACTTTCCATGTTGCCCTGTTGAAACACAGCTGACTTACATTAATGGGTCAGTAGCAGACTGGTGCAGAGCTCGTCGGAGATCCATTTTAATTAGCTGTGTCCTAGCAGGGTAAAATGGAAGGTCTTCAGGATAGTGTGCCTTGAGGACCAGGGTTGGGAATCACTGGGATACATTGAGCCCTTTCTTAAAGAATGCTTCAGTGTTTCCTCTGCTAAGCAAAGTAGCTATAAAGCTTCTACACCTTAGTATTTTAGAGTATTTGTCCAGCCAATCTCATGATAGACTGCATATGTGTGTCTTGGTTCACATGAAATACACAGTCAAAATGAAAGCTAAAGAAATCATGCATGAGCAAATATTTGTTTTTCTCAGTCTTCCCCTACATTAAAACTCCAGGTGGGATGCTGATGATGTGCACTTCTGATGATATGCAGTGACAAGGACACCATCGACTAACAATGTGGACCAAGGTTGTCCAAATGTTGTCCTCAAAAGTCGCCTCCCTGCAGGTTTTACATGCAGGCAAGCATGCACCTGATTGACCTACTCATACACACCTGATTCAAATTACACTGATCTGCTCAATAGCTTGTCTTCAAATTCTCTGAAAACCTGTTAATGATCCAATAATTTGAGCCAGGAGAGTGTAACCAGGGAAACATTCAAAACTTGCAGGCCCTCAAGGATGATTTGGACAACCTTGATGTAGACTGCTGCCACTCTTAACTAGGACATCCATTTATATTAGGAGGAAGAAGGGGCTGGTGGACCGTGAGTGAAGTCACAAAAGACACAATAATTGACCATACTCTTGCATTGCCACTGGGAATACAGAGCAAATGGGTGGCAGGTTGCGCTGACCATTCACCGAATAAGCTGCCCCTGGGAATTCACTTAATCAATGCCCCTAAATTAAGTGTTGGACATGCTCTATCCATTAAGCATTTAATATCCTCAATAAACACAATTACAACACCAATAAATACATCAGTCATCATGTAAGGAAAACACAGGGGGAAAGACTAAAAACTGAGGGACAGGGCAAAACAGCAACAGACAAAGCATCAATAGTCTGTCGGTTTATTATCACCATTATCAGAGGTCGTAGTTATCAAGTAAGGACGTAAAAGATGACTTGTTTTTTTTTCAACCTGGACCTTATTTCTAAGAATTTATACATGCATTTACTTACCAGTAACACCTCAGGTTCACTCTGACTCCTTTGGATGATATTTAGATAAGTTGTAGATCTGCACATATCCATATAATGAGAGTGAAGCTGGCAAAATGAAAGGGCTTGAACAAACGAATAAGTAATATTGTCCTATGAGTTCTAGGGCTGTCCCCGACGCGTCGATGAGTCGATGTAATCGATAAATACACCGATTTATATAACGTACATCGACGCATCAGAGAAATGGCAACAAAAAAGTTGAATGTTCTTATTTCGAAGGGAAACCGGAAGCAGCGAAACAACAGCAGAAATGGCGATGTGCCGAGAGAGTGAAACTGAGCGCATGCACAATTCAGAATCCAATAGAACAGCATCAACAGGTGCAAGTAACCCACAAAGTCCATGAACAATTGCTTCAAAGGTGTGGGATTACTTTACCAAAGAACCGCATAACATCGTACTCTGCCAGCTCTGCAGAATGAAAATATTGTTTCACAGCAGCACTACTGCAATGAACGAGCACTGAAGCGTAAACTCCCAGGAGCGCTTTTGCAGCTCTGTAAGTAGTTTAATTTTCTTCTAAACATATCGTTCGAACATTAACACGGAACGTGTTTGTGATGGTGTGGTTAGTCGCTCACCAGTCACAAACTTCTTATACTTCTCAATCACCAGCAGCTTCATCGCCACGTTGCAACTCACGTTTACAACGAGCATCATTTAAAGCTCGCTTCTTACCTCGAATGAAAGTGTCCGTATCCGTATTTGCTGTAGGGTATCTGCCCTTTACATCCTTATGTTTGCTTCCATGGCTGCCGTTATGTAAAACGTGGACTGAACTTATGCTGCACACCATTATGTTGCTGCTCATGTGAACTTGCTTACATTGTGAGTGTGATCATAATGATGATTAGCAAAGATAAAGGAAACTGCAGATACCCTTTTCAATTGATCTTTATTTCTAAAACAAATACTGTGAGATTCAAAAGAGAAAAAAAATGACAGATAATTACTTTATAAGTCAGATAATTACTTTACAAGTCACTACACTTATATCTTAGTTAGCTGCATATACAGTGACAGGGACATTTTTATATTATATTATGCCAATGTGCATTTTGTCTTTTTTTCAGGAAAATTATGCAAATAAGTATGGCAGAATTTTTCCAAAAAACACAGCACCACCATGCACCCCCAAGATGTCAGAAGAGCTGAGTGACAGCATCTTTAAAAAAAAAAAAAAAAAGAAAAAAAAAGAAAATGATAATAGTGACACCTATTGCAGTTGAGGAGGGAAAAGGCCTCTGTGAAACTCAGTTGAATCTGCACAAGATTTTTAGTACTTACACAGTATTTAGCATTTTTTGGTTTTCTTCTAGTTAAATTCATTGTCATATTGATCAAGCAATAAAAAAAAAAAAATCATTCGATTATTAAATTAATTTTAAAAATCGAATCGTTAGATGCATCGATGCATCAATGCATCGATGCATCCAAAAATAATTGTAATAAGAATCGATTCTGAAAATAATCATTTGGGACAGCCCTAATGAGTTCAGATTTAGCTTTCAGTTAGTTATTGGGGGCATTCTCCACACTACTGGGCACAGTGGGCGTTCACAGCTGCAGCACAGCTGACAAGAGCAGCTAGCTAGTCACACAACAACAAACCGCAATCCCCCAAGCTCTGAACTCACAGGACTATAGTATTTGTTCATTTGTCTTAAAGTATTGGTAAAATTAGGGAGTTTTGTTGCAGATAATGCCTTATAGAGAGGCCCATTCATTGTGCCCCTTTCTCTCCCATCATGTGATATGCAAATCTACTACAAATCTAAATAGCGTCCAAAGGAGTCTGAGTGACACTGTAGTGTTACTGGTGAGTAAATGCACGTATAAATTCCTAGAAATAAGATCCAGGTTAAAAAAAAAAAAGAAAGCTATCATTTAAGTTTAAGACTGGAATCTCTGCTACAGTAGTGACAACCAGAGATTAACCTGACAGCTGCATGTTACGTATGGATGAGTCCACATGGGCTTTATATGCGTTCAGTAGACCAGCATCAAATATGTCTTTGCCATGAGAGTGATATAAATATTCCTGCATGCACCAATATTGTCTAAATGAAAATAAATTACTTCTGCCAGAATTATGAGAATGGTGTTTTTATAGCACAACTTCCGAGAGCTAAACTTTGGACCCTCTCCCCATCTGTCACTTTATCTTACTAAAAGGAAAGTGGCAACAGAGGTATCGTCCTTCACACGAGC